>CM073124.1:59616323-60008823 GCA_037039145.1 Fundulus diaphanus
GATTCTAGTTGTCTATACTTTTATTTATTAAGATTTAATTCTAGTGTTTATGTAAGGCAGAGGTTACAAATGTAAACGTTACGACCTTTTGTTTGGACCGTTTTTGCCTTTTCTTCTTTCTATTAGAAACGGCTCTAAGAGAAGAGGTGGAAACAACGCCCCCAAAATGACGCTTGTGGCCAAAAAGTGTATTACATCAGTAGTGGTTTAGGACTACCGTAGCAAATGAATGGGAAACGTTGACCTTCGGCTGTCGCCAATTAGCTCATCAGCTGCGTCTCAGATCGAAATACGCAGTTTGCAGCTCTGCAGACGCAGAGTTTTCCCGGTCGGCAGGTTTTGATGAAGACAAATCCTTTTCACTCAGAAGGTTTGATTTAAAATCCCCAAGCGATGAGAGCCTACGACCAAGGAACTCGGAAGCTTTGCCTTTGACGGTCATGCCCACCACCAGGCGGGCGCCTTCTTCAACTTCTTCAGAAGTTGAACGATTCTAGTTAGGCACCCGCCTATGCATTGAAAATGCATGGCGGAGGCCTTATGTTATGCACCTAATAAGGATTTCTTTATTATTAGGCGCCCGCCTATGTCACTGTTAATACAGCCCGAACCGTAGGGTCTACCCCCACATACTATATATCGAAACGTTCGTCTCAACGCCGCGATCAGGTCTTTTTGTACTTGACGCCGTTTCGACTTACGGTTGGAACAAAATTCGCAAAAAACCACCGAAACATGGTCATTTTCAACACTCTACTGTGTCGTCATGCTTTCACCTACGAACATCGTTTAACTTCCAGTTTGTAGATATATCTTTGATCTATTCAGAAGTGCAAACGGAATGTGGATATCTTTTATCGTTTTCTCATCACGCCATTTTCAGTTACCATGGTGACAAAATTCTCCAAAAAAAACAGAACAACTTTAGCCTACTTGCTCAGTTTTCACTCTACGTGCACAAATTATACATCAACACGTAGGTATTTCTGTCTGGAATCAGGAAATGTAACCCTCATTGGTGTAGGTCTTTTAGATTTCTTGCAAATCACCTCAGACCGGCAACAGCCCCAAAGTCAAACTTATGCGAAAAAGACCAAACAACTTCAGCATACTCGCTCAATTTTCACTCTACGTAGACAAATTATACATCAAAACGTAGGTCTTTTTGTCTGGATTCAGAAAATGTAACCCTCATTAGTGTAGGACTTATAGATTTTTTTCATCACGCCATTTTCACCTAACCTGACAACAGCCAGCTGCATGTCGCTCCGCCTAGCTCCACTCACATACATCTGGGACTCCGCCATAGGGATTGCATTTACAGAAGGCTGGGCCTTATCAAAAATTCTTGCATATGATTGGATAAGCCACTTGTCTGTCATCTATATTGACGTGCTATTTCGACCACTCACACCGAAGCTAACCCGTGACGCTAATGATAGCGACGCAGGAAAAAAAATAAAAAAATAATAATAATGTGTTTGCGGCTCTAGTGGCACGCGTTTTATTGACAGTGAGCTGACAGGAAGAGGGGGGAAGACAGGCGGCAAAGCGCCGCGGGTCGGAGTCGATTCCGGGCCGACCGTGTTGAGGACTAAAGGCCTCCTAACATGGTTCGCGCTAACCGCTAACCGCTCCGGGGCGCGTCCGCGTCTGCACGTCCGCTGGCCCCGGAAAACAAAACTTGCCAAATCCGGTCGGGAGAAGGGCGAAAACATCGTTTCCACCAACAAAAGCCTTCAGAGGCGTTCTCTGATGTTCTTTTAATGAAACAATATTAGGTAGATTGGACAACACGGAAGAAATAGCAGCATTAATGCTAACGCTTGCTTCCTCGACGAGCCGCCATTGCTATCAAAACAGTCTCACGTCATGGTCGCGTCTCCACTACGTCACATATATGAAACTCCAGCCCTGCGTCCTGATTGGCCAGACCATAAAATTGGTTGGAGAAATCATTGTCTATCGGCGGTGTCCCAGATGTATGTGAGTGTAGCTAGGCGGAACGAGACATACATCTGGCTGTTGTCAGGTAAATTTTCACCTACCCTGGTGACAAAATTGTCTAAAAAACAACAATCAACTTTAGCCTACTCGCTCAATTTTCGATCTACGTGCACAAATTATACATCAAAACGTAGGTATTTCTGTCTGGATTTAGGAAATGTAACCCTCATTGGTGTAGGTCTTTTAGATTTTTCGCAAATCACCTCAGACCGGCAACAACCCCAAAGTCAAAATTATGCAAAAAAGAACAAACAACTTCAGCCTACTCGCTCAATTTTCACTCTACGTAGACAACCTTTACATCAAAACGTAGGTCTTTTTGTCTGGATTCAGAAAATGTAACCCTCATTGGTGTAGGACTTATAGGTTTTTTTCATCACGCCATTTTCACCTACCCTGGTGACAAAATTATCCAAAAACCAACAAACAACTTGAGCCTACTCGCTCAATTTTCACTTTACATGCACAAATTATACATCAAAAAGTAGGTATTTTTGTCTGGATTCAGGAAATGTAACCCTCATTGGTGTAGGACTTATAGATTTTTCGCAAATCACTTCATACCGGCAACAACCCCAAACCCTCCCCAAATTGAGCGAGTAAGCTGCAGTTGTTTTCCGTCCTGCAGACAGCCAGCCAGGGCCGGTCAAAGCCATAGGCGTACTAAGGGGCCGCTTGGGCCCACCGGTGCAATGGGGGGGCCCCCAAATTTTCCCTTTTTTTTTTTTTTTTTTTTCACAAGTAACAACTAAATTACTTCAGTTAAACGCACCACCAGGCGGGCGCCTTCTTCAACTTCTTCAGAAGTTGAACGTTTTTAGTTCTTGATTATGCCACACATGCTTCTCCAAGAGATCTTTGCCAATGAGCATGAATATACAAATAATTTAATAAGAATGCCGTAGGGGGAAAAACAGGCTCAGTAAATAACACAAAAACATGTCACTGATTTATCAGTAGAAATATATTAAAAAGACTTACATTCTTTCCAGTGTTGGCAGTAACATATGATTTACCTTTGTCCCAGACTGAATTCCTGACAAGAATTTACAGGAACAAAAACGGCGTCTAACAACAAACAGCAGCAGGTGAAATTTGTTGCACATGTGTAATCAATTTAGTTGGTCACATGATCACCTGAAAGTATAAAGTATATAGTTTGAATTGGAAATGAAAGCAGCACAAACAACAACTTTAATTCAATTTGTAGTTGTGCTTTTGAATTTCATACCCAGCCATCACTGTGTCTCAAGACGTCTCAAGATGTCTTAATAAGAAGAATTAAGACGTCTCAAGACATTTGTGCACATCAAGACATCTTAGGACATCTTAAGACAAAAATCTGAAGACATGCACCCATGTCTTAAGACATGCAATTGGAGGAAATGGGATGCTCTCAGACAGTATTTTGTGTCTTGAAGACATTGAGTGTCTTTAGATGTCTTAAGACATCTTTTTTTGTCTTAAGACATTCAAATCTTAAAATGGCTTAAGACACCCTTTGCAGCTTGTCTCAAAAGCATGGTCAAGCTATCTTGTTTTAACAGGAGTTTTATGATTATAAAATTTGGGGGCAAAAAGGGAAAATATGGGCATCATACGTCGTGTTGCCTTTCAGGCATGAATCTGAATGGACCTTTGTTTTGAAGGAGCTCTTATTTTGAAGGGCAGTTTTTACTAACATTCCGAATCTCAGGTTTGTTTTCAGTTAGTACGGCAGTTGGAGGAGGTTAGCAGAGTTCACATTTTTACTAAATTTCTGTGTTCAACTACCTGAATTTATCACTGTAAACGTCACAGCTGAACTTCATCAAAGACATGGGCTTGGTAGGTAAATCTATATTGCAAAAATAAATTACTAAAATAGTTGTATTATTAAAATATTCTTGGATTTTCCATCAACAATGACTAAAAAAAGGTAACAAAATTATTTTATTTATTGTAATTAATTTCTTAACAGGGTTGCACCTTGGAACCCAAATGCCAGAGCTATCCCACCTGTAAGTGTCAAAAATGATGCGCCAGCCAGACCTCATGGAGAGAATGGGGGATAGAGTCCTGACACAGGAAGAGATCTTACTTGGCCCAAAGGTGTGACTCCTGTAGTTGATCTCAATCCAGTACAGGAAAATACATATTAATAAATATTAATTATACATTATAATGTACTGTAAGCACTGTCTTCTTGTATAGGAACATCATTAACATAATTTGCTTTTATTCCCAAGGTTTGGATAAGGGGAAGCATATCATCAACATCATTAACAACCATCTCTCTGAGCAACCAGAGAAATGCATAAAAGACCAAACTGCCACACTGTCCCCACAAAAATATAAGTATGTTATCAATGTTTATCATTTGTGTAATAGTAGTAGTAATGTACTGAATTCAGAATATTTTTTCAGCCAAATTCACAAAAGGATAGCGCAGAGCAGCAATTGTACCAGCAACAAAACATACTGCATAGCATTTCCCAGAAGCTGTGCATCATTTTGTGTATTAGACCCTTGGATATTTATCTAAAAAAATGGAATACACCTTTTATAATATACCTTTTTTAATGAATGCAAGTGTTTTAAAAATATTTTATCTCATTCACAGATTTGATGTAAAGACTCTCAAAGTTGGCTCATTTGTGGAGATAGCCCCCTTCAACCCAACCCATGTGAATGACAGTGCAAGGCAACCAGTGAAAATCACAACCATATGGGCTACAATCTCTGGTAAAGTAGTTACATCTTGAAAATAATGTGTAAGCAGGATTATAGAGAAACCGGGCAATGTAAACCTCATAGCATAATGCATAACACTAGGTTAATTTACAGTTTTACTAGAGATAATTTTTGTATTCCATGGCTACATGCACAATGTTTCTCCCCAGATATTCCACTTGTCCTGTTTGAGGGTACCACTTTCTGCAACGCACAGAAGACCCACTGACAGGCTGCTAACAGTATCAAGAAGGGGGAAAAAAAATTTTTTCCAACATCAGCTATCACTGACACCCTCCTGTTCCTCCACCGCAAATGCTTCTGGGAGCCAAGTGAAAACCTAGGAATCGGGACAAAGTCTGCTGCCACCAATGGACAGTACTGTCAATTAGTTGAAAAAAATCCTTCAAAATCCAAGGAACAAATTGCATCTTAGAAACGCATATCCACACTCTTATATAGAGTAACCTTACCACACACACACACACACACACACACACACACACACACACACACACACACAGAGACACGTAACTTGATGTCAATTTTGTAAACCTAATCCTCTTAACATGATCATACTATGTGCAATAATTGCAATACATTGAACTGTATTTTCCTATGTTTTATTAAATACTCAGTGTGTCATATAGGGTTTGTCATTCTTTTCTATAAACAACAAATATATAATTTATTACCAAGGAATAGTGGATAGTGATATTTTACAAAATTTTATTTCTAAGACATCTTCAGATATCTCAAGACATCTTCATATTTCCAAGACATCTTGAGACATCTCAAGTCATCTCAAGACATCTTAAGACCCATGTCTATAGACACGTCTTATAGACACGTCTTGACTTACCAAGACATCTTAAGACATCTCAAGACATCTCAAAAATGTGTCTTGAGACACATCTTAAGGCGTCTTGAGATGCGGTGATGGCTGGGTATAGCAACAAGTTGTTGTGTTTTTCAATTTGTAGTTGTGCTTTTGAATTTGTAGTTGTGTTTTTAAATTTGCAATTGTGTTTTTGAACTTGTAGTTGTGTTTTTGAATTTGTAGCTGTGCTTTGAATTTGTAGTTGCGGTTTGCACTTCAGGGCCACCATAAAAACCAGCCCAAATTTCCTTCAGTGGAAGAATGAGTTAAAAAAGTTTCCCTATGTTTAAGTCCCTATGTTTAATTATTTCTAAAAAAAAAAAGAAAAGCATCTAAATTGACCTCTTTTTTGAAAACAGTTTTATTTCAACATCAAACAGGCTGAAATAGGAGGCAGCCTGACTTTCGCTGTTCTGCGATTTAAGCCTGTTTGCTGCAGTGACCCGGATAACTGAGAATTTGCACAGGCAGTTTTATTTCAACTTATTGCCCTAATTATTGTGTTGTATATAGCATTTGCCATGCTGTGTCATCGTCCCTTTGTTTTATGATCCTTGTATATTTGTGCATTTAAAACATAATGTATAATTTGTGGTAGGCTACTTATCTTGTTTGTATTACGTTTACTTGAATAATTAAGAAAAACCTCCAGTCCAGGAGACGGCGGTGATGGGCCAATATGCTGCTTTTCCGACTGTCAAGAAGAAGAAGAAGAAGAAGAAGAAGAAGAAGAAGAAAGAAAGAAAGAAAGAAAGAAAATAAAGTTGAAGCACCTGGAAGACATAATAAATATACGAAAATATACAGTAGCATTGTAGAGCTGCCGTCGTCTCCCCTGTCTCTTACCTAGTGGGAGATTATTGCACACTGGGCTGCAGCGTTGCCAACCTGGACAAATACGTCAAACATAGGAAATCGTCAGAACAATCAGCAGCGTTGAAGACTACTTTTGCAGAGGTTAGTATGTGTGTACTTCCTTTTTCGGTGGCGCCTGTTCATTATTATTAGGGTCACAACCATAAGCCGATGTTCACGTTTCTGTTTTCTGTCAGGTGAAATATAGAAAAGGACGACCCCCCCTCGTCTCTCACTCACTCACTCACTCACTCACTCACTCACACACACACACACACCACGACCCTTTACCCTTTTTCTCTCTCTCTCCTTTTTGCAGTTTAGATGACATTCCCATTTATGGTGGTATCAGTTTGAAAGTTCTCCTTCTTCTATCTGCCTTCAGTTAAAGCTGGCCAGAAGAAAAACACAGTGCCGTTAAAAAGTATTTGCCCTTACAGATTTTTTCACTCTTAAATGTTTCAGGTCATCGAACTTAATATCATTCAGACAGAGACAAGCTTGGTGAAAACAATTAGTAGTAAACTTGGAATTAACCGTGATTAGAGCAGTTTTTAGACACCATGGGGGACAACCGAGGCCCTATAAGCTACATCCCGCTTACAACTAAGGGCATATTAAAAAAAAGAATCATGATATGAACTATTATTACACACGTGATGCGTAATTTACAGCACTATATATATGTATATGTGTGTGTGTGTGTGTATATATACATATGAGTGTATATGTATATATATGTATGTGTGTGTGTGCATGTATATGTGTGTGTGTGTATATATATACATATATGTGTGTGTGTGAGGAATTAATTTGCAAAAAACACATAACCCAGTTTTGATACATTTTCAAAAAGCATACTTTTTATTATTTAGTTAAGGTGATACCAGTCAAACTAAAGGTTGGTGAGTTTGATCAAGTGAGAGTGACGTAACAAAATAATGGCATCTCAAAAATATACCTTTTATTGAAAGGACTCCCGCCCACCACTTACATTTTATTGTTTTGACAAAACCAGATATCTCCAACAACATTTTTTCACAAAATCAGTTAACGTCTTACCTTCTCTCCACTTCTGCTATATAGTTCATGTCTTACCGCTGAGTAAAGTTAAATAATGACTCAGCGCTTCTTCTCATGGCAACAGTAAATTCATTTATCATAAAACAAGCAAAAAAGTAATAAAATAAACTTCATGTAGCGTCAATTAAGTTTATCTTCAAGTAATCTGTAACCTCGTGCACATACGTACGAAGAACAGTATTCCACATTCAATAGTCAGTTGTTAGTAACCAGCTCTCATCACAAAACAAACAGATGAGGTAATTTAAAACTGCATAAAATTTTTAAACCTTGTAAAAAAAAAAGTCTCAAAACAAGTATTGCACAAATCTGTTAAAACAGCCACTTTGCAGTATTTGACATTCATTGGTCAGTGCAAATAATCAGTGTATATATATATATATATATATATATATATATATATATATATATATATATATATATATATATATATATATATATATATATATAAATGCGTGTGTGTGTGTGTGTGTGTGTGTATATATATATATATATATATATATATATATATATATATATATATATATATATATAGGGCTGGGCAAGTTAACGCGTTAATTTCGCGTTAATTCATTAGACCAGGGGTTTTCAAATTCGTTCAAGGTGAGCCTCCCCTAGGACAACAACCACAAACCTACCCCACACAAGTCCCTGCAGTAAATGCATCTTTCTTTCGTGTTCCTGGAATGCTGTGTTTCAAAAACAACTGATAGCCCAACACATGTTTTTTTATTGTATTTCTTTTAACAAAGTACATTCATTAAAAAAGGCCTATTCATAAAATATCCATCCAAATATTTTCATTTTATGTGCTACTTTTACTGAACGATCACGGACAGAGGGCCTACTTTTAAAATTGAACTGTCATTAGAGCAAATTCATAAACTATTGTTTTCAACAGCAGACAAACTGACCTAAACAGACGCCAATGATAAACTGAACTCACGTCAACAGGAGACGTCAACTGAAATAATAATAATAAAAAAGATAACCTGAATTTAACAGATGTCAACATATTACATATTCCGATTTACATATTTAGGCTAATTATACACAATTTAAACCTACTGCTATTTTAACAACCAAGTATTTTATTAGATATTATTTCTTATCTGGTGTATTTCTGATGTTTGGCACTTTGTTTTACCTTTTGTTAAAGTGCTCTTTAAATAATGATGACAATGATAATGATTATGATCAGAATAAACTTTTGCATCACCTCCCAGAAGCTGGAAAGAAAAGAGACAGCTGGTGTTAAGCGTTCAATGGGCCGGTCCAGCGCGCGAGGTGAGCAGGTCCAGCGCGCGAGGTGAGCAGGTCCAGCGCGCGAGGTGCGCAGGTCCAGCGCGCGTGCAAAGTCGCGTGCGCGTGCAGAGATGGAACTGAGCGCGAGGACAGAGCGTGGGTTGAGTTTTTCAGAGATGAGTGCGCGCCAGACCGGTTTTGAGCGGGCGCGTGTTGTCTCACTGCGCGCTTGGATTGGTTTCTGCGCGATCAAACAAAAGGCACAAATATCTTCTTCTCCAGCACATTCTTCGTGCCTCCCCTGTGACTCTTTGGCGCCCCCCAGGGGAGGCGCGCCTCACCTATTGAAAACCCCTGCATTAGACTATTAACAGCGATATTTACTTTATCGCGCATTAACGCATGTTGCTCACATGCTTTTATTTTGTGAAGGTCTGTTGCTGCGGTGTAGGGGTTTGAATCAGAACAGTAGGTGGCGATAATGCGCCAATAACTTCGCTGTCAGCCCAGCCTCGGATTCAAACAGGAAGAAAGGTGCTGGCTGGAAAAAGGAAAATGCGGAAAAAAACAAAGCCGACCTGGGGAAGGCGGTGTTTCTCGCAGGAATTTGCTTAGGCGAGGCGGTGAGTTGGCGGCCGGAACAAGTTTTGTGCGGATGACTGGCGGGGGGGGGGGGGGGGCGTCTGCATCGACGCCGTCGGTGAAGTCGCTTCTCGCTTCAAAGTATCCATGTATTTTTACCTGTTTTTTCCCCTGCCATTCACTATATGCACGCGAGAAAGCAACAACAAAAAAACGCGTGTTAACTAGGGCTGCAACTAACGACTATTTTGATAGTCGACTAGTCAGCGACTATTGAAACGATTAGTCGACTAATCGGATAATTATTACTTTTTTCTTAAATTCAGCATGAAGTTGATTTAATTATGTGGCACATGATAATGAACACAAAAAAGATGGTTACAATGAAAAAAACTTATTTTATTGCACATACTGTGGATTTGTACAAAATTAAATAAAAATGTCCTAACTTTAATTAGGCACAGTGCTCAGTCAACAGAGACGTAAAATTTATAAATAAATAAACCTCTGTCCATTTTTTAGGGACAGGCAAATAAATGATAAATAAATTAAAATCAAATAAAAACAATTTCCCCTGTAAACCAAGAACAGGCTTATTAGCAGCAGCAGAACATTAAATAAAACAAAGATGTGCATTTTGTGAAGTACATTCAGTGGTCAACTGTCTGTTGCAAAAGAACTTTACAATTCTCAACAGTCTGAAATCTAACGGTATTAACAACTAACATTAGTAGATACAGCTGAAAATAAGCATTCAGAGCTGTCTTTACTCAAGTTGTAAACATGGTCTGTGTGATATAACTTGGACACAAACTTGTCATGGTGGACAGACCAGGTTTAAAATCAAGATGAGGCTCAGGATATGTTGTTCAATTTATTTATACTAAGAAAAGTCAGCATATCAACATGGTCTCGTGTGAGACTTGCTCTCTTCTGCGAGCAGATATGGCCTGCTGCTGAGAAGATTCGCTCTGCTGGGGTGGATGTTGCAGGAATGCACAAAAGGGATCTTGCTACATTGGACAGTGTGGGAAAACGCCCCTCATTTTCTCTCCACCAGCTGAGCGGATCATCCTTTTTGCCTATTGGTGCCTCTGTGAAGAACAGCTGAACTTCCCTCCTCACCATTTGGATTTTTTGGTCCTCCTGGGTCTCCTCCTCTTCCTCACTCCGGCTGTCAGTGTTGGACTGAAGAAGGTTATCCAGTGCTGACTTTACCCCTGAGACATTGCCCCTCCTCTTCAGCTGTAGCTCAGGGTCATCATGTATCCCAGTCTCAGCCTTAGCTTCTTTTATGGCAAGAACTTCAATTGTGCTTTGCACCCTTGTGCCATCTTCAGGGGAGATAAACTTCATCTTTCTGAATCTTGGGTCGATGGCAGCTGCAAGAACAAGTGGGTTGTCTCTCTCTGCAGACACAGTGTTAAGATTCTCCCACCTCTCACTTATTCCCTTTCCTGCAATTGCTCGAAAGGCTTTTCCTGCACTCGTCTCAAACTGTGTTTGCTGTATGGACCGTTGCAGACCTTTAACCAGCTGTGGAAGACATGAAGCAGTAGCATACTCCTGTCCACTGAGGAAAACAGTTGCACATTCAAAAGGCCCCAACCCTTGCACCAGCTCTTCAAGTAGCACCCACTGCTCTGGTTTGAGGTCACAGTAGTGCTTGCCTCTAGGTGTTACCTCAGGGTCAGAGAGGGTCGCTGTGACTGGCCATCGCTGCTCCAGGAGTCTCTCCATCATGTAGTACGTGCTATTCCATCGAGTATTTACGTCCTGGATCAGCTTGTGCTCTGCTGTGTTCATTTGCTGCTGCTTCTTCTTCAGTTTTGAATTCGCCAGCTCACTTCTCCTAAAGTGCTCCACTAAGTTTCTTGCTGCACCGGTGGCTTTGTTGATGCTGGGCTCTTTGAGGGCACTGTTAACAATAAGTTGGAGAGTGTGCCCAGCACAGCGCACAGAAAACCAACCATGTTTTTCTTCCAGGAGTCGAGCTGCAGCCACCATGTTAGACCCGTTGTCGTGTACTATTGCTTTAATTTTGTTAGGCAAGATGTCAAATTTCTCTATCACCTCTTCCATCCATAACATGATGTTGGCAGCAGTATGCCTCTCCTCTAGAGGTAGAGTGGAGAGGTTTAGAGTTTTCATTTGCCAGTCTTTCGTAATGAAGTGACACGAAACTCCAAGATATGCCTCTGTGGCACGGCTGGTCCAAACATCACACGTCAGTGTGAGGGAGCTGCTGACCTCTTTTAGGATCTCCTTTACCTTTAAACACAAAAGTTGATTTTTGTAAATATTTAAAGAGCAAAAACCTACAAATCAACAGAAACTATTCAACATAAAAGTTTTATTGCAGCTGCTCTATCATACTACAAAAATTAAGTTATGTATTTCAGATATTTTAATACATAATATGTAAATATGTAATATATTAATTAAATATATAATTGCTTTTAAATGACATTTGTGATTGCTTGTATGAAATGTGTGTGTGTTGGTGGGTGGGGGTGATTGATTGCTAATATGAAATACATAATCGCTATTAAATTAAATGTGTGATTGCTTATATGAACTCTGTGTGTGTGTATTTTAAACAATTACCTTCAGAAACATTGTACTGTATTTCTGCTCCATCAAGTGGGTGAAATGGGTCCTGGATGGCAGGATATAGTCGGGGTTGAACTGGGCTATCATCTGTTGAAACCCAGCACCGTCAACCATGGAGAGTGGCCTCATATCATAGATGAGCATCTGCAGTACTGACTCAGTGAGGGCAGCCGCCTGTTGCGGGGTGCATGTCTGCCTCCTTTGCAGGAAGGGCTCCATGGTGCTTCTCTTCTTCGGACTGCATGCATTTAATTTAAAATATGTTTGTCAGGCAGTCTGGCATAATGCTCAAGCTCTTTTTAATAGCAAAAATGCGCTTATACAATGCACAATCAGTGTTTCCCGCAGGAATTTGCTTAGGCGAGGCGGTGAGTTAAGGGGGGGACGACACGTTTTGTGCTGACCGACCCGCGGGGTGGGGGTGGGTTGGACGGGAGGAGGAGCGGACCGACTCGCGGAGCGGGGGGGGGGGGGGGGAGGAGACGACAAGTTTTGCGCACGGGGGGTGGGGGGAATCCATGTGTTTTTTCACAAAAACACATGTCGCAAAAGGAACAACAAAAAAACCCGTGTTAACGTCACATTAACATGCAAGCATGAGTTCGTTTTTTTTTTTTTTTGGAATGTTGGCGAGGCGGCCGTCGCCAAGATAGCGCTGCGGGAAACCCTGACAATGTATGTCATTAAAACTGCATTGGCTTGAATGTTACTTGCATCTTACCGAGGCGAGTCAGACTCCGTTTCGTTCAACTCCCCGACATGCTTTCTCTTTAAATGTTCGTGCATCACCGAGGTACTGCCATGATACGCAAGGTCTGCTTTGCAAACCTTACAAGTAATCTTTTTATTCGCCGTATCCAGGCTAAAATGCTCCCAAACTTTAGAAGTCTTGGTACGCGTACCTGATATTGACGCCGCCATATTTGTATGTTACCGCTCAGAGACAGAGACACTACTGCGCATGAGCGAATCTCGGCAGAGATCATAATCAAGTGAGATGCCTCACTCTGTTTGAAAAACGCGTCTGTCGACAATAGTCGACAATGGAATTCATTGTCGACAATTTCTATCATCGATTTTTGTCGACAACGTCGACTAATCGTTGCAGCCCTAGTGTTAACGTCAAATAAACATGCAAGCATATCGAGTTAGCAAGCATTTCAGTTTAAAGTTCTTCCAGCAACGAATATGACAGAAACAAGTTAGTTGTAACTACTGCCAAGTTAAACTTTCTTATCACCGGAGCACCTTGAGCTTAACATATCACTTAAATGCCAAAAACACTGTAGACATCACCAAACAATTCAATGACTCAGAGAAGCTAACCAATGTAATGACGAAGTGGATAGCTACTGTAGACCTTTTTTTGTGCTTCACACTTTGGTATTGAACATAAAATGGTAATGCTGCACCCTGCTGTTACCTCAGAAATTGCCTGTTTTTGGTAGATTTTTTCCCCATAAAGAGAATTTCCTGTCAGTGGCAATAAGCTTTAATTTATTATTATTGCTATTTTTTGTTTTACATGTTTAAGTTGAGCTTTACACTAAATATGTGTTACTGATAAGTGCTACAAATGTTACAACACTTTTGTTCATATGGCAGCAGAACATTAAAATAAAAGTGCTCTTTACACTACTTTTGAATTCATTCTTGGAGTTTGTGCATACAATGCGATTAATCATGATTAATCAGGCAAATTATGCGATTAATCGCGATTAAAGATTTTAATCGTTGTCCAGCCCTAATATATATATGTATATATATATATATATATATATATATATATATATATATATATATATATATATATATATATATATATAAATAAAAGCAGACTGAGTTGGTTCTCTCCCTTGTTTGTTCTCTTTCTTTCCTTTTTCTCCTTTTTTTCTCTTCTACCTTCTTGTTTTAGTGTCCATATAACATGAAATATTCCCTGCATAAATGATAATAAAGCTACCTGCATTTTAAATCAAGCGGAGCACTACGGCGAAAGCAGTAAGGCTCCACTTGTGAAAGTAAAATCGGTTGGGCTCCTTTTGGCATTAAGAGAACAATTCTTATTGCCACATTGCCAGACAGGACACTAAAGTATCTACGGTAATTTCTTCACTTCCCTTCCCTTCACTTAAAGTTGCTGACTGTTTTGTCAGCCTCCGTGGTTTGAAAGTGGTTGCTTATTTATTTTTTGTGAAAATGGAGGCCATTTACTCTAAATGTAGTGGGTCAATTTTATACTTATGCTGATGAGTTTTGCTGTGGCGTCTCTGCATTTTGGGCCAGTTAGGGCCTGGCTCTAACTTTTGGTGCTTTTACACAGTCCATGAAGTCTGGCCTCCTGCTCCTGACAGTCCTTGTGCCACAGCATTACAGCCTCAGTGGGATCATACATGTTGATCTCCAGAGAACACAGCTGAACCATAGGGAGATCTGACACTGTCTCAGGTTTTAAATTGGGCCGCCAGTATGTTTTGACTTTTCATTGCGTTGAAACCTCTTTCACATTCAGCAGTGGAGGGAGGGAGGGAGGGAGGGAGGGACAGGACCAAGTCAAATAATGCCAGCCAATCAAGGCAGGAATGCTGACAGCTCCTGTTGACACTGACCCGGGGTGTCTTCCGCAGGGACTTGGACTCTTGGTACATCACCACCTTGAGGACAGTCCACTGGTCAGGGATCCTTTCAACATGGATACCAGAAGTCTCCAGGACTGGAGAAGTGATCGACAAGTGTTTCCAGCTCTGTGTCACCAAAATCTGGAATAAGTATACATTCATATTACAATAGGTATGTGGTTTTGATTCACAACCTGACTGGACTGGTCTAATAAACCAACCTGCTGCCTCATCTCCTGACTCTGGCCAGTTGGTGAAGCTGACAAGCTTGGTGGCATGCAGAATCCTTACACTTGCATCCTGGAACCTCTCAACTAGCCTGTGGATCTCTTCTTTCTGTGCAGTAATGAGGACCTTGTTTTCACCTGCTCTAGTAAGTGATATTCCCTCGTAGCTGTCTGCACTTGTGGCTGTCATCATGGCCCCCTGTCTGATGAATAACAGCAACATACTTTGTTCCTCTCTTGCTGATGTAACGTTTTTTTTTTTTTTAATCTCTAAAAGTAATTGAAAGATAAACATACCCGGTTTTGTACTTCTCGAGTAGAGCCTGTGTTGAGGTGAAAGCACAGTGGGCTTCTGCTATAGTGATGGCAGACTTCTGCAGACAGGTGGACAGGCTGCTCAGATGTGTGAGTGTCATGCACCCACAAAAGCGGACAATAACAGCTTCTCTAACAGTAGAGTTGTATTTGCTGGCTTTGGCTTGCTGGATACCTAGGATTTTTTGGGCATCAGGAGATTGAATCTAAAATGCATAAAAAAATTAACAATTGTCAAATATGATACATGTTATGAGTTGTAACATATTTACTGGACATTGAATAGCAATCGTTACTGAGTACTACTTAGTAGAGCAATCTAGAACCACTACCTGCTCAAGGTGAAGGACGAGTTCCTGGTAACCGCACAGGAAGTGGTCCAGGGCACGCAACAGGTGTCCTACCCGTCGGGTCCCACCAATTCTTGGGGGCACCAATGATGTATGCCCAGAAGCCTGGAAGCTGTTAATCAGCTTTGCCTGTTAAGTGGACTTGTGTGACAAAAAGTGTAGAGCCCACTAAGCAGGTCCTCTACTTTCTGGAACATCAAATTTGACCGCATGGCATCAGAAAAGCTCAGTTCAAGGCGATGTACCATGCAGTGGATGCCAATGATATAGGTCATGTCGCCCTTCAGCTTGGTGACAAGACCATTTTTGGATCCGGTCATCACTGAAGCTCCATCAGTTCCTAGAGCGACCAACTTGCTTATGTGTGATGCGTCTGCCTTCTGCACCGACTTGATGCCTACAAACTTTGATTCAATTTTGCCCTGGTGACTGAATCTGACATAAACTAACTCCTCCTGCTTCACAGAACTGCCTGTGGAGCTATCTGTGGTAATGGAGAGAAATTTTGTGTTTTTAAGATTCACTTTGATATTTTTTTTTCTCCACTTCTGCTATATAGTTCATAAACACTTTGGCCTGCTTTTCACTCCTGTATGTTGATTCCACAGCAATGCCTTTTTGTTCATCCAAATTGCAGAAAAGAAGAAAAAGTCTAATTAATTAAAAAATAAATATTCAATCATGTTGTCTAATTCAACTGGTAGCTTGGCATTTCTATTGAAAATTATACTTTGTATAGTATAGTAACTGTATTAACCTGAATAAAGATGAGTCTGATTAAGAAGACCTCGCCATTCACATTATTTTTTATAAAACAAAACAACCTATATTCAGGTCAAAACGGTAATAAGCCACCTCGCTGAATGTTATTAAATATAATTTTTGAAGAAGCAAGTTTTACTTACTCGCACATCCACTCGAAGTTGGAAAATGGCCTCGCTTTCTTGCCAATGGCATGTACAGTGCGGAACAGTATTTTCATTTTGGCGCTTGTTTGCTCCGACATGGCCATAAGTGCAGTCACTGAGGGTGTCTCGAGCAGAGGCTCAGATTGAACACGGCACACTGACACACAGACAGTGTGGCATTTACTCTGTTCGTGTTGATGGATGGTCTCCAGCTTCATTGTTTTATTGCCCTACACAAATTAGTTGTTTCTGTTCTTATCTTTAGCATACTGGCGACACACGGAACAGCTCATTAGCATAGCATCGTAATCATAGTGCAGCCAGTTTCTTACAACGCCGCCATCTCCAAACCGCCACTTTTCACTATACTTTCTGGTTGGGGGTGTAGGTCTGGCTTGTTTATCCTCCAGATCGCCATGGTTTCTTTTGGAAGGCTGACTGACTCCTGCTAAATACCGCCACATAATCCCGCTACGTAATTAATTGTGAGCTAAACGCTAGTTGTTAGCAAACGGAAATGACGTAGTTGCATTCTCGAGTGACATGTGCAAGTGTGTACGTGCGCTGCGCGTGTGTCATGAGCTGACAGCAGAGGAACATGAAGAAGCATCCACCAAAATGATGTTTGTGCCACATAAGTCGTGTTTTTCAGTCATTTACCCGCCATGTGGCAGCTAGCCCTCCAAAATACATATATATATATATATATATATATATATATATATATATATATATATATATATATATATATATATACATAAATAAGCCACACACAAACCTCTAAAGAGATTTCCTTACTTCATCCTATGTCAACATAAATTTTTCTATGTTCCATTTTGATTATAAAAGCTTTCTCGCACTCCTTTACCGTATATCAGAACAACAACCAGTCCCTGATTGGTTGATGCAATGCAAGTTGACAGAAAAGATCAGATTTCGGAACTCCGGCTAAAGTCATTGGGAGTTTTGCTTTGCTCTATTCGCCTTAATCGTGCTGTTTGCATCGCTAGAAACACGTCTTTCACATTGCTTCAATCCTGAATGAGCCTTTACATACAGTTAGGCCCAGAAATATTTGGACAGTGACACAAGTTTTGTTATTTTAACTGTTTCTGAAAACATGTTCAGGATACAATTATATAATCAATATGGGCTTAATGTGCAGACTCTCAGCTATAATTTGAGAGTATTCATATCCAAATTGGAGCAAAGGTTTAGGAATTACAGTTATTTAATACATAGCTGCCTCTTTTTCAAGAGACCAAAAGACAATTGACTCAGAAGACTGCAAAATAAATAACAAGGTTGCATGAGCTCTTCCCTCGTTAACCTGTCATCAATTAAGCAGTTAAAAGGTCTGGGGTTGATTCCAGGTGTTTGGTATTTGCATTTAGAAGCTGTTGGTGTGGTCAAAGGAGCTCTAAATGCAAGTGAAGCAGACCATCCTGAGGCTGAAAAAAAAGAAGATATCCATCAGAGAGATGGCAGAAATGTTAGGAGTGGGATATTCTCAGAATATTTGGTACATTCTGTGGAAAAAAAGAGTGTACTGGTGAGCTTGGGACCTCAAAGAGGCCTGGACGTCCATGGAAGACAACAGTGGTGGATGATCGCAGAATTCTTTCCAAGGTGAAGAAAAAACCCTTCATAACATCCACTCAAGTGAAGAACACTCTCCAGGAAGCAGGTGTATTAGTATCTAAGTCTACTATAAAGAGAAGACTTCATGAGAGTAAATATAAAGGATTCACCAAAAGGTGCAAACCATTGATCAGCCTCAAAAATAGAAAGGCCAGAATTAACTTTGCCAAAAGACACCTGAAGAAGCCAGCTCAGTTCTGGAACAGCATTCTTTGGACAGATGAGAGTAAGATCAACCTGTACCAGAATGATGGGAAGAAGAAAGTTTGGAGAACAATTGGAACACCTCATGATCCAAAGCACACCACATCTTCTGTAGAACATGGTGGAGGCAGTATGATGGCATGGGCGTGCATGGCTTCCAACGGCACTGGGTCACTTGTGCTTATTGATCATGTGACAAAGGACAGATACAGCCGTATGAATTGTGAAGTATGTAGGGATATACTTTCTTCTCAGATTCAGCCAAATACTGCAAAGTCGATTGGACAGCACTTCACAGTACAGATGGACAATGATCCAACACATACTGCAAAAGCAACCGTAGACTCTTTTAAAGCACATATTTGGAATATTCTGCAATGGCCGAGTCAATCACCAGATTTCAACCCAATCGAGCATGCATTTAATTTGCTCAAGACAAAACCTAAGGCAGAAAGACCCACAAACGAGCAAGAACTGAAGACAGCTGCAGTAAAGGCCTTGCAAAGCATCACTGAGAAGGAAACCCAGCATTTGGTGATGTCCATGGGTTCCAGACTTCAGGCAGTCATTGCCTGCAAAGGATTCTCAAATCTGAGACCATGGTCTTGAGCTGAAGTGCCTTCTCCGGGTTGGGGAGGTAAGGGAAGTTTCAAACATTCCTGATCATTTCCGGTTTGAAGTCCTACCACCTACACCTACACCCCAGCATCGTATCTCTTATTGTTGCAGTATTGTCATCTTAACAGCCAGTGACTTTGCTGCAGTATTTTCAGCTTCTGGCATTCCCTCTGATTCTGGCCTAGCATCCATTTGATGTATCAAAATATTTAGACATATACACCAAAATTTCAAACCCAAAATTTCTAAACACCATCGTAAAACTGTTGTTTAACCTTCACCGTTTCTTAAGTCCTAGAACAATAAGAAATTGTTAAAACAGAATAAACCGTGTTAGAAATTTTTTTTGACCTTATCATACGCTGGGGTAGGGGTGGGCGATATATCGAGTATACTCGATGTATCTCAAGTTTTCCTCCGCGCGATAGTTAAAATGACTTTATCGCGACCATCGTGTGTAAATTTTCATGGCAAGATTGAGCCGCTGTATTTAATTCACTGTGAGTTTAGTTTTTCCCACATGCTGTGAACGCATCACTCGCTCCTCTTCCAAACCAGAAAGCGCTCTGGCGCGCGCACACAACAACGAACCCATGCGCTTACTTAAAGTTGACGAGACAGCGAGAACTATGGCGACAGCGAGCTTTTCAGGCAGTGGAAGGATGTCGAACAAAATTTTAATTTGCTAAACATGCCGTAACACCATTGCCACAAAAGGTAGCAGTAGCACAAATTTGTTCCACCTAAAATGTCATCCAGTGCAAAATGAAGACTCTTGTAAACTCCTCGTGTCGACCTACTCCCCCCCCCCCTCCACACACACACACACACACACACACACACACCGAAGGGAACTTCTTTTGCTAAATCCCATATGACAGAAAAAATGTTTGTTTAAAATTTCCCAGCACCTAAAGAGCAACGGAAATATTTTTGAGATGCTCTGAATATGTACAGGGGTTGGACAATGAAACTGAAACACCTGGTTTTAGACCACAATAATTTATTAGTATGGTGTAGGGCCTCCTTTTGCGGCCAATACAGCGTCAATTCGTCTTGGGAATGACATATACAAGTCCTGCACAGTGGTCAGAGGGATTTTAAGCCATTCTTCTTGCAGGATAGTGGCCAGGTCACGACGTGATGCTGGTGGAGGAAAATGTTTCCTGACTCGCTCCTCCAAAACACCCCAAAGTGGCTCAATAATATTTAGATTTGGTGACTGTGCAGGCCATGGGAGATGTTCAACTTCACTTTCATGTTCATCAAACCAATCTTTCACCAGTCTTGCTGTGTGTATTGGTGCATTGTCATCCTGATACACGGCACCTCCTTCAGGATACAATGTTTGAACCATTGGATGCACATGGTCCTCCAGAACGGTTCGGTAGTCCTTGGCAGTGACGCGCCCATTTAGCACAAGTAAGGGGCCAAAGGAATGCCATGACATGGCAGCCCAAACATCACTGATCCACCCCCATGCTTCACTCTGGGCATGCAACAGTCTGGGTGGTATGCTTCTTTGGGGCTTCTCCACACCGTAACTCTCCCGGATGTGGGGAAAACAGTAAAGGTGGACTCATCAGAGAACAATACATGTTTCACATTGTCCACAGCCCAAAATTTGCGCTCCTTGCACCATTGAAACCGACGTTTGGCATTGGCACGAGTGACCAAAGGTTTGGCTATAGCAGTCCGGCCCTGGATATTGACCCTGTGGAGCTCCCGACAGACAGTTTTGGTGGAAACAGGAGAGTTGAGGTGCAAATTTAATTCTGCCGTGATTTGGGGAGCCGTGGTTTTATGATTTTTGGATACAATCCGGGTTAGCACCCGAACATCCCTTTCAGACAGCTTCCTCTTGCGTCCACAGTTAATCCTGTTGGATGTGGTTCGTCCTTCTTGGTGGTATGCTGACATTACCCTGGATACCGTGGCTCTTGATACATCACAAAGACTTGCTGTCTTGGTCACAGATGCGCCAGCAAGACATGCATCAACAATTTGTCCTCTTTTGAACTCTGGTATGTCACCCATAATGTTGTGTGCATTGCAATATTTTGAGCAAAACTGTGCTCTTACCCTGCTAATTGGACCTTCACACTCTGTGCTCTTATTGGTTCAATGTGCAATTAATGAAGATTGGCCACAAGGCTGGTCCAATTTAGCCATGAAACCTCCCACACTAAAATGAGAGGTGTTTCAGTTTCATTGTCCAACCCCTGTAGCTACGACTGGTTAGTTGATTTTATAGTCACAATGCAAGCTTTTGTTTTTGGGATTGTCACATTTTTATGATACCTTTTATTTCAGGTGTATTTTGTGTCAGATTTTTCCTTGGTGGTCCTATTGGCTTCATCAGGGCGTGATCTACAGCTCTCACTAGAGCGGTTCGCAGCCGAGTGCGAACCGGCCGGGATGAAAATCATTGCCTCCAAATCTGAGACCATGGTCTTGAACCGGAAAAGGGTAGAGTGCCTTCTCCGGGTTGGGGAGGATGTGCTGCCCCTAGTGGAGGAGTTCAAGTATCTTGGGGTCTTGTTCACGAATGAGGGGAAGATGGGGCGGGAGATCGACAGGCGGATTGGTGCGGCGTCTGCTGTGAAGCGGGCGTTGTACCGATCCGTTGTGGTGAAGAGAGAGCTGAGCCAAAAGGCGAAGCTCTCGATTTACCGGTCGATCTACGTTCCTACCCTCATCTATGGTCATGAGCTTTGAGAAATGAGTTTTCTCCGTAGTGTGTCTGGGCTCTCCCTTAGAGATAGGGTGAGGAGCTCAGTCATCCGGGGAGGACTCAGAGTACATCCGCTGCTCCTTCACGTCGAGAGGAGCCAGTGAGGTGTTCCGGCCACGTCCCACCGGGAGGAGGCCCAGGGGAAGACCCAGGAAAACGCTGGAGGGACTATGTCTCTCGGCTGGCCTGGGAACGCCTTGGGATTCCCCCGGAGGAGCTGGCCCAAGTGGCTGGGGAGAGGAACGTCTGGGCCTCCCTACTGAACCTGCTACCCCCGCGACCCGACCCCGGATAAGCGGAAGACGATGGATGGATGGATGGATGGATGGATGGATGGATGGATGGATGGAAAAAGGAAAGTTTTAAGATTAGTCTTAAAAGTAGACAGGGTGTCTGCCTCACGGACCAAAACTGGGAGTTGATTCCACAGGAGAGGAGCCTGATAAGCTAAAGGATCTGCCTCCCATTCTGCTTTTAGAGACTTTAGGAACCACCAGAAGACCTCCAGTCTGAGAGTGAAGTGCTCTGTTAGGAATTACGAAAGTTGGTACACAACATACGCATGTGGAATATTGCTAAAGTGTTACTTTAGCAATATTCCAATTGCTAAAGTGTTCCTTTTACATTATTACTTTTGGGTGTGTATCCACCAATTTAGATGTCAAACTTTCATAAAAGCTGTCTTAATGCAAGAAACGAAACCCTTAAACACATGAAATAACAAATAACTTTAAATAACTAAAAAGGTTTTGTTAACTTTTCACATGAAGCTGGATTAACAGCTAGTAAGATACCTTTAATTAAATTGGTATACTAATGTTTAAACCAGGGGTGTCAAACGTACGGCCCGCAGGCCAAATCCGGCCCGCTGAACGCTTTAGTCCGGTCCGGTGGCCAAATGCATTATCATTATTCAACGGCTGTATCTCCTCGCTGCATCGACCGATCTGCACCAGATTTCTTGTGAGTGGTGGGGGAGCGCTGCCCAACGCGTTCTTGTGAATCGCCCGGTAGACGGGCGGGAAAAATGCGTGACAGCTTCTGCGGTGGCTGGCGGCTGGCATTGGCTGCGAGGGCTGATAGACGCCGCTTGCGGCTTTAATTATTATTTTTATTCTGCCCCCCTAAAGAGGGGCTTTATCATACTCAAAAACTCACAAAACTTGGCAGATGCATGAAGACTGTTTAAAAATTTTGAATTTTAAGGTTGTCACAAAAATCAAAAGAAAAATGCCTCAACGGCACCACCTAGCAATTTTCAAAGGACCCTTTGCTATTCACTTACTTCATCGTAGAGACATGAAATTTGGTACAGTTGTAGAACGCAACAAGACGCTCAGAATTTACAATTAATGTCATAGTGCAAGTATCACAGGAAGTTGGCCATTTGAGATTGAAGGTCGTATTTTCACCTCATTTTTGACGTTTACAGCATTGGTATTTGATCGATTTTGATTTTGAGTGATCGGCTTGAAACTCCGTCAGTCTGATCATAAGGCATGGCCAATTAAAAGTTATCAAAATGGTGAGTTTTTGAACATTTTGAAGGGGGGTTAGCAGGGGTCAAAGTTCACCTACTCGCCATGAAACACAAAACTGTTATATCTCCTACACAGAAACACACAGAGGCACCAAACTTTCTGTGATTGATCATCATGGGGTCTTCTACAATATCCAATGGTCAAATGATGACATCACTTAGGCCACGCCCCCTGACAACAGGAAGTGTCGTGTTTTGCTGTAAACGGTCGCTATGTTACCCCTCTGATCTAATCAACATGAAACTGTGTCCAGAGACAGAAGACGTGTTGGTGTGTTGTGGATTCCAGCCCCAAGTGGATTCGATGGAGCAGGGGAGCGTGGCGGCGTGGTGAAGTCACCTCAAATGCCGCTGCCATACATTTGGCTCTGAATTCCACATTTTTGGGCCGAGCTACTTAAACCTCACTTGGATGCATCCTTTTCCACCCCCCGACAGGAATCCATAACAAACTTTGGTTGGTGTGACCTAATTTCTCTATAGCGCCACCTAGAATATTTTAAAGGTATACTATGCAACCGGGGTTGATTTTCCAGCGAGGCTCCCCCCAGAGGGCGAAAGTAAAAGTGCACTGTCGTAAAGATGCTCAGCTGTTCTGGTTTCTCCGTCAAGCCAGGCGCGGTTGTTTTGAGCTTAGCAGACAGGCGAACGCAACGAAAAGTGGAAAAAACGGCAGTACAAACAATGACTAACACAGTGAAGGTATGAACATCAAGCTGCCGCGGCGGCCGCCTCGCCATGCCGCCTCGCCAGTTTTATTATTATTATTATTTTATTTTTTTTATGTTGGCGAGACGCTACCGCCGCCGTCTAGCCAAGCCGCAGCCACCGCCTCGCCAAGCCGCAGCCGCCGCCGCGGCCACCGCGGCCACCGCGGCAGCGTCTCGCCAACATATAAAAAATAAAAAATAAAAATAATAATAATAATAAAACAGAGTTCTCGCCGTAAAGCGAGACTTCTGTGTGTGCGGGCCGAGGGCTCTTGCATTGCAAGTGCGGTATTTCCCCCACAGACCCCCAGGGCGGCCGAGAAAACCTTTGTTCGACCTGAAATGACTCATTTAATCATCCAAAACGGTATGGAACACATTAATTAACTGAAAAATGTTGCATAGTATGCCTTTAAATGATCAGCCCCAAGCCATGCTTTAAGCTAGAATTACGAAAGTTGGTACACAACTACATGTTGAATATTGCTAAAGTGTTACTTTTACATTATTACTTTTGGGTGTGTATCCACCAATTTAACTGTCAAACTTTAATAAAAGCTGTCTTAATGCAAGAAACGAAACCCTTAAACACATGAAATAACAATTAACTAAATAATTATAAAGGTTTTGTTAACTTTTCACATGAAGCTGCATTAACAGCTAGTAAAATAATTTTGATTAAATTGGTAATAATTTTAAACCAGGGGTGTCAAACGTATGGCCCGCGGGCCGAACAATTTGTCCGGCCCGGTGGCCAAATGCATTATCATTATTCAACTGCTGTATCTCCTCTCTGCATCGAACGATCTGCACCAGATTTTTTGTGAGTCGTGGGAGAGCGCTGCCGAATGCGTTCGTGTGAATCGCCCGGTGGACGGGCGGGGAAAATGCGTGACAGCTTCTGCGGTGGGCGGCGGTGCGCGAACCCCCGTGGTGGCCAATAGGCCGGAGCGGCGCTTGGCTGCAAGGGCTGATCGACGCCGCTTGCGGCTTTAATTTATTTTTACTTTTGTCTACTTTGGACTGCACTGCTGAGCTTTTTTTCTGTTATGCAGTGCAAGCTGTGTTTAGGATCGCCCACACAGAGACGCCATTTAATGTTGTGCAATTATACACTGTTTAAAGTTATTTAATGTTTAATAACTAAATCTGTTAGGTATTGTCCGGTGAATATCAGCTCTTAAGCTGATATCAGAACAATAGTTGAAAGGGATGATACGAGCACTGGCGATCTTTTAACAGCAAACTCTGCACACACATAGAATAAATGAGTGACAACTTCTCTTCAAGTTCAAGAATTTAAAACAGAAAACAGGTTCATTGCAGATCTGACTTAAATAATGTGAATTGAGGTTAAATTAGCTTAACTAATTCAGAACAACATTTAGTATGTGTTTCAACACATTCACAATGCAAATCCAAGTTACACAAAACATTATTTGAGGAAACAACATTTTAAAGAATGATTTTCTCTGTGAGAATCTGTAAACGTTTGGAATGCTCAATTTTATTAATGCGATTACACCTTAGAGTGCAACTTACCTTCGTTCCAGCAGTTCCTCCGATGTCGGAGAGGTCCTCCACTCCGCAAAGGACGAGCATTTCACCCTTTTTCGCTCCATTGAAACTAGGGCAGATGAGTCTCACAGAATGTCCGTTCTGTGCAGCTTGTGGGCGTTAGGGGGCCTTGAGGCCCACATGGTGCTAGTCGGATCCCAGCCACGCTCTCCTCCAGCTGTCCCAGGCAGAAGATGAATGAGAGAGATAGTCTGTGAGAGCAAAGTTTTATAGCACTGATGGAATCCTGCTGAGAGGGGAGGTCCTTTGTGCTTGTGAGAGTCTAAAACGTCTGTTGCTTCCAATCTAATCTGATTTTATTTTTCTCATCATGGCTCAATGGCACTACACTGGGCATCTTAAGCGACAGTCTTGCAACCTACCATGAATCTGTAAAGGAAGCAAAGACACTGTACTTATCTAACATTATCGTTAGTAAAAGCCACCGTCCTTGAATTTTATTCAGTACTATAAATTCTGTTATAAATCCTGTTACTACTGTTTAGCGACGTTTCAGAACAAACCTGCAATGCATTGTAAGAATACTCTAAAGTTTTGATTGTTAGACGAGGTATTCCCAAGACTATACAGGGTTTCCCCCACCGTATAATCCTCCTTATTTTCGAACGTGGAAGTAACTATGGGTTCAACTTCCGTTTTTTTGTGCGGCACGTTTCAGTGCTTCCCTGGGCCAAATAACATTAGCTTGACTGAAATGATAAACTTCCAAAAATTGCCAAAAATTGCAATCGAGCAATTTTTAGGTCAGTGCCACAGCCTCAAACTTTTTATGAAAAAAAAAAGAAAAACTTTTCATGACTGAGAGGATGACATGAAGAAGTGGCCTTATATAACATACAAGGAAATTTTTAACCATTTTGTGTCGTCACTTGGTGCGAATGTCTCTGCAATGCGAATGTATCGAGGCGGACCTCCACAGTGGAAAAGTTGGCACGGTGTGAATAAATAGCAACATGGATGACCTGGTATTCATGAAGGCTGATGGCCATTCAAGCCAAAGCAAATCTGACATTTACTCTGCTGGATCCTGATTGCATCACCCGGCACTACCGAGACGGCTGGAGTGCTCTTGTGTTGCGGCTCCAGGGGAAGTCCTTCAGTCATGCAGCGGTGATCTTATGGAAGGTAGGCTAATGAATCGTCTGATTCAGAAACATACTAGCTGTTGCCTCATTGTGATTAGGTTGCTGGTCGGTTAATTTTACAAGGATAGCAGTGCTAAATGTTTGGGATTGAACTGATGTTATAATTGGATATAAAAACGTTCAAACAACTGCCTACTTCATAATGTTTAGGCTTGAAGTTTGAAATTGTGCCAATCTGATGTGTGGTTTCAAAGCTCTTAATGCAACCTTGTCACGTTAAAATGTAAGTTTATTTGTTAGCGTATCAGTGTTAAAGAGCTAATAAAAACATTGGCTTTCAAGAATTTGTGAAATAAAATTTGGTATATGAAAATGTTTTTATTTTTTAATCAACAGGTGCATCTTTTCAAAATAAGTAAAAGCCTGATCTCTTGTTCATTGATGCTGCTTGGGTTAAGGTCATTCAAGTTTGGGTAATATTCTGTCAGCACACCACCTTGTGTACTTACCTTTCTGTAAAGGTAAGCACACCATTCTAATTCATAACAGTCTAATCTTGAATGGTAATTTGGATAAGTATATCAGGAAGGTAAGTAGAAAAATATGAACAGTTTATAGTTGTCACTATAAACTATCCATATTTTTATATAAATATTATGACATCAAGGACTGTAATATAAATAAAAAATAACTGTTCCTTTAACTTTGTTAAAAGGTGCAGTTTGCCGTGGCCAAAGGTCTGACTGGATTGTCCTGAACAGATGAGCAGCGCCATTCCCAAAAGGCTGAATGATGGATGTTTCCTGCACCACAAAGAATTAAATGGCCTACAAATATGCCATAAGTGAAATGTTTAAACTTAGCAATGTTTTACCATTTTAAAAGTGAAATGTAATTACATTTAATGTAAACAAATTGCATAAATGAATAAATTCAATAAATGAAATACTGTATCTTCTAGCCAGTTTATGTACATAAGATATTTTAGTTCTTTATATGTGCTCAGGGCAACATCCACTTGATCAAAATATGAATAAATTCAAATTACATTAGCAAGTAAAATGGATTGCAAAATTTAATAATACAAAATTTAGTTGGACACAATTTTTGTATCTGTAAACATTTAAATAGTCTGAAAATAAGGATATACAAAACTTGAAAAGTTATTAAAAATGAAAAGTAATACCAAAATGTAAAACCTCAAGGCGCTAAATAAAGAAATATTTAAAAGTAGAGATCCAAAACACATTCTTGTGTAGTATAATTCCACTGGTTTACAGAAAAATATAACTAATCAAGATCTTTTTGACATGTAAACTTCTCCGCTCAATCAGCATCCTCGTGGTTGATTTCCCCTGCATGTTCACAGGGGCTGCACAGATTCTTAAGATTTTGTCCATTTTATAAACCAAGCTGATGGTACAGTCTGGGAGATTATTTTGAAAACTTTGAGTCTCCTGATAACTCTTTCCACATGTATGTGGACATTTGCAATCCTCCTTGTGGCAGTTACATCCTAATCAGACAACTGCCCTCCTTTTATGGGTGAATGCCGGTAGAAGGTTAAATCTACTCTCAAACAGCACATTTCCGATGGTAAAGCCTCTGTCTGCTGTCACTTTATCACCAGGGACGAAGATACTCAAGGAAGCCAGTGTTTTCTCTGCCGCATACATTCTTCTTCTTTTTTCCAAGGTGTGATCTATCGGTGCCTGTAGTGTCAGCATCTTTATTCATAGGTGCTCTGATTATGGAGCGCTCTGGTCAGCCTCTGCATCACAGTGGCTGTCATCTGTCAAACATAAGCCCACAATCAGTTTAGCAAACAGCATAAAACATATCAAGACTACTTAAAACCATGTTAACACCAAGCTAATCTGTATCATTACTCATTAAAATAGTCATATTACACACATTCCTTCCAGTTTTTACAAACACCCTGGGATGCCATTTGTAAGGTCAAAATCTAACAGCAATATTTTGGGTTCTTTACTGTCATAAGAGGAAAAAAATTGGTTTTCATTTTTAAAGTCAGATTTTCACCACATTATACATTTGTAAATGTCATAGTTTCAAACTAAATATTTAATTACAAAGCTAAATGTTTAGTTTGTAAACTATATATTAAGATGCAAACCAAGCATTTAGTTTTCAAATTAAATATTTAACTCCAAATTAAATGTTTAATTTACAAACTAAACATTTACTTTGTAGCTAAATATTTAGCTTGTTAATTAAATATTTAACTTGGAACTGTGACTTATTTATAGATTTATAAATAATAAAAATATGAAAAATGTACCTTGGCTTTTATCTCTTATGACAGGCTAAATATATTTTGCTGTAAATCTTTCATTGCATAAGACCGCTGTCTTCATCCATCCATTCATCCATTCATCCATCCATCCATCCATTATCTATGCACGCTTATCCCTCATGGGGTTGTGAGGGGTGGTGGTGCCTATCTCCAGCATTCAATGGGCGAGAGGCGGGGTACACCCTGGACAGGTCGCCAGTCTATCGCAGGGCAACATAGAGACAGACAGGACAAACAACCATCCACGCACACACTCACACCTAAGAGAGGCCAATTAACCTAACATCATGTTTTTGGACTGTGAGAGGAAGCTGGAGTACCCAGAGAGAACCCACGCATGCACAGGGAGAACATGCATACTCCATGCAGAAAGACCCAGGGTTGGAGTCAAACCCAGGACCTTCTTGCTGCAAGGCAACAGCGCTACCCACTGCTTCACTGTGCAGCCCCAGCTGTCTTCATGTGAGAGCATATGTTTTATCAAGATGGACACAAACTAAGGAATTAGAGTTGGCTAACGTAAACATCCCTTAGCTTACCTGTGTCTGCTCTCCTCTTGAAGCGTTTTCTTGGAGTTTTTAATGGAACTTTGTAGCCCAGCCACTTTTCTGGCATCGTGTGGTCTTCTGTCGGTCTTTTGTACACAAAATGAAAAGAGCAAACATACGGTTGTTTCGTTGGTTTCTTCAAATTTAAAGCTTTTAACCACAGGCGAAGGGATTCCTCATTCTTTGGCTGGGGGTGAAGGGAGTAGGGCGCCTTGCGTCCATAACTCTTGTACACGGCCGATGATTAAAACACTCCTGCTCCACATAAACCTTTCTTTTACACCAGTTATTATGACAGCTTCTAACTGGACAAACAATCCCGGTCTTACACCAAGTCATAATGACGAGTAATTTGAGACGAAGTAGCTGCATGAGTCGCTTTTCAGCTAGCTTGCCAGTGACAGGAAGTGACCGACTGGAAGTCTTGCACAAAAAAACGTCAACTCACTGTCTCCGTATTTCCGTTGAAAATAAGGTGAATAAGCCTGACGTGCCGCCAAGCTAAGCGTCATCGTTTATTTGAAATGCCTCGATGCTTGAGAGCGATATTAAAATTACCACCTGGGAGAAAAACTTCCCAGTGTAACTAAGCTAACGCGCTAGCTGTTATTAGCTAGACGCACACTATGCTCATGCAGCACCCCTCCTTCGAGCTGCGTGAACAGCTCCCACCTACCCCCACCCCAGCTCCATGGTTACACACGCACCTCCCGCAACCCACCACGACACCTAGCGCCAGGATTACCCCATTTTCTGGGGGAAACCCTGCTATAGCTACAGTTTTACCTGGTTCCCCTATACAGCATAGCTTTGAGGTAATTGACAAGTCCTGTTTCCTGTTTGCGGTAAGGCGTATTGTGTCACTTCCTGTTGTCACAGTGTGAATTTGCGGTCTGTTGCTCCAGACTCTCTCGCTCTTATCTTTAATCTCTTTGCTGTAACCTCTGTTTCTAACACATAAGCACTTGTAAAACATTCTCTGTTGCTGCACATCGCGCTTGGGAACTCCTCGTGTTTCACACGGTTTGTTTTGTGGCGTGGTAAAAGGGCGCTAGCCTAGCTTTAGCCTAGCCTAGCTTTAGCTCCGCAATGGCTTCTCCCCTTACTCTCTCCTCCGCTTCTCCGACTCTGCCTAAGTCTCCCCCTATCTCCTGCTCTCTGTGTCAGATGTTTAGCTATTCCTCTGCCTCCTTTAGTTATAATGGTACTTGTAATAAATGTAGTATTTTTGTAGCTTTGGAGGCGAGGGTGTCAGAATTGGAGACCCGGCTCCGTGCTATGGAAAAACCAGCTGATAGCCGCCCCTTTGCTAGCACGGAGCCACATAGACCTAGCGTTACTTCACTTAGTGGTCTTCCAGAAGCAACATCCGTGAAGCCGGGTAACCAGGCCGGCTGGGTGACGGTTCGTAGGAAGCATAGCTCTAGATTCCAGCCCCCAGGTCACCACCAACCCGTCTGCGTTTCTAATAAATTTTCCCCACTCAGCGACACACCCGCTGAGAAGCCGACTCTGGTGATTGGGAGCTCTATAGTAAGAAACGTGGCACTAGAGACACCAGGGACCATAGTTAAATGCCTGCCAGGGGCCAGAACGGGCGACATAGAATCTTACCTGAAACTGCTGGCTAAGGATAAGCGTAAATACAGTAAGATTGTTATTCATGCTGGCGGTAATGACACCCGGTCACGCCGATCGGAGGTCGCTAAAGTTGGTGTTGCTTCGGTGTGTGAGTTTGCTAAAACGATGTCGGACTCCGTAATTTTCTCTGGTCCCCTGCCTGATCTGACCAGTGATGACATGTTTAGCCGCATGTCATCATTCAACCGCTGGTTGTCTAGGTGGTGTCCTGAAAACGACGTGGGCTACATTGATAACTGGCAAACTTTCTGGGGAAAACCTGGTCTGATCCGGAGAGACGGCATCCATCCTACTTTGGATGGTGCAGCTCTTCTTTCTAGGAATCTGGCCGGATTTATTAGTTCTCCTAAGTGCTGACAACCCAGGGTCCAGATCAGGAAGCAGAGCCGTAGTTTAACACACCTCTCTGCAGCTTCTGTACTGTTACCCACCCATTATCCTATTGAGACGGTGTCTTTCTCACGGCCAAAACTTAACAGATCAAAAACTGATCTAAAAGGAACAAACCATAAAAATCTAATAAAAATCAATACGGCTCACCTTGAACCAAAAAATAAAACAATTAAATGTGGTCTATTAAATATAAGGTCTCTCCCTCCAAAGACTTTGTTAGTTAATGAATTGATTTCTGATAATCAGATTGATTTGTTTTGTCTCACAGAAACCTGGCTACAAGAGGACTACGTTAGTATAAATGAGTCAACTCCCTCCAGTTATTCACATTTCCACATTCCTAGATCTGTGGGAAGAGGAGGAGGAGTGGCAACCATCTTTCAGTCTGATTTATTAATTAGTCCCAGGCCAATTAATAACTACAGTTCTTTTGAGCATTTAACCCTCAGTTTCCCTCATCCAAACTGCAAAGCAATAAAACCTCTTCTGTTTGTTGTTTTGTATCGTCCACCAGGCCCTTACACTCAGTTTTTGGATCAGCTGTCAGACTTCTTATCTGATTTGGTGATAAACACTGACAAGGTTATTATAGTGGGGGATTTTAACATTCATGTTGACACTGAATGTGATAACCTTAGTGTAGCCTTTAAAACTATCCTAGATTCAATTGGTTTTGCTCAAAATGTGCATAAACCGACGCACTCTTGGCTCCATACTTTAGACTTTGTGCTGACATATGGCATGGATTGTGAGGTATTAACAGTATTTCCTCACAACCCTGTCCTATCTGATAATTTTTTAATAACATTTGAGTTTAATCTAACTGAGTTCTCCACCCCCAAAAGAGGGTTCCATTATAGTAGATCTCTATCGGACAATGCTGCATCAAACTTTAAAGAGTCTGTCTCCCTTTTAATATCGTCAGTATTGCAGAAATACCCTGCAGATAGCAGCAATGTTGTTTCTTCCCATTCACAAATAGATGTCTTTGTTAACGGTATGACTTCGTCATTGCGTTCTGCATTGGACAATGTAGCTCCCTTGAAAAAGAAGGTGATTATTCACAGGAAGCTGGCTCCCTGGTTTAATTCAGAGCTGCGTTCCTTGAAGCACAATTTTAGGAAATTGGAGAGAAAATGGCGCTCTACACACCAAGAGGAATCCTACTTAATCTGGAGGGACAGTCTATTGTTGTATAACAAGACCCTTCGCAGAGTTAGAGCAGCATATTTTTCATCATTAATTGAGGAGAACAAAAATAACCCTAGATTTCTCTTCAGTACAGTTGCCAAACTTACACAGAGTCATAGCTCCGTTAATCCATCCATTCCCTTAGCTCTTAGCAGTAATGATTTTATGGGATTCTTCATAAATAAAATTGATTCCATTAAAAATAGAAAGATAGCTAAGAAGCAGTAGAGCTTTCTGAGCTATCTAAAATATTAGCTTCATCTAAACCTTCTACCTGTATGTTAGACCCAATCCCAACCAAATTGTTTAAGGAGGTATTCCCTTTGATCAGTGGTCTATTTTAGACATGATTAATCTATCCTTAGTAAATGGATATGTACCACAGGCTTTTAAAGTAGCTGTTATTAAACCTTTACTTAAGAAACCATCTCTTGATCAAGATGAGTTAGTAAATTACAGACCTATATCTAATCTTCTTTTCTTATCTAAAATTCTCGAGAAAGTAGTTGCTAATCAACTTTGTGAACATCTACAAAGTAATGACCTACTTGAGGAGTTTCAGTCAGGCTTCAGAGCTCATCATAGCACTGAAACGGCTCTGGTGAAGATCACTAATGATATTCTCATGGCCTCAGATAATGGACTTGTGTCTATACTTGTCCTGTTAGATCTCAGTGCTGCATTTGACACAGTTCATCACAATATTCTCCTACAAAGACTTGAGCATACTGTAGGGATTAAGGGGAAAGCATTAGGCTGGTTTAAATCTTATCTGTCGGACAGATTCCAGTTTGTTCATGTTAATAATAAATCTTCTTCAAGCTCTAGGGTCACTTGTGGAGTACCACAGGGTTCAGTCCTTGGACCAATTCTCTTTACTATATATATGCTTCCAATTGGCAAAAATATCAGAGTGCATGGGATTAATTTCCGCTGTTATGCTGATGACACTCAGCTATATTTATCCATAAATCCTGATGAATCCAATCAATTACTTCGACTGCAGTCATGTCTTGATGACATCAAAAGCTGGATGACTTTAAATTTCCTGCACTTAAATTCTGACAAGACAGAAGTTATAATCTTTGGACCAGAGTCCTCAAAAAATAAACTTCTTAATCAATCACTGAATCTGGATGGCATTAACTTGGCCTCTGGTAGTAAAGTAAAAAATCTTGGTGTTATTTTAGACCAAGACATGCCATTTAAATCCCATATTAAACAGGTTTCCAGAGTTTCCTTTTTTCACCTGAGGAATATCGCCAAAATTAGAAACATTCTGTCCAGGGGTGTTGCTGAAAAACTAGTCCATGCATTTGTTACTTCAAGGCTGGACTATTGTAATTCTTTACTATCAGGAAGTCCACAAAATGCAGTTCAAAGCCTTCAGCTGATCCAAAATGCTGCAGCAAGAGTTCTGATGAAAATCAACAAGCGGGATCATATTTCTCCAATTTTAGCTTCCCTTCATTGGCTTCCTGTTAAATCAAGAATAGAATTTAAAATTCTTCTTCTAACGTATAAAGCCCTTAATAATCAAGCTCCATCATATATCAGAGCTCTGATTACCCCGTATGTTCCTAACAGAGCACTTCGCTCTCAGACTGCAGGTCTGCTGGTGGTTCCTAGAGTCTCTAAAAGTATAATGGGAGGCAGATCATTTAGCTATCAGGCTCCTCTCCTGTGGAACCAACTCCCAGTTTTGGTCCGTGAGGCAGACACCCTGTCTACTTTTAAGACTAATCTTAAAACTTTCCTTTTTGACAAAGCTTATAGTTAGAGGGCTCATGTTACCCTGAGCTACATCTGTAGTTATGCTGCTATAGGCTTAGGCTACTGGAGGACATCAGGGCCTATTTTTCTCACTCTACTGATTTCTACTGTTCTCCAGTCTACTGTTCTCCAGTTTTGCATTGCATTACATTGAAATGACTGTTGTCATTTCAGCTTTTAACTTTTTGTTCTCTCTATTTTTTCTTCATAGTAGGTACACCTGGTCTGACGTTCTGTTGACTTTGAAATCATCCAGGGAGGACAGATCACCGACTATTACCATCTAATGTAGAACAGATTACTAGATCAATGTGTGCTTCTGTGCTTTTTGTCTGTCTTGTTGTGTCTCTGCTCTGTCTTCTGTAACCCCCAGTCGGTCGAGGCAGATGACCGTTCATACTGAACCCGGTTCTGCTAGAGGTTTTTCCTTCCCGCTAACGGGTGTTTTTTCTTTCCACTGTCGCTTCATGCTTGCTCAGTATGAGGGATTGCAGCAAAGCCATGTACAATGCAGACGACTCTCCCTGTGGCTCTACACTTCTCCAGGAGTGAATGCTGCTTGTCGGGACTTTGATGCAATCAACTGGTTTCCTTATATAGGAACATTTTTGACCAATCTGTATAATCTGACCCAATCTGTATAATATGATTGAACTTAACTTTGTAAAGTGCCTTGAGATGACATGTTTCATGAATCGGCGCTATATAAATAAAATTGAATTAAATTGAATTGAATTGAATTGAATTTCTCTCCAAGAACTTAAAAAATCAGTTCATCTTCTAAATTTAACAAACTGCCCTCTAGACTTTGTCCCTACATAATACAATGCCCTATATTGTTAATTGACTTCCAAATAGGCACAAACATATATTATTTAATGTTCATTCAGTAAGAATTTACCAGAGAGAGAGAGACAGGGACAATTTCAAACTGCATCCAGTGTTAGAGGTACAGCTGATGTTTTGGTATGAAATATATTAAGATTTGTGCCATGATCATAACTCACAAAGATATGTTTTGCAAATTAATCTTGGAAAATGTTTATGTGAAGCTGATGTTCATTTGTCTCTGAAATTATAACTTGATGTTTGTCCTTGCCAGGTGTGAGAAACCCAGAAGACAAACAGAGGGTCACTAAGACATCATGAGGCAACTTAAAGGCAAACCTAAAAAAGAGACATCTAAAGACAAGAAGGAGCGGAAACAGGCCATGCAGGAAGCCCGACAGCAAGTGACCACAGTAGTGCTGCCAACGCTCACTGTGGTGGTTCTACTCATCATTGTATTTGTCTATGTGGCAACCAGGCCAGGTGCTATGGAATGAACAGTTTTGATGTTCACCAATATTACAATGGGTATACCTCAGGATTCTCTCCATGATGTGACAGCAGTTCCGAATTCACCTATGGTCACCAGTTGTCTTAATGAGTCTCCAAAGAGTGCATGTGCAAGATTCAAGAAGCAAAACGAACATGTTGCATCTTAGTGCCTTTAAAGATGTTTGTCCTAGAAAAATCAGTCAGTATGCTTGATACCAAAGAACTTTTGTACACATTGACAAGATTGACTACATGTTTACACAGATAATCTCTAAGAAAGACTTTTACAGATTGTGCCTAAGTGTTATTGAAAATTATCACACACATGTTTCAGCGTGTTGGAATAGCCTATTCTTATCTGTCGTGTAAGATGAAACCTAGTTTCTACACTTCACATTTGCTGTTAACATGCTATTGTAAACTAAACCGACATTCAGTATAAAACAATCATAAATGTGTACTTTTATTAGGATGCCTTAACTGATGCCAGACTGTTATACTTAATGTACTTTTTTAAAGTTTTTTAAAAAACTGTTTTTTATTCAAATTCCAAAACTACAACAACTCTTGCTGCAGTTTAAGAAACAATCATGAAGAATGTATTTGGTGCTGTGGGTGTCTGGATGTGAATTACAGTCAAAAACACATTGTAATGTTTCTGGGAATCATTTGAGGGACAAGCATTTCCAGTTTTCAACACAACAAAGTGTTTTTATATTGCAAAAAAAATCTAAACCACGAAATTATAACTAATGCAATTTATATTTTTGCAATAAAATAAAGAGAACCACCAATTTAACCAGAGCCTTATGAGTTTTTATTATACATTTATATATCTATATATAGTTAGTTAGTTGACTGAAGTGGCTGATATGACCAAATCCTACCAATGGCTAGAGAGAGCTTGACTGAAGGACAGCACGGAAGCACTGATCAATGACGGCACAGGAGCAGGCCTTGAGCATCAGAGCAATAGAGTCCCAGATCTACCATACCAGGCAAGATCCCAGGTGCAGGCTATGCAAAGAGGTCCCATAAACTATCCAGCATATCACAGCAGGGTGTAAGATACTAGCAGGGAAGGAATACATGGAATGCCATAACCAAGTGACTTGTAATAGTGTACAGAAGCATCTGTTCAGAATGCCAACTGGAGACCCCCAGGTCAAAATGGGAGTCACCTCCCAAGTTGGTGGAGAACAATCCTGTGGGACTTCCAGATACAAACATACAAAATGGTAATGGCCAGCCAACCAGAAATTGTGATCACTGATAAGCAGCAGAAGACAGCCGTTGTGATTGATGTGGCCATCCCGAGTGATGGAAATATCAGGAAAAAAAGAGCACAAGAAACTGGAGAAATACCATGGGCTCAGGGAAGAACAAGAATGAGCCTAGAAGATAAATATAGGATTATTTTTATTCTCCTCTATTAATGATGAAAAATATGTTGCTCTAACTCTGTCTTTTTATACAACAGTAAACTGTTTTTCCAGATTAGGTAGGATTCCTCTATATGTGTAAAGCGCCATTTTCTCTCCAGTTTCCTAACATTGTGCTTCAACGAACGCAGCTCTAAATTAAACCAGGGAGTCAGCTTCCTGTGAATAATCACCTTCTTTTTCAAGGGAGCTACATTGTCTAATGCAAAACGCAACGAAAGAAGTGACACCGTCAACAAAAGTGTCTATTTGTGAATGGGAAGAAAGAGCATTGCTGCCATCTGCAGGGCATATCTGTGATACTGAGGATATTAAAAAGGGGACAGACTCTTTAAGATTTAATACAGTATTATCTGATAAAGATCTACTATAATAAAACCTTCTTTTGGGGGTGGAGAACTCAGTTAAATTGAACTCAAAGGTTATTAAAAATGGTCGGATACGACAGGGTTGTGAGGACATACTGTTAATTATTCACAATCAATGCCATATGTCAGCACAAGGTTCAAAGTATTAAGGCAAGAGTGCGTCGGTTTATGCACATATTGAGCAAAACCAATTGAATCTAGGATAATTTTAAAGGCTACATTAAGGTTATCACATTCAGTGTCAACATAAATGTTAAAATCCCCAACTATAATAACCTTGTCAGTGTTTAACACCAAATCAAACTAGAAAAATTTGCATTTCCTGCGAAAATGCACTGTGAATGCAGATAGCTGAATGATTGAGCAAAAGATGCAGAAGATCTTTGAAGAAGAGAAAAAATAGCTGAAAAGCATTGAAGAAGTTGAAAAAGTTGAAGAATTTGAAACAGTTGAAGAATTTGAACATGAAAGAACAATAGCTGAATGATTAGAAGAAGAAAAAACTGAGGGAATGGCACCAAACATTTCCTAACTCCTTCTAAACACTGAATCGTTTAACAAAGCAGAAGTAGAATTTCAAACTTGAATATACTGTAGCCATATGTGGGCCTGCATTTCTAGGAGTATAAGGGGTTTCGCCCCCATTGAAAAGCATTGGATGTTTGACACCTCCTAACTTGGAGATGCTTTACACGACGAGGCCCAAATTTATTGTGGAGCATTCTGTATAAAGGAGGTACAGACTCTGTAAAGCAGAAGTTTGTAGGACCTTCCTAGAGCTACTTCCGATTAGCAACATGCTAACCGTTAGCCGCTAACATGGTTGTGTTCAGTATCCCCGGGTGATTGTACTCTGTCAGTTTGGTCCAAATCCTGTACTGGGAAGTGCTTCAAAAAGGGGTGCCAATACTTAATGTCACCAAACGTGACCAAAGTTCATGGGTCAGCTTGGCCTCCTTTAGCAACTCAGCCTCACCACATCTGGGCCCAGAACTCAACATTTGACCAAAATGGCGTGTAGCGCCATTTCCCACAGGTGGGTGGTGCTGTATTGGCCAATTGGGTCGTCTCTGGGCATCATGCCAGGTCCTGTTGGAAGCAAAGGCCCAATAGGAAAGCATGTGAAATCCAAAATGGGACAGAAAAGTGACACATGGCTGAAAGTCACTTGAAAATTTTAAAATGTCAAGAGGAAGTGACTGTGCGAATTTCAGATTCCTACATTAATCACAGCAACTGCGGTGAGCGTCGAAAGTTGCCATTCTATCTCAATGGAGCCTCTCTCTCTGGCCCTCAGAGTTCCGTCGTCATGGAAACTCACTGACACACCTGCAGCGGGCCAGTCTCCAGAAGTGCAGACACTTTGCTCAGAATATGTCCCATTGGGTTATAATGGAGAACTTTGCCTCGCACAACGCTCCATATCTCCTGATCCGTAAATGGTAGAGACGTAATTTTTTCTGCGTTTATTTCTTAACGGATAGGGGAAGAAGACTTGCTATCGGTTTTTGCTGGAAATATTTTAATAAAGGCGTAAAAAATTATGATATAAAGGGGATTTTTAAGGAATTTAAAAAATCCTCTAAAAACGGTCCCGAACAAATCGCTCTAACTGAAAAAGTATAGGAGATATCAAAATAATTCTTTCACTGTGAGTATCAGCAGGCTTTTGAGGACTATGTTGCTTATTTTTATGTTTGTACAAAAATCGGTGTAGGCACACCGACGATGTAAAAAAGTGGATCATGTGGAAAAATGCAGCTCTAAAGCATTTTCCGGATTTTGCACATTCGCTACTCCCGAACAAATTGTTCCTGCGGCAAAACCGTAACAGTTATCCAAAAAATTCCTCTTTTGTGAGTGCCAGAAGTGTCTGGACTTGAATGTGTGAAAGTCTCATGCCTGTACATCAAACGGTTTAGGAGTAGCGACGATGCGAAAACGTGTGATGTTTTGGATTTTCAGACGTCATTTTTCAAAACCGCTCCATAGGAAATGAATGGGGGAGGTTTCGGGTTTGTGTCGCTCTGAGGTGATTTGCGAAAAATCTATAAATGCTACACCAATGAGGGTTACATTTCCTGAATCCAGACAAAAATTCCTACGTTTTGATGTATAATTTATGTGGATAGGTTGAAAATTGAGCGAGTGAGAGGAAGTTGTTCGGAGAAGAAGAATTTGTTGAATTTCTAGAGTGCGCACTCTATAACTGCCTCCTTGACGACCATAGCAACGCATGTTATTTGCTGAATTTCTTGAAAAGCCAAAATTATTTTAAGGAGGTACTATATGAAAATGGTAAAAGATATGAAAAAGCTGAAATATACCATAATAGCTGAAAGATATCACTACATTTTAAAAGTTGAATGGCGTTTCTAGCTGAAAGTAGGCTGAAGCAGTAAGTTGTCAAAAAGCAGCTGAAATGAGCAGAATTTTAGTGAATTACATTGATTTCCTATGGGAGAAAAAAAGCTGAAAATTTGCAGAAAAAGCTGAATATTTTAAAAAGTTGAAGAGTTAAAAGTACAAAAAGATACAGCCATCCATTCCAGAAGAAGCTGAATAGTTTAAAAGTTGAATGGTTGAAATCGGAGAAAAATTGTAGGAGAAGCGAATCAAACTTTAAACAGTAAAAATGCATTAGGAAGAATAAACACTAAGAATAAAGAATAAAGAGAAACAGGATTTCAAGAACTGTGAATGCCTACTGCATTCACAGTAATAAGAAGTCTGAGAACTGATCCAAAAACTGAGAGTAAGAGCCTGGTGGACGATACAAAACAACAAAGAGAAGAGGTTTTATTGCTTTGCAGTTTGGATGAGGGAAACTGAGGGTTAAATGTTCAAAAGAATCGTAGTTATTAATTGGCCAGGGACTAATTAATAAATCAGACTGAAAGATGGTTGCTACTCCTCTTCCCGTAGTTCTGGGACTGTGGAAATTTAAATAATTGGAGGGAGTTGACTCATTTATACTAACGTAGTTCTCTTGTAGCCAGGTTTCTTTGAGACAAAACCAATCAACCTTATTTTCAGAAATCAATTAATTAACTAACTAAGTCTTTGGAGGGAGAGACCTTATATTTAATAAACCACATTTAATTGTTTTATTTTTTTGGTTCAAGTTGAGTCGTATTGATTTTTATTAGATTTTTATGATTTGCTCCTTTTAGATCCGTTTTTAATCTGTTCAGTTTTGGCTATGGGAAAGACACTGTCTCAATGGAGTAATGGGTGGGTAACAATACAGAAGCTGCAGAGAGCTGTGTTAAACTACTTCTCTGCATTGGAAGCTTAAACTGTCTTCCATACAACATTTCAAAAGGTGTTAAGCCCTTAGCTGTGGGGGTGATATCCATGTACAGTAAAAAAAACTTTTGAGTAGAAATTAAATCCAAATGTAGAAAAATATTAATTTACTTGGTTTACCTTAAATTTAAATGTAGTAAAATATTAATTTACTTGGTTCACCTTCCCTCCTGTTTGAGACATTGGCAAAACTATGACTCAAAATGGCTGCTGTTTTATACATGTTTTTTGGTAGAATCGGTTTATTATGTAGGTAATAGATGTTGTTTTTAAGTACTGCCCCTTCTCGTAGCCATTGTTTTATTTCAGTCTTTGGTGACTGATGTTGCATGTCTGATAGAATAGTCTATCTAATAGGCTTTGGTGTGCTGCACATTTACACACCACGTGGGCATAGCTTTGCATAGGGACCATAAGGACATGTCCCTACCAAAATTTTGGATTGACCTAGTCCCTACCAATATTTATCTTATGTGCCTGTTTGTACAGTTAAACAATTTAAATCTTGTCCCTCGGTGTCATAACTAGAGATTTAATAAATTTCTTATTCACGACCCAAAATCAGAAATACTTTTAAATAAGCAGCTCAAACATTTTTAAAGGAAAATGCGACTCCTGACGTTTCTTCAGGTTTGCTGTGGGATAACATGAAGTCCTACACTCGTGGACTAATTATACCATATTCTGCGGGCCTGAAGAAGAAAAATCAGATGGAGCAAAGAAAATGGAACTGGAATTGCACGAACTCGAGGTTAAACACAATGAGTCGCCTTCTGAGCAATTAAGGAATGAAATTCAGGTGGTCAGAACAGTTTTGGAAGGGTTACTGACAAAAAAGGCTGAGAAATCTATATTTTCATGAGGCCGAGGCTGCATGAGTTTGCCAACAAAACTAACCTATTTGGCTAATCTCCTTCAAAATAAGGGGTCTGCTCGTAATATTCCACGTGTTAGAGATTTGTCTGGTTTACTTAAATATGATAATATAATAATTAATGATACCTTTAAGACCTTTTATAAGAAGTTATATACTTCCCAGTTCAAATCATCATACAAACAAGATATGCACCACTTCTTCTCAGGACTAAATTTAACACAAATCACTGAAACTATGATCTATGTAAACCTATAATACAGAATGAAACTTTAAAGGTCGTTCAGATGCTTCCAAACAACAAGGCTCCGGGTCCTGATAGGTTCAGTGAGAATTTTATTTTTAAAATTCAGTAAGATCCTAATTGTTTCAGTCCTCATTTGATGCAGGTACTCTTCCTACCTCCTTAATGGAGGCTAATATCTTATTAGTTTTGAAGAAGGGGAAACCTGAAGATTGTGCCTCCTAAAGGCCTTTATCTGTTTTGAATCTGATTCGAAGATACTTGCTAAGGTCCTGGCTACACGCTTAGAAACAATCCTGCCTACTGTTGTCAAGAATGATCAAACTAGTTTTATATTGGGACGGTATTCCACACAGCATAAGGCGCCTGCTCATTATTATTTAGCATTCATTATTGTTTAGTCCAGAGGTTCTAGTCATTTCTCTTGATGGAGAAAGCCTTTGACCATCTGGAGTTCTACAATTGCCTTGCTCAGGGCGGCAGCATGTAGAAGTAGCTCTGTAACTTTGATTGGGATTTTATTCTTTGTTTTTCAAAATTTAACTCCTGCTTTACTTGTGACGTACTGAAGTCGGACCCAAAGACAACTCGAAACAGGTCAGTGATGTTTAAACAGTCTTTATTTTAAAGGGAGGGGAAGTGCGGGCTCTCAGGCTGTGGTGCTTGCGCTTACAGGCTGGCAACTCCTGGAGGCAGAGGGACAGATTAGTGACCAGCAATGGCAAGTGTGACAATGTGATAGTAATAATAATAATAATTGAACTTTATTAAGATAAGATAAGATAAGATAGTCTTTATTGATCTCACAATGGAGAAATTCACTCGTCACATCGGCTCATACAAGAAGGTGCAGAGTAGGGAAGGTGCATTCAGTTATATACAGTGAATCTTCATATCTACAATGGATCAAAAGAATACCAAAAAAAAAAAAAATACGAAAAAGGAAATAGGAATGTAAATGTCTCATTTACATTCTTAGTGGTCTATATTGATCTCGCAATGGAGAAATTCACTTCTGCATCTTAACCCATCCCCTTGGGGAGCAGTGGGCTGCCATGTGCGGCGCCCGGAGAACAATCGGGGGTTAAGGTGAACTGTGAACTGAGTGCTGACTTCCTGTTTGCGGTAAGGCGTATTGTGTCACTTCCTGTTGTTGCTGTGTGAATGACAGATTTTTGCTCCAGGCTCTCTCGCTTTTTATCTTTAAACCTCTTTGCTGTAACATCTGTTTCCAAACATAAGCACTTTTAAAACATTTTCTGTGGCTGCTCATCACGTTTGGGAACTCCTCGTGTTTCACACGGTTTGTTCTTTGGCGTGATAACAGGGCGCTAGCCTAGCTTTAGCCTAGCGTTAGCCAAGCCTTAGCCTCATAATGGCTTCTCCGTCTCTGACTAAGTCTCCTATCTGCTGCTCTCTGTGTCAGATGTTCAGTTATTCCTCTGCCTCCTTTAGTGATAATGGTACATGTAATAAATGTAGTATTTTTGTAGCTTTGGAGGCGAGGGTGTCAGAACTGGAGACCCGGCTCCGTGCTGTTGAAAAACCAGCTGATAGCCGCTCCTTTGCTAGCGTGGAGCCACAAAGAGTAACTTCACGTAGCGAACCAACAGCCACACTCGAACAACCGGTTAAGCAGGCCGGCTGGGTGACGGTTCGTAGTAAGCATAGCTCTAGATTTCAGCCCCCAGATCACCACCAACCCGTCTGCGTTTCTAACAAATTTTCCCCTCTGATCGACAGTCTCGCCGAGGAGCGACCTTAATTATTGGCAGCTCCTTACTAAGAAACGTGGCACTAAAGAAACCAGGGACCATAGTTAAATGCCTACCAGGGGCCAGAACGGGCGACATAGAATCCTACCTGAAACTGCTGGCTAAGGATAAGCGTAAATACAGTAAGATTGTTATTCATGCTGGCGGTAATGACACCCGGTCACGCCGATCGGAGGTCACTAAAGTTGGTGTTGCTTCGGTGTGTGAGTTTGCTAAAACAATATCGGACTCTGTAATTTTCTCTGGTCCCCTGCCTGATCTGACCAGTGATGACATGTTTAGCCGCATGTCGTCATTCAACCGCTGGTTGTCTAGGTGGTGTCCAGAAAACGACATGGGCTACATTGATAACTGGCGAACTTTCTGGGGAAAACCTGGTCTGATCAGAAGAGACGGCATTCATCCCACTTTGAATGGTGCAGCTCTTCTTTCTAGGAATCTGACCGGATTTATTAGTTCTCCTAAATGCTGACAACCCAGGGTCCAGACCAGGAAGCAGAGCCGTAGTTTAACACACCTCTCTGCAGCTTCTGTACTGTTACCCACCCATTATCCTATTGAGACGGTGTCTTTCCCACGGCCAAAACTTAACAGATCAAAAACTGATCTAAAGGAAACAAATCATAAAAATCTAATAAAAATCCATACGGATCACTTTGAACCAAAAAATAAAAGAATTAAATGTGGTCTATTAAATATAAGGTCTCTCCCTCCAAAGACTGAATTGATTTCTGATAATCAGATTTATTTGTTTTGTCTCACAGAAACCTGGTTACAAGAGGACTACGTTAGTATAAATGAGTCATCTCCCTCCAGTTATTCAAATTTCCACATTCCCAGATCTGTGGGAAGAGGAGGAGGAGTGGTGGCTATCTTTCAGTCTGGTTTATTAATTAGTCCCAGGCCGATTGATAATTACAGTTCTTTTGAACATTTAACCCTCAGTTTCCCTCATCCAAACTGCAAAGCAATAAAACCTCTTCTGTTTATTGTTTTGTATCGTCCACCAGGCCCTTACACTCAGTTTTTGGATCACTTGTCAGATTTCTTATCTGATTTGGTGTTAAATACTGGCAAGGTTATTATAGTGGGTGATTTTAACATCCATGTTGACACTGAATGTGATAACCTTAGTGTAGCCTTTAAAACTATCCTAGATTCAATTGGTTTTGCTCAAAATGTGCATAAGCCAACGCACTCTCGGCTCCATACTTTGGACCTTGTGCTGACATATGGCATTGATTGTGAAGAATTAACAGTATTCTCTCACAACCCTGTCCTATCTGATAATTTTTTAATAACATTTGAGTTTAATCTAACTGAGTTCTCCACCCCCAAAAGAGGGTTCCATTATAGTAGATCTCTATCGGATAATGCTGTATCAAAACTTAAAGAGTCTGTCCCCCTTTTAATATCCTCAGTATTGCAGAAATGCCCTGTAGATGGCAGCAATGCTGTTTCTTCCCATTCACAAATCGATACCTTTGCTAACAGTGTGACTTCCTCATTGTGTTCTGCATTAGACAATGTAGCTCCCTTGAAAAAGAAGGTGATAATTCACAGGAAGCTGGCTCCCTGGTTTAATTCAGAGCTGCGTTCCTTGAAGCACAATGTTAGGAAATTGGAGAGAAAATGGCGCTCTACACACCAAGAGGAATCCTACTTAATCTGAAGGGACAGTCTATTGTTGTATAACAAGACCCTTCACAGAGTTAGAGCAGCATATTTTCATCATTAATTGAAGAGAATAAAAATAATCCTAGATTTCTCTTTAGTACAGTTGCCAAACTTACTCAGAGGTGCAGCTCTGTTGATCCATCCATTCCCTTAGGTCTTAGTAGTGTCATGGTTGAGTTTTGGTTTGGCTTTGTTTTTCTGTTATTTTCATTTTTTCATCTCTTTTGGGTTAGGTTTGAATTTATTTATTGTTAGTTTTCAGTCATCAGTTATTTTCTGTCAATTTTCACTTCACCTCCTCAGCAGTCAGTCACACCTGATATCATTTACCAGTCAATTAGCCAGACCCTGGTTCCACCTGTGAAGTGTTCTATTTAACCTGCCTCTGCCTTCAGTTCAGCACTGGGCCGTCATCATTCCACACCTCTCCATGCCAGTCCCTGTTTTTGCCTTGGAAGATTTGTTTTTCTTGTTTAAGGTTAGTCCTGCCAGTTTTCTATAGTCTCTTACTTTGCTGTTTGTCCCTGGAGAAGTTCTGCTCTGTGTTCTCTCTCCAGAGAACTGCTAACTGGACTAGCCATCCTGGAAAGGCTCTGCTCTGTGCTCTGGTGTCTCCTAAGTTCTGCTAACCTGACTAGCCGCCCTGGAGAAGCTCAGCTCTGTGCCCTGGTGTCTCTCAAGTTCTGCTAACCTGACTAGCCGCCCTGCAGAAGCTCAGCTCTGTGTCCTGGTGTCTCTCAAGTTCTGCTAACCTGACCAGCCGCCCTGGAGAAGCTCAGCTCTGTGTCCTGGTGTCTGCAAACGAACTGCTAACCTGCTGTGGCTACGGGGCTGCTAGCCGAGCAGAACTGAGCATTCCTGGCTGCCTGGAAAGTCGTGACTCTCTGTCACGTCGGGCCGTCAGCTCCTACCATCACATACATCCCTGACCTTCTGCAGTCCTGAACCTCCGGTCTTCATTACTCACCACCCAGCATTCTTCCCTCAATAAAGACTCAAACTTTTAGTCCCGTGTGTGCGTCCTGAGTTCATCGGTAAACAAAACCCTGACAAGTAGTAATTATTTTATTGGATTCTTCATAAATAAAATTGATGCCGTTAAAAATAAAATAATTGGCATCCTCCCAAACATGATTACCTCATCCCCAGTAAGTAAGGCAGCATTGGAGGAATCTTTAGAACCTGCACAGTGTTTGAACTGTTTAGAAGCAGTAGAGCTTTCTGAGCTATCTAAAATCTTAGCTTCATCTAAACCTTCTACCTGTATGTTAGACCCAATCCCAACCAAGTTGTTTAAGGAGGTATTCCCTTTGATCAGTGGTCCTATTTTACACATGATTAATCTATCCTTAGTAAATGGATATGTACCACAGGTTTTTAAAGTAGCTGTTATTAAACCTTTACTTAAGAAACCTTCTCTTGATCAAGATAAGCTAGTAAACTACAGACCTATATCTAATCTTTTCTTATCTAAAATTCTTGAGAAAGTAGTTGCTAATCAACTTTGTGAACATTTATAAAGCAATGACCTACTTGAGGAGTTTCAGTCAGGCTTCAGAGCTCATCATAGCACTGAAACAGCTCTGGTGAAGGTCACTAATGATATTCTCATGGCCTCAGATAATGGACTTGTGTCTGTACTTGTCCTGTTAGATCTCAGTGCTGCATTTGATACAGTTGATCACAATATTCTCCTACAAAGACTTGAACATACTGTAGCGATTAAGGGGAAAGCATTAGGCTGGTTTAAATCTTATCTGTCGGACAGATTCCAGTTTGTTCATGTTAATAATAAATCTTCCTCAAACTCTAGGGTCACCTGTGGAGTACCACAGGGTTCAGTCTTGGACCAATTCTCTTTACTATATATATGCTTCCGATCGGCAAAATTATCAGACAGCATGGGATTAATTTCCACTGTTATGCTGATGACACTCAGCTATATTTATCCATAAATCCTGATGAATCCAATCAATTACTTCGACTGCAGTCATGTCTTGATGACATCAAAAGCTGGATGACTTTAAATTTCCTTCATCTAAATTCTGACAAGACCGAAGTTGTAATCTTTGGGCCAGAGTCCTCAAAAAATAAACTTCTTAATCAATCACTTAATCTGGGTGGCATTAACTTGGCCTCTGGTAATAAAGTAAAAAATCTTGGTGTTATTTTTGACCAAGACATGTAATTTAAATCCCATATTAAACAGGTTTCCAGAGTTTCCTTTTTTCATCTCCGGAATATCGCCACAATTAGAAACATTCTGTCCAGGAGTGATGCTGAAAAATTAGTCCATGCATTTGTTACTTCAAGGCTGGACTATTGTAATTCTTTACTATCAGGAAGTCCACAAAATACAGTTCAAAGTCTTCAGCTGATCCAAAATGCTGCAGCGAGAGTTCTGATGAAAATCAACAAGAGGGATCATATTTCTCCAATTTTAGCTTCCCTTCACCGGCTTCCTGTTAAATCAAGAATAGAATTTAAAATTCTTCTTCTAACGTATAAAGCCCTTAATAATCAAGCTCCATCATATATCAGAGCTCTGATTACCCTGTATGTTCCTAACAGAGCACTTCGCTCTCAGACTGCAGGTCTGCTGGTGGTTCCTAGAGTCTCTAGAGGTAGAATGGGAGGCAGATCCTTTGGTTATCGGGCACCTTTCCTGTGGAACCAGCTCCCAGTTTTGGTCCGTGGAGCAGACACCCTGTCTACTTTTAAGACTAATCTTAAAACCTTCCTTTTTGACAAAGCTTATAACTAGAGTGGCTCATGTTACTCTGAGCTACCTATATAGGCTTAGGCTACTGGAGGACATCAGGATCTAATTTTCTCACTCTATAGAGTTCTACTGTTCTTCAATTATGCATTACGTGTTGTCATTTCTGCTTTAGCTTTCTGTTCTCTCTCTTTTATCATCATAGTAGGTACACCTGGTCTGGCGTTCTATTAACTGTGACATCATCCAGTGAAGACGGCTCACCCGCTATTACCATCTAATGTAGAACAGATTACTGGATCAATGTGTGCTTCTGTGCTAGTTTGTCTCTCTTGTTGTGTCTCTGCTCTGTCTTCTGATCTGGGACTTTGATGCAATCAACTGGTTTTCTTATATAGGAACATTTTTGACCAATCTGTATAATCTGACCCAATCTGTATAATATGATTGAACTTGACTTTGTAAAGTGCCTTCAGATGACATGTTTCATGAATTGGCGCTATATAAATAAAATTGAATTGAATTGAATTGAATTAAGGGACTTGCTCAGGGACCCGGAGTGCAGGTCCAGAGTGCAGGCAGTGGGGATTGAACTGGGTACTTGCAACCTTCTCAGAGCGCAAGCGCACTGCTCTAACCACGAGGCCACCACCTCCCCTATCTGGATCCAGTTCCAGGTAGGAGCTGGATCACTAACCTGACTGAGAGCTGGCTTGTTCGGGCAAACTGCTTTCGGAGCAGAGGTCCGTCTGCTGGCTCGTGGGGCTGAAGCCGTTGAGCGGCCGGCTGATAAGCAGAGAGTCCGTGTGGGGCTTTCCAAGGGCGTTATCCAGGGGTGGTCCGGGTTCGGTAATCGAGAGGCAAAAGGTCCAGCAACAGTGCAGAAGGGTTCTCCAAAAGACGGGTACAGATTCGGTCCAGGTCCGGCAACTGTTGAGCTCACAGAGTCAGAGGGATTAGGCAGTTTCCAGTACTCACAAGCAGGCAGGGTCCGGTACACGGGTAGACAGTCCAAGGGTAAAGGGTTCCAGAACAGGCGGGCTCCGGGCAGACAGACAGAATCAGAACGGGGTTCGGCAGGCTCGGGAAACAGAGAACAGGTCAAGTTCGGGCAACAGGCAGGCAGACAGGCTTGGTTTAACAGACAGGCTGGAAGGTTCTCACCGTACGGCTCAAGACGATCTGGCACTGGAAGCTGATTTGGACGGGGCTTATAAGGAGGTGAAACCAGGTGGAACCATTGAGGGTTCATTGCAGGCAGGGCGGAGTCTGAACAGGTGTGCTGAGTTGTGGATTAGATCAGCTCCAGTGCCAGGATCGTCACAGAGCCCCCCCCCCTCAAGGGCGGATTCAAGACACCCTAGGCTGGTTAGGGTGGGCTCTGTGAAAGTCCCTGATGAGGGACTTGTCCAGGATGAGTCGGGAGGGGACCCACTGGCGTTCCTCTGGACCATAACCCTCCCAATCAATAAGGTACTGTGTACCCCTGCCCCATCTTCTATACTTGAGAATGCGTCTCACCGTGTATACAGGGGAGCTGTCGACAAACCGAGTGGGAGGCGGGGGTCTGGAGGTGGGAACGAGGCTTGAGGTCTTAATTGGCTTGACCCGGGAAACGTGGAACGTGGGGTGGATCTTCAGCGATGGAGGCAGGCGGAGACGGACTGCCACCGGGTTCACCACCTTAGAAATGGGAAAGGGACCGATAAATGAGGTGCCAACTTCTTGCTCTCAACCTTGAGAGGAAGGTCCTTGGTTGAGAGCCAAACTCTGTCTCCCGGCTGGTATTGTCGGGCTGGCACCCGCCGACGGTTGGCAGCCCGAGCCTGAGCTTGGGAGGAACAGAGAATGGCTCTCCTGGCCTTTCTCCAGGCTCGCTGGCACCTCAAAGCAGACAGGCGGGCTGATGGAACCCTGGATTCCCTTTCCTCGATGGAGAACACCGTTGGCTGAAACCCGTAAACTACGTATAAAGGTGAGAGACCGGTGGAACTGGAAGGGGAGGAGTTTATTGCATGCTCCACCAAGGGGAGGTTCTGGGCCCACTTAGTGGGGTCGGACTGGCAGAAGAGGCGAAGTTTAGTCTCGACCGCCAGGTTGAGTCTCTCCGTCTGGCCATCCGTCTGGGGATGGAAGCCCGAAGACAGGCTGACAGAAATGCCTAACATGGCGCAGAACTCCCGCCAGTATCGGGCCACAAACTGTGGCTCTCTGTCTGAGACTATATCGGTCTGTAGACCATGCAACCGGAAGACCTCTCTGGTCAGGATTGCGCCCATGTCCTTGGCTGAGGGGAGCTTAGGTAAAGGAACTAAGTGAACCATTTTTGAGAACCAGTCCACTATGGTCAGGATGACTGAGTGTCCATCAGAGACCGGTAAACCAGTAATAAAGTCCATGGACAGGCTGGACCAAGGCCGAGAGGGAACAGGCAGAGGCCGGAGAAGGCTGGACGGCGGCCGCCGGGAGACCTTAGCTTGGTTACAGAGGGGACAGGCTGAAACAAACTCCCTGACGTCCTTGACCAAGGTGGGCCACCAGAACTGAGAATGGACTACGCGAAGGGACTGGTTATTCCGGGATGGCAATATAGGCGGGAACCGTGGCAGAAATTCAGGACCTTCCTCCTTAGGGGTTCCTGTAATTGCGCTCGGCACTAGACAGCTTTCTGGAAAAGAAGGCACATGGATGAATGCGGCCATCATCGGCCTCCTGACTGAGTACCGCCCCAACCCTTGAGCTGGAGGCGTCAACCTCCACAATGAATTGCCTGTCAGGGTTGGGAGAGACCAGGACCGGAGCTGTCGTGAAAAGCTCCTTTAGCTGACGGAACACCTTGCCTGCTGGTTCACTCCATGTGAACCTCGCTTTGAGGTAAGGGTGTGGAGTGGGGCGGCCACCTGACTGTAATTACAGATGAACCGTCTGTAGAAATTGGCAAACCCCAGAAATCTCTGGAGCTTTTCCCTATCACCCGGGGTGGGCCACTTGGTGACGGCTCGGACCTTGGCCGGGTCCATTGACATTGATAGGATGAAGCCGAGAAATGAGGTGGAGGAGGTGTGGAACTCACACTTCTTGGCCTTTACGTAGAGCTGATTTTGTAGGAGACGGAGAAGGACGGAACGGACATGTTGCTTGTGTAGGTTCTCGGAGTAGATGAGAATGTCATCTACATAAACAAACACAAAACGTCCAATCATATCTCCAAGAACCTCGTTAACTAAGTTTTGAAACATGGCAGGAGCGTTGGTGAGACCAAACAGCAGAACCAGGTATTCGTAATGACCTGTTTGTGTATTGAAGGCAGTCTTCCACTCATCACCTTCCTTAATGCGAACCAGGTGGTAGGCATTACGCAGATCTGGTTTAGTAAAGACCTTGGCAGCCTGGACCTGGTCGAAAGACGTGTTCATTAGAGGGATTGGGTAACGATTCTTGACTGAATCGTTGACTGAAACGATTCTTGACTCGTTGAGGCCTCTATAATCTATATATGGATGGAGAGAACCATCCTTCTTCCCCACAAAGAAGAAGCCTGCGCCCGCGGGTGAGGGGCGAATAATGCCTGCCTTTAGGGATTCAGCTATATACTTGTGCATGGCTTCGGACTCTTGGGCGGACAGGGAATAGAGCCGACCTCTAGGTGGGGTAGTTCCGGCCAGCAGGTCGATAGAACAATCATACAGCCGGTGTGGGGGGGAGACTTGTAGCCTTAGCCTTGTTAAAAACCTCCCTCAAATCGTGATATTCTGGAGGAACCTTGGACAAATCAGGGTAGTAATCCTCTGCCTTACCTTCAGGCGACTGAAGTGGCTTAGCGGAGAACAGACAGGATTCAGAGCAGGAAGGGGCCCATCCCATCACCTCGACCCGTCGCCAATCTATCTGGGGATTGTGCTTCCTGAGCCAAGTGGCGCCCAAAATCACTGGAACCTGTGGGGAGTCAATGATCATAAAGACCAGCTTCTCTCTATTATTACCTCCCGTTATTAGCTCCATGGGCTCAGAGACGAGGCGAGAGTGATTGAGTTCGTGGCCATCCAGGGTGAGAACACTACGGGGAGATGAGCCTGGGTGGAGTCAAATGTTCAACCTCCTGGCCAGTCCTTCATCCATGAACTCTGTGTCAGCCCCAGAATCGATGAACACAGAGAGTCTGTGGGATTTAGTTGAGGTGGTTAGGGTGGCAGGAAGTAGTCGGTCTGGGGAGACGGAGAGTTTGGTGTTGCTCAGTAGGGATCCCCCCCCCCCCCCCCACTGAGCTTGATCTCTTACTGGACACGACCGGACGTGGTGACCGGCCCCTCCACAGTAGAGACAGAGGCTGCCTGCGCTGGTGCTCCTCCTTTGTTAAACCAGCCTTTCCTAGCTGGATTGGTTCAGGATCTGGTAACCTCTGAGAAGACAAGGGTGCGGCAGAGGGGGCCGCAGGTAAACGAGGACGGGGTGAGGAAGCCGAGCGATGCTCTCTTCGCCGCTCCAGAAGGTGGCGATCAATCCGGGTAGCTAGTTCCTCAAGCTGCTTGAGGGATCTCGGGAAATCCCGGGTGGCGAGCTCATCTTTTATCGTCTCCTTTAGCCCATTGATAAAAACATCCATGAGCGCATGCTCATTCCATAAGCTCTCCTCAGCTAATAAATGGAAATCAATTATGTACTCTGATACAGATCTCTCCCCTTGCCTCAGAGATAAGAGCCCCCTGGAGGATTCTCGGCAGGGCAGCACTGGGCTGAACACTCTGGTTAGTTCTCGGGAGAAGTCATAGTACGAGTGGCAAAACTCGTACTCAAAACAGTGCCAGGATTGTCACATTACTTGGAAAATTAGCTTTTTTTGGACAAACGTTTCTTCTTGTATTGAATGCTGTGTGACTGGATTGAATTTTTCCCACAAATTTCTATATTTTTTCTTTTGTTATGATGTGTAACCATAGCAATGGGATGGTTTACAACAGGGAGCAGCTGATTAACATTGTAAAAGCAGAAATAATACGACAACTGAAGCCAGAAATCCCACAGGAGTTTAAAAGGAGGCGTCGTGGTTACAGAACAGGAGCAAGGAGGAGAGAAGGAGGAAGTTCAAACCATCTCTGCCATCCATCATCATGGGCAACGTGAGATTGTTAGCTAACAAGCTGGATGAACGTCAAGCCCTGACAAGGAATCAGCAAGAGTATTGTGTTAAGATATCAACTGGGTCAGTGGAGCGATCAGCTTCACGCGGGAGCTGCATGGCACACTTAGATAGTACCGACACAAAGATATGGCACAAATCTATCAGATAACACCCCGGAGGTAACACATTTTCTCTACTGACGACACAGTTAGAAAACGTACAGCCCTTGTATGGGTGTGTACTTAGATCTCTATATAATGTTTGTGTGATGAGCAATCGGGGCGTCTTGCCGATCAACAGCCCATCAGCGCTGATGTCTCTGTAACCGTTTCTCTGTCTTTAGTAGATATAATAACTTGAAGTATACTTTTCTGTTTCATGTGTCTTATATTTTAAAGTAATATTTAAGTGGGGTTCGCCTGAAGGGCAAAACGTGCTGGGTCCACCGAAGGTGTTTTACCGGCAACAGGGTGTGGTAGCTCATAACAAACTGGTGTTTCAGCGTCGGACCCAAAAGGCGATGTACCACCTTCCGTTTTCCGGCCAGGTCGTCATTCCGGAAGAAAAACACACAATCTACAGCCGTACAGAAGGTAAGGAGATTCAATTTTAAATATCTCCAGTGTCTTTTGCTTCCTGGACGGGCCGACTTTTGCATTACATGGGGCAGAGAAACGGTTTAGATAAACCTGTTGAAAAGGTGTAGATGAGTACCGTGTGATTTTTCCACGTGGTACACAAGGTTAATGTCCTAATTTGTGTAGGATCCCACAAGTTAAAATATCGTGTGTCCTAGAAAAGCGGGTTTTAGAGCCCCTTATTGCGTGGAAGTGAACATAAAACTCTTCGTTTTCGCGGGATAAAAAAGCTAGCCTTTTCGAAAAATTGCACGTGGAGGGCATTGAGGTTTAGAGGCCTAGGTCCATCCAGATTCAAAAAGTTCCATTGCCGAAGTCGAGTTGTTGGTTTCAATGATTCCATAGTTTCTCCTAAAGAGACTTAAAACTACCAACTCGGACACACTGGGAAGACACGCAAGAGGGTATGTACAGACAGAGTTCACTGAAGCTTGGCCAGAAAGGGTGTGTATGCGTGTGAATGTGTGCCATTTTATAAACAGCGGGCTAAAACATTAAAACCAATATATTGTCTTTAGACGCAGAAAAAGCATTTGACAGAGTAAACTGGAAATTTTTATTCGCTACTCTACATAAATTCGGTTTTGGCAATTTTTTCGTAAATTGGTTAAAAATGTTATACAGTTCTCCAACAGCCTGTGTCAGGACAAATAATCAAATAAATTCCAGTTTTTGTCTACAGAGGGGCACCAGGCAAGGATGCCCTCTTTCTCCATCACTTTTTGCCATCTTTATAGAACCTCTAGCAGCAACAATCAGACAAACAAAAGCTGTAAAAGGTATAAAATGCATGAAAATAGAGCATAAGATTAGTCTATACGCGGATGATGTATTACTTTATCTCCAGCATTCAAATAATTCTCTTTCACAAGTAATTAGAATACTAGAATCTTTCTCTAAAGTATCAGATTACTCTTTAAACTGGTCTAAATCTACGGTACTGTCAATTAATTGCTCTCTCGAAAACTCCCTAGATTTACAAATGCAATCAGGAAATATTAAATATTTAGGTATTACTGTGTCATCTAAATTAACGGATTTACTTAAACTTAACCACGCCCCACTTTTAAACAGGATAGAAGAGGACCTTAAAAGATGGAAATCGCTTCCAATTTCACTTATGGGTAGGGTAGCTTCAATAAAAATGATGGTCCTACCTAGAATTAATTATTTATTTTCAATGATCCCCAATAAACCATCATCCGACTGGTTTAAATCTCTAGACTCTGCCATTTCTAAATTTCTTTGGAAAGATAAACCCCCACGTATTAGCTTAAAGACAATACAGAAGACTAAAGACAGAGGAGGATTAGATTTGACTAATTTCCATAACTATTACTTAGCAAATAGGCTACAATACATCTCTAAATGGATAAAAAATAGTCATCTAGATGAGCCTTGGTTAGATATAGAACAGGAAATGTGCAATAATATCATGATTTCAGATTTGCCGTTTATTAGCTCAAATATAAAACGGCATACATGCTTCAAAAATATCAACATTAATTTTACTCTGACAGCATGGTGGGAGTTCCTTAAAATGACAAAGTCATCCCTTATCCCATGCAGTCGTATACCTATCTGGAATAACCCTGATATCCTACAAAATAATAAAATGATAAACTTTACATACTGGAAGAATAAAGGTATTAAATATCTGGAACATCTACTTGACGGAACCGAGTTCATCAATTTTGCTAAACTAAATATGCAATATGGCATTAGTAAAAATAAATTTTTGGAATATGAACAACTTAAATTTATAAGTAGAAATAAATATAAGCATATTAATGGTGGTTTACAAATCCCAACTAATATATTAGAGTTCCTAGATTTAACCCCCCCCCCCCAAACTACTGTCTAAATCATACAGGACACTGACTAAAATAGATGATTAAATATCTCTTCCTATTATGAAACGGGAAGAGGATTTATCAGTCACCTTTGAACAAAACTTCTGGGCTCAGATATATCTAAGAACTTTCAAATTGACTAGAAACACCAACTTACTACTGATACAATACAAAATCCTTCACAGAGTACACTACACAGGATAAAGATTATTCAAGATGGGTTTGGCACAATCTAATATCTGTCCACACTGCATAGGCAATCATCCTGATAATTATATTCATGCGTTATGGTTATGCACACCAGTCCAGAGGTTCTGGACACAGATATGTAAGGACTTATCAAAGTGCCTGAGCTGTAAAATTACACCTTCCCCATCAGTTTGCTTGCTCGGTAATTTTGAGGAAAGCCCTCTGGAAAAAGAAATAGTTTACATGGTTTTCACTGTACGGAAGCGTACTGCTGCCACTGGACAAAATATTTTTTTTGTTGCTTATCTTGTATAAACATGATAATTATCTTGTATAAACGTGATCTTATCTTGTATAAACATGATAATTATCTTGTAAAAACGTGATAATTATCTTGTATAAACATGATAAATATCTTGTATAAACGTGATAATTATCTTGTATAAACGTGATAATTATCTTGTATAAACATGATAAATATCTTGTATAAACGTGATAATTATCTTGTATAAACGTGATAATTATCTTGTATAAACGTGATAATTATCTTGTATAAACGTGATAAATATCTTGTATAAACATGATAATTATCTCGTATAAACGTGAAAATTATCTTGTAAAAACGTGATAACTTATCCAGATGGTGGCGCTAGTATGCTTTTAGTCTGACTCATTTAAGACGAAGAAGAAGCATGTGTGTCATCTACTCGAGAACTGAAATGGCAAATTTATGGGAATGGAAAAAAAATAAATAATAATTTATGGGAATGGAACAAGTTTTACTTTATGCTCGCTAGTATCCACCTTATTTTCAACGGAAATACGGAGACAGTGAGTGACGGTTTTCCGTGCGAGACGTTCGATACGTCACTTCCTGTCACTGGCGGGTCAGCTGGACAGCGACTCACGGAGCTAATTCGTACCAAATTACTCGTCTTTATGATTTCATGGAAGGCCGGGATCGTTTGTCCGGTTAGAGGCTGTCATGATAACGGGTGTAAAAGAAAGGTTTATGTGGAGCAGGAGTGTTTTAATCATCGACCGCGTACAAGAGCTGTAGATACCAGTCGCCCTACTTTCTTCACCCCCAGCCGAACAATGAGATATCCCTCCGCCTGTGGCTAAAAGTTGTAAATTTGAAGAAACCACCGTAACAATGGTATGTTTGTTCTTTTAATTTCGTGGACAAAAGACCAACAGAAGACCACACGATGCCAGAAAAGTGGCCGGGCTACGAAGTTCCATTAAAATCTCAGTGGAGACGTCAAGAGGGGAGCAGACAGGTAAGCTTGGGAAGTGTACAGTGTTTACGTTTGTGTCACTCTTGATAAAACATATCCTTTCACATTAAGACAGCCGTCTTTTAGCTTTGTTCTGTCTGTCAATTATTACCTGAATATTTTTCATCCCTGCTGGTAGGTTTTTGGGGTTCCGTTTGTAAAGTTATACAATGAGAGATTTACAGCTAAATATTTAGCCTGTCATATGACATAAAAGGCATGGTTCATTATTCATATTTTTGTTATTCATAAATCTATAAATAAGTCACAGTTCCCAGTTTAATATTTAAATAACAAGCTTAATATTTAGCTCCAAAATAAACGTCTAGTTTGTAAGCTAAACATTTAATTTGGAGTTCAATATTTCATTTGAAAACTAAATGCTTGGTTTGCATCTTAATATATAGTTTACAATCTAAACATTTAGCTGTGTAATTAAATATTTAGTTTGGAACGGTGACATTTATAAAATGTATAAAACCCATTTTTTCCTCTTATAGAACCCAAACTATTGCTGTTATATCTTGACTGTATAACCTTACCAATGGTATCCCAGGTACTAGCATAGGCTGTTTGTAAAAACTAGAAGGAATGTGTGATATGAATATTTGAATGAGTATGAGTAATGATGCAGGTGCTGCTCTATTAGCTTGGTGTTAACATAGTTTTAAGTAGTCTTGATATGTTTTATGCTGTTTGCTAAAGGTGATACTCAGTGTTGTATAAAGTACTGAAATCTCGGAGTCAAGTAAAAGTATAAGTACCTCTCCATAATATGACTTTGGTAAAAGTCCAAGTCACTGACTGAAATGTTACTTGAGTAAAAGTCTTAAAGTATCTGAAATGTCTTGTACTTAAGTATGAAAATTACTGTAAAAATAGATGTACTCAAGTAATGTAATGAAAAGTATAAGTAAAACAAAACAAATGCAGTTTGAATGATATTTTTTAGATTTTGGTAAACTTTGAAAGTCAAATTCACTTAAAATAATAAGTGAATTTGACGCCTCAGCTCCCCCCAGGAGGGGTGGGGGGCAGGGGTGGCTAGGGTAAGGTGGGGGAGGGAGGGGGTTTATTAGGTATTTAGGGGGTGAGGGGGGTTCTGGCTGGGTGGCCCGTACGGGTCGTGTTGGCGTCTGGTCCGGGGGCGGGGCCGGGGGTCGGGCACAAGCAGTCGTATAGTTGTGAGTGTTGGATGCGAGTGTTATGTGTTTCTTTTTTTTTTTTGTAAATCTGTGTGTGGCGAGTGGGGCACAAGGGAGGGATGGTGTGAATGAGTTTTCCTTTTCTTTTTTTTCCAGGTATGGGTGCGGTCCGCTCCCTCTCCCAAGAACATCTCAAGTCTCCGCTAGATGCGGAGCCCATCCCCCCACGTGTCATGATTTGGGTTTTTATTATTTGCTTATGTTCTGTTTGGTCTTTATGGTGGTTTGGTTTAGTGATTCTTTTATGTAATCAATTCTGTACTAGTTTTGGTTAATGGAATAGTTTGGGTTTTAATGTGGTTTGATTTTGTACTTTTCTTCTGGCCTGCTCTGATCACTTCTGTCACCAGCCTTTATTCAGTTCACCTGCCGGCATTCTTTTGTCTTGCTCTCACTCCCCTTCACCGGTTACCATCCAATCAGCTTCAGTTTAGTTGCAGCCATTTTGTCTCCCCTGATCAGCTCCACCCATTCTTGTAATTAGTTTCACTCTGTTCACCTGCTCACTCCCCTACTTATATCTGTCTCTGCCCCCTGCAATCTGCCACATCATTGTTTGTTTCTGCCATGTCCATGGGTGAGTTTTGCCAGCATTCCATGTACAGTGTTTTTCCTCCCTTATCAAATTGCCTGCTTTTTCGCCTTGGACTGTTTTTTACCACAAGCTTTGTTTTTGTCCTGCCCTTCATTTTTGCCTGCCTGTCTTGGTTTCTGCTCACATCTTATTTTGGAAAAATAAACCTTCTTTAACCTAACCTCTGCTTGTCTGGTTGAATACTGGGTCCCTCTGTCTCTGGTTCTTGACAGAATGATGTGGCCATAACCAGACCCATCGCCAGACAAGTACGTTGTTTTTTTTGGTCCTCTCCTCTTTTTCTTTTTTTTTCCCACCATGTCCCGACCACAGGAAAATCAGGCTATATGGGAGAGGGTATTTGCTCAGGTGGCATTACTTCAAAGGCTGAGCAGAAAGCCTGAGAGGTTGGACACAGAGGCGATCCGGGCGGAGATCCCGTTTATCCTCCTTGAAGGACTTCATCCCCTGCCTATTCCCCGCCTGGTCCCTGCCTCAAAACTTCGACTAGCAGCACCCAGCCAGGTTTCCCCTGTGCCACCCAGCAGTAGTCCAGCAGCTGCATCACACGCCACGGCCCAAGTCTGCGTGGGTGTGGTGCACGCTGCGCCGCCGGGCACAGAGGTTCCTGCCGCGCATGCCACGGCCCAAGTCTGCGTGGGTGCGTACACTGCTGCTGCCTGTGCGGAGACGGTGCAGGTCGGAGCATCGGGCACAGAGGTTCCTGTTGCACACGCCACGGCCCGAGTCTGCGTGGGTGTGAATGTTTCAAGACCTCTGCCCTTCGCCGATGTCCCGCCTCAGCCTGGGGCTTCTGACTCACCGGAGCTCCATGAGGGGGTCCAGGACGACCTGCTTCTTCTCAAGCTCCATGAGGGGGTCCAGGAGGACCTGCCCTCAATCTCAGCCCCAGTGCCTGCTCCCCGCAGCTTAAAGACTGAGTCTCCTGTGCCTGCTCCCCGCAGCTTTAACGCACTGTCTCCAGTGCCAGCTCCTCGTAGCTTTAGCGCACTGTCTCCAGTGCCAGCTCCTCGTAGCTTTAGCGCACTGTCTCCAGTGCCAGCTCCTCGTAGCTTTAGCGCACTGTCTCCAGTGCCAGCTCCTCGTAGCTTTAGCGCACTGTCTCCAATGCCAGCTCCTCGTAGCTTTAACGCACTGTCTCCAGTGCCAGCTCCTCGTAGCTTTAACGCACTGTCTCCAGTGCCAGCTCCTCGTAGCTTTAACGCACTGTCTCCAGTGCCAGCTCCTCGTAGCTTTAACGCACTGTCTCCAGTGCCAGCTCCTCGTAGCTTTAGCGCACTGTCTCCAGTGCCAGCTCCTCGTAGCTTTAACGCACTGTCTCCAGTGCCAGCTCCTCGTAGCTTTAGCGCACTGTCTCCAGTGCCAGCTCCTCGTAGCTTTAACGCACTGTCTCCAGTGCCAGCTCCTCGTAGCTTTAGCGCACTGTCTCCAGTGCCAGCTCCTCGTAGCTTTAGCGCACTGTCGCCCGTAGCCTGTAGCCAGGCCCAGCCCGAAGCCTGTAGCCAGGCCCAGCCCGAAGCCTGTAGCCAGGCCCTGCCCGAAGCCTGTAGCCAGGCCCTGCCCGAAGCCTGTAGCCAGGCCCTGCCCGAAGCCTGTAGCCAGGCCCTGTCCGAAGCCTGTAGCCAGGCCCCCGCACCAGTCGCCTGTAGCCAGGCTCCCGCACCAGTCGCCTGTAGCCAGGCTCCCGCACCAGTCGCCTGTAGCCAGGCTCCAACACCATTCGCCTGTAGCCAGGCTCCAACACCAGTCGCCTGTAGCCCGGCGCCTCCTTTAGCCTTTAGTCCGGCGTTAGGGTCTGTTTTCTCTCTCTCCAGGCGAAGGGCTCCGAGGGCTCTGCTCCGCCGAAGGCCTCCGAAAGCCCTGCTCCGCCGCTGTGCTCCGGGACGTCCTCCGGAGAACCTGACTCGTCGGGGCCGTCCTCCTGGACGCCCGCCGGAGAACCTGACTCGTCGGGGCCGTCCTCCTGGACGCCCGCCGGAGAACCTGACTCGTCGGGGCCGTCCTCCTGGACGCCCGCCGGAGAACCTGACTCATCGGGGCCGTCCTCCTGGACGCCCGCCGGAGAACCTGACTCGTCGGGGCCGTCCTCCTGGACGCCCACCGGAGAACCTGACTCGTCGGGGCCGTCCTCCTGGACGCCCGCCAGACTCTATTTCTGTTATTTTAGTTCGCCCTGTCGGGTTGTTTTTGGTTTGGGCAGTGTTACTTTTTCCTGTTTCTGGCCCTCCATCCTGTACCTCCCTCCACCCACCCAGTTTAGTCTGTTTTTGTTTCTGAGGACGTCTGGAATCCGTCCTTGAGGGAGGGGCTCTGTCATGATTTGGGTTTTTATTATTTGCTTATGTTCTGTTTGGTCTTTATGGTGGTTTGGTTTAGTGATTCTTTTATGTAATCAATTCTGTACTAGTTTTGGTTAATGGAATAGTTTGGGTTTTAATGTGGTTTGATTTTGTACTTTTCTTCTGGCCTGCTCTGATCACTTCTGTCACCAGCCTTTATTCAGTTCACCTGCCGGCATTCTTTTGTCTTGCTCTCACTCCCCTTCACCGGTTACCATCCAATCAGCTTCAGTTTAGTTGCAGCCATTTTGTCTCCCCTGATCAGCTCCACCCATTCTTGTAATTAGTTTCACTCTGTTCACCTGCTCACTCCCCTACTTATATCTGTCTCTGCCCCCTGCAATCTGCCACATCATTGTTTGTTTCTGCCATGTCCATGGGTGAGTTTTGCCAGCATTCCATGTACAGTGTTTTTCCTCCCTTATCAAATTGCCTGCTTTTTCGCCTTGGACTGTTTTTTACCACAAGCTTTGTCTTTGTCCTGCCCTTCATTTTTGCCTGCCTGTCTTGGTTTCTGCTCACATCTTACTTTGGAAAAATAAACCTTCTTTAACCTAACCTCTGCTTGTCTGGTTGAATACTGGGTCCCTCTGTCTCTGGTTCTTGACACCACGTCCTGCCCTCCCCCCTGGTATTAAGTGTTCACTTATATACAGAAAGCCTGTAATTTATTTATTTATTTATGTTCTTTCACTTTCTTTTTTCAGGTTTCACTTTACACATGTCAGCTTAAATAATAATACATATGATTTAGCAATGGCATCTAGGTGTTATTCGATTGTATCTGTTGCTTTGTCTGTTGGTTGTGCTGTTCTTTTTTTCATCTCTCTTTCCAGGTGATGGAGCAGACGGAGAACGTTTTATCACTCTCTCCCTTTTATCTCTTCTTTCTTTCACCTCTTCTCTTTCTTTTTTTTCTCTCTCTCTCTTCTTGTTCTTCCTTTACTCTCCCATTGTAGTGTTCATATAATTTGAAATTCTCCCTGCAGGAATCACAATAAAGCTATTTACATGCATAAATCAAGCGGAGCACTATGGCGAAAGCTGTTCACTCCACTTCCATCCATCCATTTTCCGAACCGCTTTATCCCTCATGGGGTCGCGGGGGGTGCTGGTGCCTATCTCCAGCATTCACTGGGCGAGAGGCGGGGTACACCCTGGACAGGTCGCCAGTCTGTCGCAGGGCAACACAGAGACAAACAGGACAAACAACCATTCACGCACACACTCACACCTAAGGACAATTGTGGAGAAGCCAATTAACCTAACAGTCATGTTTTTGGTCTGTGGGAGGAAGCCGGAGTACCCGGAGAGAACCCACGCATGCACAGGGAGAACATGCAAACTCCATGCAGAAAGACCCAGGGGTGTACTCGAACCCAGGACCTTCTTGCTGCAAGGCAACAGCGCTACCCACTGCGCCACTGTGCAGCCCTGTTCACTCCACTTGTAAAAGCAAAATCTGTCGAGCTCTATCTGGCATTGAGACATCAATTCCTATTGCCACATTGCTAGACAGGACACTGGGGGAAAAAAAAAAGTGGGCTGGTGGAACTGACGAGCAAAGGAGCACGTATAACCTAAAAGTACACCGGCTCATTGTAAACTAAAGTGTGAATCACCATAATATATATATATATATAGGAACATAATAAGTTTTGGTGTCTGAGAGATAAAAAATAAGCTGTACCGGCCGGTTGGCCAAAACATGTGAGTGCTGGAATGGCTGAGGATTCAGCAGTAAATGAGCTCCAGGGGTGTTCCTTAGGAACACTGCTGGAGCCAGGAAAAGGGAGCATAGTAGCAAGCTTTCCACACAAAGACGCTGAACATCATCTAAAACAGTTCAATGAGTGGTGTGAAAAAATGAGGGGCGACGGGGTTTTTGGTGATACAGAGGGGCCCCCACCAGAAGTAGTCACTATTTAAATGTGTTAAAAAAATAGACTAGCCCAGTTGCAAGAAAAAACTGTTGGTGCTGGCGTGTTTGCTCGGGAAAAATGTCAAAAAGAGGAAATCAAAATATCAGACTTGATAAAACTAACCAAACTTTATTTCAGTGCCTGCTTCTCAGGCTTCGACAAGCAACAACAAGAGGGTGAAAAACTGCAGGGGGTGAATGACCCATCATCCTTCACGAAAAAGGATAATCATGGTTCTCCTTGTTTTGATACACACATGTCTGACAGAGGTGCTGTTGATATAATACAATTTGGATTGTTGTACAAAGCTGAGTATGTGGTGGCTCCATCGGCCCCTCCTGTGCAAATGCCTATCGTAGAGCTACGAGGGGGACAGATAAACTGCGATATAAGACCAACATATGAAGAAAAGAGGTTAGATAAACGCAAACAAGACCTGCTGCAGGATACAATAGAACAAGCGGTAAGAAACGCCCTTAAAACTGGAGTATCAGATGACACAGATGATATAGAAACTGACGAGACGCACGGTAAGAGGCGCGAATACAGGGCAGAAAAGGGCGGTAATGCGACACAGGAGGATTTGATAGAAATAGAGAGAAAAAGATTAGAGCTGCAGCTACAGCTTGAAAAACTAGATACCGAAAGGAAACAAGTAAAACAAAGGGCTGATAAAAGCAGGGGGTTAAAAGAGGAAGAACGGGAAAGCATATCACAGCATAAGTCTGTCTTTGTAAGTCTGTTACAAAATCTAAGTTTAATAACTTTAACGAACTAGTCCTAGGCATTTTAAGCTATCACTTTCAAATTTTTTCAGCGTGGAGATGAGAGATTGATGGTTAAAAGTTATCAAAGGTTTGAAGAAATATGCATATTTGACTTCGCTGTCGCATTGCAAAAATCAAGTTTGTGGGAAACCATTAAAAACACATAAAAACAGTAAGCCCCAAGCCATGCTTTGTCTGAGAATTATGAAATTCCTTAAGTGCATGTAACTTCATAGGCCCTACAAAAAAGCCTCTTGAAGCAATGGGCTACCTCCTACAGGAAATCATTCATTTCTCATCAAAGATGTAATTATTCCATATTTTTGTGTGTTACATTTGAATAAACTACTCCTAAACCGTTACAGTTATGGCATTCAAAGTTACTCCAAAAAATTCCTCAAAAAAATTAGTTTTTAACATGAATTGTGTTTTGAAGGAAAAAACATTTATTATTTCCAACACTAGCTGGCAGCAAACCCAAATGTTTGGGCGTCATCTGTAATTCACGGTATATATTTTACCAAACCATTCATACACTTTCGTCCAAAAGTGGAAGCAGCTTTAAAATATCTTTAGCTGGCCTGTAAAAGAAATAAGATTTTAATCTTTAATCCTATATGTAGGAGCGCAAATGCATTGATTGGGTAATTAACGTTCATGTCTATTTAAGGGGGGAACTTTTCTTTGATAGGCAGGTGTTCCACCCGGAAGGGGAAAACAGTTTTTGACCGCAAAAAGATAAATACAAGCAAGCAAGTCTGCTTTATATGTTGTCTGGAGATGTGTTCATGTATGATGGACATTTGACATGCAAAGAGGAAAATAAATGGACGAAGCATTCAACATGCCCTGACGACTCGGACTCTAATTCATCCCAAAAAGGTAACAATAAGCGCGTCAACTCTATTACCCCGATGCAGCACCTCAGTGGCTTAAAGTATTGGCTTGGCCGCTACAAAACCAGTCAAAAACTGTTTGTGCATCTTCACGAACTGTGCATAAGTAAAGATACGCGTTTCTGCGTGGTTGATGGTGGTGATTGCGCAAGATAAGACTGGGCTGGAGGTTACGTGTTTGGAGTGGAGCATCAGCTGATCGAACTCAGCTCACCTGAGGTGACGTCGGACAGGATAGACATCGGTGAGGACGCCGTTGATCAGCTCAGCGCTGGATTTGAACAATCATTCGTCTGGATTAGGTATGTGTAGCGCTACCACCGATATGATGGCCATCTAAATATAGTGTGCACACATAAGGGCGTAATTCCAATGCATTGGTTGCTGAAGTGGATGAACAATTAATTTTGTATCAACAAACTGTTGCGATCTGTGGGCTGTCGGACTTTAATTATGGAGGATTGCGCGGCTAAAATGGATAAACATTTTAGCCGAGGGAACCAGTTGATTGCATAAAAGTCTTGACAAGCAGCATTTCCTCCTGAAGAAGCGTAGAGCCACAGGGAGAGTAGTCTGCATTGTCCATGGCTTTGCAACAATCCCTCATACTGAACAAGCATGAAGCAACAGGGAAAAAAAACCTCCCCATTAACAGGAAGGAAAAACCTCCAGCAGAACCGGGCTCAGTATGAACGGTCATTTGCCTCGACCGACTGGGGGTTACAGAAGACAGAGCAGAGACACAACAAGACAGACAAAAAAGCACAGAAGCACACATTGATCCAGCAATCTGTTCTATATAACCACAACTGTTATAACTTTGGGCAATAAATAATGTGCAATAATCTATTTAATACACTGTGCTATAACCTGTGCAATGATCCGGAAGAACTTCTGCTGCTATCACCAAGTGAATATATGTCAGTACATGTGTATGTAGGCATGTGTGTGTGTGTATGTGTGTATATATATATATATATATATATATATATATATATATATATATATATATATTGTCTAAAGACAATTACAAGATCGGCTTTCTATCACCTGAAGAACATTTCCAGGATTAAAGGACTGATGTCTCAGCAGGATCTGGAAAAACTAATCCATGCGCTTATCTTTAGTAGAATCGATTACTGCAACGGTGTTTTCACAGGTCTGCCTAAAAAGTGGATCAGACAGCTGCAGCTGATCCAGAACGCTGCTGAACGCACCTAAATACATCACAGACTTGTTATCAGTGTATCAACCATCCAGAGCACTAAGGTCTTCTGGCTCCAGCCTTCTCTGCATACCTACAACCAGAACTAAACAAGGAGAAGCAGCATTTAGTTCCTACGCTCCACTTATCTGGAACAAACTTCCAGAAAACTGTAAAACACATTTAATCTTGATTTAAAAGTTCTTTTAAATCAAGATTAAAAACACATTTGTTTAGGACTGTTTTTGACTGTTCTAGTTAAACTGTTCTACTGAAACAGCATTAGTTCAACTTTTTTAGTCCAGCTGTTTATTGATGTCTACATTTTCTTTTCTTTTCCTGTATTTTAATCATGTAAAGCACTTTGCATTGTCTCTGTACTGAATTGTGCTATACAAATAAATTTGCCTTGCCTTGCCTTTGCCTTGCCTTTATATATATATATATATATATATATATATATATATATATATATATATATATATATATATATATATATATATATGTGTGTGTGTGTGTGTGTGTATGTGTATATAACCGGGAAGTACACATGACATCACCTGCCTACTCCGATTTCTTTTGTATTTTTTTAATTCTTATTTTTTTTTCTCATTTTCTTTTTGATCCACTGTATATAGGAAGATACACTGTATATAACTGATGCACCCTTTCCTACTGCTGACTATTGACTGACTATTGAGCCGATGTGACAAGTGAATTTCTCCAATGTGAGATCAATAAAGACTATCTTATCTTATATCAAGACTTAGATTTGCCCACACAGGATTAAATGGTACATTATTCAAAATAGGGAAGCATAACACTGGCAGATGTGAATATTGTGAGGAACAAGAGACAGTTGAACATATATGACACACTGTGAGAAAAATTCATAAAGAACAAGAGAAGAAGAAGACTTCCCAACAGCAGGGGGCGCACTCCAACAATCTGAAACGTGTCCGTTTGCCTGAGGAAGAAGCCCGTGATGTCACAGCTAACAACATTAGCACCACACATTGGAGAATTTAGGAGGGGAAGCAGAAAAACAGGTAAGGCTTTTTGGATTATATATGCATGTAGTGTAATATCCCCCACCACAACTTGAGGTGGGATGAGCAGTCTCAGTTCTGCGGCTAATTCTAGTGCCTTAAGGCGCTACTATTAGCGCTAATGCTAGCGCCTTAAGGCTAGCGAGCAAGGCTCTTGTTTACATCCGGGTTCCGCTGGCTCAGAGCCTTTCTCTCTATGGCTCTGCGTTGGTTACCAGCACAGACATGTATACGTAGACCAAAAGTTATGATCGGTGTTCAATCATAACTTTTGGAAGAACATCTCAAACTGGCCACAGATGCATGAATGAAAGTATTGGTGGTCAAAGGTTTTCTTTGGGTTTATGCGAACCAGCAAGTCAGGAAGTGGAGCGGATTGACCATCTGACAACAACTGCCCTCGGTAAGCGTGTCTGTCGACAGACACACTGTCGCTGCTCCAGTTAATTAATGAATTATTTCTACCTGTGGCCATGTCACCTTTCAGCGTGTATTCACTGGCTTCCAGCAACTTAGCTGATAAACCAATCAGGGACCTCCTCATTATTCGCTGTAACGCTTTATTTAAAATTCGAAGAGTAAAGGCTAATTTACCATGACGCGCTTTTGTCCCGCATTTGACTGGGTCCGATTTGGAAAAAGTAAAATAATAAATTAATTAATTTCACCTGCGCTTTTCTGAACAAAAGAAGGGAGAGCTGCAGTCAGAGCGGCTATCAGTCAATATACAGCAGCTCCACCTGATGAGCCGCTGCGCACCACGACACTCTTAATAAAATGACAAGGATTTTGATGTGTACAGATTATTAAGGAAACGACGTTAAAAAAAAAAACTGCAGCTACAACATGGACTGGAGAGCGGGTTCTAACTGGGTGAGGCCAGAGGTGATTCTCAGAGAGCTTTTATGAAGTTATTAGGGTTCCAAGCCCGCAGCGCAGGCGAACGGCTGCTCTGTGAGCAGAGAACCCTATTGTTTTTCGTGTGTTTTTAAATTATTTATTAGGGTTCCAAGCCCGCAGCGCAGGCGAACGGCTATGCCGTTCGTCTGCTCTGTGAGCAGAGAACCCTATTGTTTTTCGTCTGTTTTTAAATTATTAGGGTTCCAAGCCCGCAGCGCAGGCGAACGGCTATGCCGTTCGTCTGCTCTGTGAGCAGAGAACCCTATTGTTTTTCGTGTGTTTTTAAATTATTAGGGTTCCAAGCCCGCAGCGCAGGCGAACGGCATAGCATAGTTCGTCTGCTCTGTGAGCATAGTTCGTCTGCTCTGTGAGCATAGTTCGTCTGCTCTGTGAGCCGTTCAATGGCTCACAGCCGTTCAATGGCTGTGAGCCGTTCAATGGCTGCGTCCTGAGCCCCCTGCTGTTCACCCTGATGACACACGACTGTGTCCCCAGGTTCACCACCAATCACATTGTGAAGTTTGCAGACGACACGACGGTGGTGGGCCTGATTAGAGACGACAACGACCAGGACCAGGACCAGGACCAGGACTGATCCTGAACGTAGAGAAAACGAAGGAGATCATCATGGACTTCAGGAAGAAATGGCCTCGCCATGCTCCACTTCTCATTAACAGCTCAACTGTGGAGGTGGTCAGCAGCAATAAATTCCTCGGGGTGCACATAACACACAACCTCAGCTGGTTTGTGAACACCATGTCACTGGAGAAGAGGGCACAGAACCGCTTGCACTTACTGCGGAGGATGAGGAGAGCCCACCTGTCCCCGCCCATCCTCACGACCTTCTACAGCAGCACCATCTATCTGCTCCCCACTCCCTTCCAATTAAGCATGTCATAATATTTATTACTTTCTTGCATTTGTCTAAAAAAAGTAGATGCAATGCAGTTTTGCATTGCATTACATTGAAATGACTGTTGTCATTTCATCTTTTAACTTTTTGCTCTCTCTTTTTTCTTCATAGTAGGTACACCTGATCTGACGTTCTGATAACTGTGACATCATCCAGAGAAGACAGATCAACCGCTATTACCATCTAATGTAGAACAGATTACTGGATCAATGTGTGCTTCTGTGCTTTTTTGCACGCCTCAGAGTCCTGGAGGCTTACAGGTCCTGGAGAGATGGAAAATTGCAGCCAATCACCTTCTCTGCAGACCGGATGACACGCTGCAGTCTGCTCTTGTCTTTGGCGGTGGCACCAGCGTACCAGATGGTAATGGAGGAGGTGGTTTAGACACACCTTCTCCTTCAAAGAGTTTTCTTAATTTTCATAACTATGACAATTGTAGATTCACACTAAAGGCATCAAAACTATGAATTAACACATGTGGAATTATATACTTAACAAAAAAGTGTGAAACAACTGAAAATATGTCTTATATTCTAGGTTCTTCAAAGTAGCCACCTTTTGCTTTGATTACTGCTTCGTACACTCTTGGCATTCTCTTAATGAGCTTCAAGAGATAGTCACCTGAAATGGTTTTCCCTTCACAGGTGTCCCCTGTCAGGTTTAATAAATGGGATGTCTTGCCTCTTATATGGGGTTGGGACCATCAGTTGTGTTGTGCAGAAGTCAAGTGGATACACAGCTTATAGTCCTACTGAATAAACTGTTAGAATTTGTATTATGGCAAGAAAAAAGCAGCTAAGTAAAGAAAAACAAGTGGCCATAATTACTTTAAGAACTGAAGGTCATTCAGTCCGAAAAATTGGGAAAACTTTGAAAGTGTCCCCAAGTGCAGTCGCAAAAACCATCAAGCGCTACAAAGAAACTGGCTCACACGAGGACCGCCCCAGGAAAGGAAGACCAAGAGTCACCTCTGCTGTGGAGGATAAATTCATCCTAGTCACCAGCCTCAGAAATCGCAGGTTGACAGCAGCTCAGATTAGAGACCAGGTCAATGCCACACAGAGTTCTAGCAGCAGACACATCTCTAGAACAACTGTTAGGAGACTGTGTGAATCAGGCCTTCATGGTAAAACAGCTGCTAGGAAACCACTGCTAAGGACAGGCAACAAGTAGAAGAGAATTGTTTGGGCTAAAGAACACAAGGAATGGACATTAGACCAGTGGAAATCTGTGCTTTGGTCTGATGAGTCTGACTTGAGCATACTGTAGGGATTAAGGGGAAAGCATTAGGCTGGTTTAAATCTTATCTGTCGGACAGATTCCAGTTTGTTCATGTTAATAATAAATCTTCTTCAAACTCTAGGGTCACCTGTGGAGTACCACAGGGTTCAGTCCTTGGACCAATTCTATTTACTATATATATGCTTCCGGTTGGCAAAATTATCAGACAGCATGGGATTAATTTCCACTGTTATGCTGATGACACTCAGCTATATTTATCCATAAATCCTGATGAATCCAATCAGTTACTTCGACTGCAGTCATGTCTTGATGACATCAAAAGCTGGATGACTTTAAATTTCCTGCATTTAAATTCTGACAAGACAGAAGTTGTAATCTTTGGGCCAGAGTCCTCAAAAAATAAACTTCTTAATCAATCACTGAATCTGGATGGCATTAACTTGGCCTCTGGTAATAAAGTAAAAAATCTTGGTGTTATTTTTGACCAAGACATGTCATTTAAATCCCATATTAAACAGGTTTCCAGAGTTTCCTTTTTTCACCTCCGGAATATCGCCAAAATTAGAAACATTCTGTCCAGGGGTGATGCTGAAAAACTAGTGCATGCATTTGTTACTTCAAGGCTGGACTATTGTAATTCTTTACTATCAGGAAGTCCACAAAATGCAGTTCGAAGTCTTCAGCTGATCCAAAATGCTGCGGCAAGAGTTCTGATGAAAATCAACAAGAGGGATCATATTTCTCCAATTTTAGCTTCCCTTCATTGGCTTCCTGTTAAATCAAGAATAGAATTTAAAATTCTTCTTCTAACGTATAAAGCCCTTAATAATCAAGCTCCATCATATATCAGAGCTCTGATTACTCCGTATGTTCCTAACAGAGCACTTCGCTCTCAGACTGCAGGTCTGCTGGTGGTTCCTAGAGTCTCTAAAAGTAGAATGGGAGGCAGATCCTTTAGCTATCAGGCTCCTCTCCTGTGGAACCAACTCCCAGTTTTGGTCCGTGAGGCAGACACCCCGTCTATTTTTAAGACTAATCTTAAAACATTCCTTTTTGACAAAGCTTATAGTTAGAGTGGCTCATGTTACCCTGAGCTACCTCTATAGTTATGCTGCTATAGGCTTAGGCTACTGGAGGACATCAGGGTCTAATTTTCTCACTCTACTGATTTCTACTGTTCTTCATTCTACGGTTCTCCAGTTTTGTATTGTATTACATTGAAATGACTGTCGTCATTTCAGCTTTTAACTTTTTGCTCTCTCTCTTTTTCTTCATAGTAGGTACACCTGGTCTGGCGTTCTGTTAACTTTGACATCATCCAGAGAAGACGGCTCACCCGTTACTACCATCTAATGTAGAACAGATTACTAGATCAATGTGTGCTTCTGTGCTTTTTTGTCTCTCTTGTTGTGTCTCTGCTCTGTCTTCTGTAACCCCAGTCGGTCGAGGCAGATGACCGTTCATACTGAGCCCGGTTCTGCCGGAGGTTTTTTTTTCCCGTTAATGGGTGGTTTTTCTTCCCACTGTCGCTTCATGCTTGCTCAGTATGAGGGATTGGACATTTTGACCAATCTGTATAATCTGACCCAATCTGTATAATATGATTGAACTTGATTTTGTAAAGTGCCTTGAGATGACATGTTTCATGATTTGGCGCTATATAAATAAAATTGAATTGAATTGAATTGAATGAGTCCAAAGTTGAGATCTTTGGTTCCAACCATCGTGTCTTTGTGCGACGCAGAAAAGGTTTAACAGATGGACTCTATTCAATTCAATTCAATTGTATTTATATAGCGCCAATTCATTAAACATGTCATCTCGAGGCACTTTACAAAGTCAAAATCAATCATATTATACAGATTGGTCAAAAATTTCCTATATAAGGGAACCAGTTGATTGCTTCAAAGTCCCGACAAGCAGCATTCACTCCTGGAGAAGCATAGAGCTACAGGGAGAGACGTCTGCATTGTCCATGGCTTTGCAGCAATCCCTCATACTGAGCAAGCATGAAGCGACAGTGGAAAGAAAAACCCCACCCATTAGCGGGAAGGAAAAACCTCCAGCAGAACCGGGCTCAGTATGAACGGTCATCTGCCTCGACCGACTGGGGGTTAAAGAATACAGAGCAGAGACACAACAAGAGAGACAAACATGCACAGAAGCACACATTGATCCAGTAATCTGTTCTACATTAGATGGTAATAGCGGGTGATCTGTCTTCTCTGGATGATGTCACAGTTATCAGAACGTCAGATCAGGTGTACCTACTATGAAGAAAAAAGAGAGAGCAAAAAGTTAAAAGCTGAAATGACAACAGTCATTTCAATGTAATGCAATGCAAAACTGCATTGCATCTACTTTTTTTAGACAAATGCAAGAAAGTAATAAATATTATGACATGCTTAATTGGAAGGGAGTGGGGAGCAGATAGATGGTGCTGCTGTAGAAGGTCGTGAGGATGGGCGGGGACAGGTGGGCTCTCCTCATCCTCCGCAGTAAGTGCAAGCGCTTCTGTTCCCTCTTCTCCAGTGACATGGTGTTCACAAACCAGCTGAGGTTGTGTGTTATGTGCACCCCGAGGAATTTATTGCTGCTGGCCACCTCCACAGCTGAGCTGTTAATGAGAAGTGGAGCATGGCGAGGCCATTTCTTCCTGAAGTCCATGATGATCTCCTTCGTTTTCTCCACGTTCAGGATCAGTCCTGGTCCTGGTCCTGGTCGTTGTTGTCTCTAATCAGGCCCACCACCGTCGTGTCGTCTGCAAACTTCACGATGTGATTGGTGGTGAACCTGGGGACACAGTCGTGTGTCATCAGGGTGAACAGCAGGGGGCTCAGGACGCAGCCCTGAGGAAAGCCCGTGCTGAGGGTGATGACATCAGTGGTTTTCTGTCCGACCCGGACCAACTGAGGTCTGTTGGTGATGAAGTCTAGTAGGCAGTTGCGAACAGGTGTGCTGAAGCCCAGATGTTCCAGTTTTGATGGTGTTGAACGCTGAACTGAAGTCCAGGAACATGCTCAAGGGGGCGGTGCGTGGGTGGGCTTGGAACCCGTTAATAACTGCTTGCAGTTCTAGTTTATTAGGGTTCCAAGCCCGCAGCGCAGGCGAACGGCTATGCCGTTCGTCTGCTCTGTGAGCAGAGAACACTATTGTTTTTCGTGTGTTTTTAAATTATTAGGGTTCCAAGCCCGCAGCGCAGGCGAACGGCTATGCCGTTCGTCTGCTCTGTGAGCAGAGAACCCTATTGTTTTTCGTGTGTTTTTAAATTATTTATTATTAGGGTTCCAAGCCCGCAGCGCAGGCGAACGGCTATGCCGTTCGTCTGCTCTGTGAGCAGAGAACCCTATTGTTTTTCGTGCGTTTTTAAATTATTTATTATTAGGGTTCCAAGCCCGCAGCGCAGGCGAACGGCTATGCCGTTCGTCTGCTCTGTGAGCAGAGAACCCTATTGTTTTTCGTGTGTTTTTAAATTATTTATTATTAGGGTTCCAAGCCCGCAGCGCAGGCGAACGGCTATGCCGTTCGTCTGCTCTGTGAGCAGAGAACCCTATTGTTTTTCGTGTGTTTTTAAATTATTTATTATTATTATTATTATTATTATTACGGGTAATTATTATTCTCCGCTAAAACGCGTTGGGCGGCCCATGCGGATTTGTAACGAACCTATTGAATCAGGTATCCAAGTACAGAATGTGCACCGCTACTCAAACCCAGAAATTCAGACCCCTCAACAACTAGGGGGCGCTATAACAAAGGACAATGCGTTTTGGCCTATAACCACCAAACTACTGGTCCCACACTCAAAAACTTCACATCACTTTGTTTATTGGATGATTCTGCAAAATAAAGGGAATTGGCACACCCTTCGTTTCCCAGCTAGTTTTCGCGCTACATGGCTACAAAGGTTAAACCTTTCTTGTTAAACTCCTCCTACATTTTTTATGCAATCCGTGCAAAACTCCATATATAACCGCGTAATGGACAAATAAAAAAAGAGAACGTGCCGGATTTTTGAATTTTGACTTTTTCGAAAAGTAACGCTAAAATAAGTGATTGTTAGCTAGCTAGCTCTAAATGTAATTGCTGATTATTCTAAAACCATAACAGATTTTGACATGTCCTTCATAACCCATAGTCCAAATAAGATTTTGCACATGTGACCCGCGTTTGAGGATCGTCCATCACTAGGGGGCGCTGTGATGTCAAGAAATCTACTACGCAAGAATGGCTGATCGGATTTTTACAAAACCTTCTTCATCCCCTTCCAGTCATACCCCTGAACTCAGGTATTAAATATGGTAATTATTAAAACAAGTGGGCGGGGCCTATTTCCAAAAGTGTTAAAAAACCTGGAGAATAATAAAAACAATAAAGTAAAGAATAAAAAATGCTTTAAAATCAATTTTTTGATCCCAGATTTTCAGGATGTATTCTGTGAATAAGGTGTAACAATTCTCTCACTGCATGTATTGTTTTTTTTTGAAGTGCTACACTCTGAATTTTTAAAAGTTTGTAAAATGGAGAAATCAATGTATTTTCCACAAATATTGTTCAACCCCCCAAAATATGGCCTCTATTTGTAAAGCACATGCAGAATAAACATGGATATCAGTTTGGTAAAAATCCAGGCGAGTTTGACCAATTTACAAGACTTTGAAAATAAATGGTACAAGACTATAAAGTTTAATATTTTATTTCTCTGAATCCATTTTTTTAATGACCATAAAAAACATCCTGTGGTTAGATAAAGCACTCTTTGAGATCCATGAATATTTTCAGAATTTTAGAGCCAACCGTTGATTATTAACGAATTTATGAAGTTTGTGATCAGTTCACAGCTTTCATCATCCAGAACTCTGACTGCAGAGCTTTGAACAGGGCGGCCATTTTGCCCATATTTGGGCACATCACAGGAAGTGACGTCAAAGCAGCCATCTTAGGTCAGACCAAGCTGCCATCTTAGGTCAGACCATAGAGAACACAGACATGAATACGTAGACGCCGCGTCCTCGGTTGAGAGGCGTGCCGACAGAGCGGCCATCTTAGGTCAGACCAAGCTGCAGTCAGACAGAATACAAGTCATTACAGGAAAATGTACTTTATGTTTTCAGACACTCTGAATCCGGTGAATTCTCACCCGATTTCCAGATAAATCAACTGACTGAAAACGTCACCCCTTTAGGGGCTACATGGGACCAATTGATTGAATTAAATTGTTGTCTAACTTAATAAATAATTTCGATTTTGTATTGAAAGTAAGCAAACTTCCAGAGCTACGTCCCAGGAAGCCCGACTTTTACTCCGCTTATGGGTGCGCAAATAAAAGGACACTAGGAACCAGATCCTGGGGAATTACCTTCCATAAGTAAGATTTTATGATAGATCATCCTCATGCTTTACAGTTACAGTTTTCCGGCATAAACACAATATGTGCTAATGGGTACAGCGATGGAAGTAGAGAAAAGTACATTAAACACCAAAAACAAACAAAATGGTCCTAAATTACTGGATAGACATGATTTGTGGGGAGTGGGGGGGGAAGCCCGTGCTGAGGGTGATTAGGTTTTTTGTTGATTTCTTTTTGTTGATAATTGCTGTTGTCTGTAGATCGGTGTCTGTGTATATAGCTTAAATATATATATATATATATATATATATATATATATATATATATATATATATGCTTGTCGGGACTTTGATGCAATCAACTGGTTTCCTTATATAGGACATTTTATCCAATCTGTATAATCTGATTGGTCCAATCAATTACTTCGACTGCAGTAATGTCTTGATGACATCAAAAGCTGGATGACTTTAAATTTCCTGCGTCTAAATTCTGACAAGACCGAAGTTGTAATCTTTGGGCCAGAGTCCTCAAAAAATAAACTTCTTAACCAATCACTTAATCTGGATGACATTAACTTGGCCTCTCGTAATGAAGTAAAAAACCTTGGTGTTATTTTTGACCAAGACATGTCATTTAAATCCCATATTAAACAGGTTTCCAGAGTTTCCTTTTTTCACCTCCGGAATATCGCCAAAATTAGAAACATTCTGTCCAGGAGTGATGCTGAAAAACTAGTCCATGCATTTGTTACTTCAAGGCTGGACTATTGTAATTCTTTACTATTAGGAAGTCCACAAAATGCAATTCAAAGTCTTCAGCTTATCCAAAATGCTGCAGCAAGAGTTCTGATGAAAATCAACAAGAGGGATCATATTTCTCCAATTTTAGCTTCCCTTCATTGGCTTCCTGTTAAATCAAGAATAGAATTTAAAATTCTTCTTCTAACGTATAAAGCCCTTAATAATCAAGCTCCATCATATATCAGAGCTCTGATTACTCCGTATGTTCCTAACAGAGCACTTCGCTCTCAGACTGCAGGTCTGCTGGTGGTTCCTAGAGTCTCTAAAAGTAGAATGGGAGGCAGATCCTTTAGCTATCAGGCTCCTCTCCTGTGGAACCAACTCCCAGTTTTGGTCCGTGAAGCAGACACCCTGTCTACTTTTAAGACTAATCTTAAAACCTTCCTTTTTGACAAAGCTTATAACTAGAGTGGCTCATGTTACTCTGAGCTACCTTTATAGTTTTGCTGCTATAGGCTTAGGCTACTGGAGGACATCAGGGCATACTTTTCTCACTCTACTGATTTTTACTGTTCTCCAGTCTACTGTTCTCCAGATTTGCATTGCGTTACATTGAAATGACTGTTGTCATTTCAGCTTTTAACTTTTTGTTCTCTCTCTTTTTTCTTCATAGTAGGTACACCTGGTCTGACGTTCTGTTGACTGTGAAATCATCCAGGGAGGACAGATCACCGACTATTACCATCTAATGTAGAACAGATTACTAGATCAATGTGTGCTTCTGTGCTTTTTTGTCTCTCTTGTTGTGTCTCTGCTCTGTCTTCTGTAACCCCAGTCGGTCGAGGCAGATGACCGTTCATACTGAGCCCGGTTCTGCCGGAGGTTTTTTTTTCCCGTTAATGGGTGTTTTTTCTTCCCACTGTCGCTTCATGCTTGCTCAGTATGAGGGATTGCAGCAAAGCCATGTACAATGCAGACGACTCTCCCTGTGGCTCTACGGTCCCCCAGGAGTGAATGCTGCTTGTCGGGACTTTGATGCAATCAACTGGTTTCCTTATATAGGACATTTTGACCAATCTGTATAATCTGACCCAATCTGTATAATATGATTGAACTTGATTTTGTAAAGTGCCTTGAGATGACATGTTTCATGATTTGGCGCTATATAAATAAATAAATTGAATATATATATAATATTGGAAGAATTTTAGAGCAAACTGTTGATTTTTAAAGAATTTATTTATGCAGGTGTTTACAGACCAGGTGAGGTTGTCCGTGATGTGCAGCCCGAGGAATTTGGTGCTGCTAACCACCTCCACAGCTGAGCTGTTGATGAGTTTGTGTCAACTGCGAACTTCATGATGTGATTGGGGGTGAACTTGGGGGTGCAGTCGTGTGTCATCAGAGTAAACAGCAGGGGGCTGCAGACACAGCCCTGAGGGGAGCCCGTGCTGAGGGTGATGACATCAGAGGTGGTCTGTCAGACCCGGACCGACAGTGGTCAGGAGGTGAGGAAGTGATGAGGGGTGTGCTGAAGCCCAGATGTTCCAGTTTTTCAACCAGATGCTGTGGGATGAGGGTGTTGAACGCTGTAGTCCAGGAACATGCTCAAAGGGGGCGGAGCGTAGACGGGCTTGGAACCCGTTAATAACTGCTTGCAGTTCTAGTTATTATTATTATTATTACGGAATTAAAACGCGTTGTGCAGCCCAAGCGGATTTATAACGAACCTATTGAATCAGGTATCTAAGTACAGAATGTGTGCCTCTACTCAAACCCAGAAATTCAGACCCCTCAACAACTAGGGGGCGCTATAACAAAGGACAATGCGTTTCGGCCTGTAACCACCAAACTACTGGTCCCACACTCAAAAACTTGATAGCACTTTGTTTATTGGATGTTTCTGCATCAAAAAGGGAATTGGCACACCTTTCGTTTCCCAGCTACTTTTCGCGCTACATGGCTACAAAGGTTAAACCTTTCTTGTTAAACTCCTCCTACATTTTTTGTGCGATCTGCACAAAACTTCATATATAAGCGTGTCATGGACAAATAAAAAAAGTTAACACGGCAGATTTTTGAATTTTGACTTTTTCGAAAAGTAACGCTAAAATAAGTGATTGTTAGCTAGCTAGCTCTAAATGTAATTGCTGATTATTCTAAAACCATAACAGATTTTGACCTGTCCTTCATAACACATAGTCCAAATAAGATTTTGCACATGTGACCCGCGTTTGAGGATCGTCCATCACTAGGGGGCGCTGTGATGTCAAGAAATCTACTACGCAAGAATGGCTGATCGGATTTTTACAAAACCTTCTTCATCCCCTTCCAGTCATAACCCTTAACTCAGGAATTAAATATGGTACTGATTGAAACAAGTGGGCGGGGCCTATTTCCAAAAGTGTGAAAAAAACCTTCAAAACTTCACAAAATTACCAAAAATCCATTTTGTGGTGTAACGATGTCAGATTTTCAGGATGTATTCCTTGAATAAGGTGTAACAATTCTCTCACTGCATGTATTGAGGTTTCTGAAAGTTGCACACTCTGATTTTTTAAAAGTTTGTAAAATGGAGAAATCAATGTATTTTCCACAAATATTGTTCAATCCCAATAAAAATGGCCACTATTTGTAAAGCACATTCAGACTTAATGTGTACTTCAGTTTGGTAAAAATCCAGGCGATTTTGAACTATTTAAAAGACTTTGAAATTCACATGTGCAAGACTATAAAGGTTAATATTTTTTTTCTCTGAAACGCTTTTTTCAATGGGCGTTTAAAAAATCACACAGTTAGATAAAGCACTCTTGGACATATGTGAATATTTTCAGAATTTTAGCGCAAACCGTTGATTTTTACCGATTTAATGAATTTTATGATCTGGTCACAGCTTTCACCATCCAGAGCTCTGACCATCCAGAACTGTGAACAGGGCGGCCATTTTGCCCATATATGGGCACATCACAGGATGTGACGTCACATCCCGTGATTTTCTAAGCGGAGCAGAAACTGGAAGAGGGAGGATAGCTTTTAGAGTTTTGAAAAGAACACATAATTTAAAAAAAAATATTGAATCTAAAAAAGATCAAGCAGAAGCAAGGAAAGTTATTTAGAAGGCAAAGAAGACAAAATGGAGAGATTTTTGTGATTCAATGGGCAGAACAACTCCTATAGCTAAGGTATGGGGAATGATTAAGAAAATGAAGGGAAATAGACCAGAGAGAACATATCCAGTTCTAAAACATGAAGAAGGAACAGCAGTAACAAATGAGGAAAAAGTAGAAGTAATGGCAAGAACATTTGCAAAGATCCATAGTTCAGATATGGATCAGACTTATTCCAAAAGTAACACTATGATATAATATGGATAAACAAACAAACAGACAGACAGACAGATAGATATGAAAAGGAGTAATAGCATTAATGGTTTAAAGGTCAATCTAAATGAAGAACATTCATTATATATATATATATATATATATATATATATATATATATATATATATATATATATATATATATATAAACACTTTTACTTGGGTGTGATTAATTATTTCACAGTCCTAATTTATTTATATTTACATACATACTTTTATAATATGAATATTACTGTTATAATAAAATATGAAATACTGACAAAAAAGGCTTATTGTGTGGCAACCTCTTGGTGTAGAAGCATAATCCAGGTTTCAAATTAAAGGTAACACTTTGAAGTTTCATGTAGACTATTCGGATTATATATCAGGAGTAATTACACAAAGGTTCCTATTTTTAATCCATTATAAAAGTGAAATTTATTTGATATTAAAATTGGTACAATAGTCCCCTTCACAAGTATATATAGATGTAGCATGTTGAAATCCCCACCTACACTACTGTGATGGTATACACATGGAAGACAGAGATTTAAAAAATGACCCAAAAAACATAGCTTGGCTAATGCCCTTTGAAAAGGACGGTTTTATTGAGCTTCTGTTGCATGTTGTTGCTCTGTAAGCTAAGGTTAGTTATTTTGGCAATTTGGTGCAGCCTTAACTTAAAAAACAAGGACACAACCAACGTTAACAGCGTATGGTGGTGGCTGTCTATGCCATACTGTGTTTCTCCGATGTGCTCTCTGAGCACAAACACATCCTCTGACCCTATCCTCTTCCTTACAATGTACACGACCTCTAGCACTTTGATGGGCTGTGATCGTCTGGTACATGAGGTCTGACGAATGACCCACTCTGCTGCCCTGACTACCATCACTGTGCCTTCTGATGGAATCACCAGACCTCCATTGTTTTTAAACTTCAGCAGGTGGTAGCTCTGGTCCTTGATGGCAGATGCAGCATCTGTTACCAAGCTGGCACGGCAGACATCACAGGACAGCTTTTTCAGAGCCCGTCGCACAACAAATCCTGAAATAAGAGTTGGTATATTAAAATAATTTATAATAACCATGGGGAAATTAAGGGAACATTTATCTTTTTGGACCATTGTGAGATTGATTTCCCTCAAATTTACACCAAAGATTAATTGTCATACAATCGTTATTGGTGTCAGTAAAACCTATATAATTGACCAGTGGTCTCAGGCTTGATAACTTGCGCAAGTAGCCGTGATGCACAACTATGCTGCATGATTAAGTCATTTTTCGACAAGAAAATCTGCAATTTCGACATCTTCAAGCATCAAGAATTATAGCCACGTTCATAACGTTTGTAAGAAACCTAACTGTTTGTAAATCCGTCAAGAATTCAATGAGATAAGAGTATTTGTGTTCGTGCTGATCACTCGCCTTACATTAGGTACCACAGAGCACGCCAGAAAGCTTGTCTGAGGCAAGATGGCCACCGGTGATGACGTTTGAGACTCCGCCGTAAGACATCTAGCCTTTATTATGGATATCTATGGTCAGAATGCTCTCTATGGTACTTGTGTAGAGGGTTGTGAGGATGGGCGGGGGCAGTTGGGCTCTCCTCATCCTCCGCAGGAAATACAAGCGCTTCTGTAACCTCCTCACCAGATGTGGTGTTTACAGACCAGGTTGTCCGTGATGTGCACCCCGAGGAATTTGGTGCTGCTAACCACCTCCACAGCTGAGCTGTTGATGAGTTTGTGTCAACTGCGAACTTCATGATGTGATTGGGGGTGAACCTGGGGGTGCAGTCGTGTGTCATCAGAGTAAACAGCAGGGGGCTGCGGACACAGCCCTGAGGGGAGCCCGTGCTGAGGGTGATGACATCAGAGGTGGTCTGTCAGACCCGGACCGACAGTGGTCAGGAGGTGAGGAAGTGATGAGGGGTGTGCTGAAGCCCAGATGTTCCAGTTTTTCAACCAGATGCTGTGGGATGAGGGTGTTGAACGCTGTAGTCCAGGAACATGCTCAAAGGGGGCGGAGCGTAGACGGGCTTGGAACCCGTTAATAACTGCTTGCAGTTCTAGTTATTATTATTAGGGTTCCAAGCCCGCAGCGCAGGCGAACGGCTATGCCGTTCGTCTGCTCTGTGAGCAGAGAACCCTATTGTTTTTCGTCTGTTTTTAAATTATTTATTATTATTATTATTATTATTATTATTATTATTACGGAATTAAAACGCGTTGTGCAGCCCACGCGGATTTGTAACGAAACAATTGGATCAGGTATCTAAGTTCAGAACGTGCGCCCCTACTCAAACCCAGAAATTCAGACCCCTCAACAACTAGGGGGCGCTATAACAAAGGACAATGCGTTTCGGCCTGTAACCACCAAACTACTAGTCCCACACTCAAAAACTTCACATCACTTTGTTTATTGGATGATTCTGCAAAATAAAGGGAATTGGCACACCCTTCGTTTCCCAGCTAGTTTTCGCGCTACATGGCTACAAAGGTTAAACCTTTCTTGTTAAACTCCTCCTACATTTTTTGTGCGATCTGCACAAAACTTCATATATAAGCGTGTCATGGAAAAATAAAAAAAGTTAACACGGCAGATTTTTGAATTTTGACTTTTTCGAAAAGTAACGCTAAAATAAGTGATTGTTAGCTAGCTAGCTCTAAATGTAATTGCTGATTATTCTAAAACCATAACAGATTTTGACCTGTCCTTCATAACACATAGTCCAAATAAGATTTTGCACATGTGACCTGCGTTTGAGGATCGTCCATCACTAGGGGGCGCTGTGATGTCAAGAAATCTACTACGCAAGAATGGCTGATCGGATTTTTACAAAACCTTCTTCATCCCCTTCCAGTCATAACCCTTAACTCAGGAATTAAATATGGTACTGATTGAAACAAGTGGGCGGGGCCTATTTCCAAAAGTGTGAAAAAAACCTTCAAAATTTCAAAAAATTACCAAAAATCCATTTTGTGGTGTAACGATCTCAGATTTTCAGGATGTATTCCTTGAATAAGGTGTAACAATTCTCTCACTGCATGTATTGAGGTTTCTGAAAGTTGCACACTCTGATTTTTTAAAAGTTTGTAAAATGGAGAAATCAATGTATTTTCCACAAATATTGTTCAATCCCAATAAAAATGGCCACTATTTGTAAAGCACATTCAGACTTAATGTGTACTTCAGTTTGGTAACAATCCAGGCGATTTTGAACTATTTAAAAGACTTTGAAATTCACATGTGCAAGACTATAAAGGTTAATATTTTTTTTCTCTGAAACGCTTTTTTCAATGGGCGTTTAAAAAATCACATAGTTAGATAAAGCACTCTTGGACATATGTGAATATTTTCAGAATTTTAGCGCAAACCGTTGCGCAAACCGCAGCTTTCACCATCCAGAGCTCTGACCATCCAGAACTGTGAACAGGGCGGCCATTTTGCCCATATATGGGCACATCACAGGATGTGACGTCACATCCCGTGATTTTTCTAAGCGGAGCAGAAACTGGAAGAGGGAGGATAGCTTTTAGAGTTTTGAAAAGAACACATAATTTAAAAAAAAATATTGAATGTAAAAAAGATCAAGCAGAAGCAAGGAAAGTTATTTAGAAGGCAAAGAAGACAAAATGGAGAGATTTTTGTGATTCAATGGGCAGAACAACTCCTATAGCTAAGGTATGGGGAATGATTAAGAAAATGAAGGGAAATAGACCAGAGAGAACATATCCAGTTCTAAAACATGAAGAAGGAACAGCAGTAACAAATGAGGAAAAAGTAGAAGTAATGGCAAGAACATTTGCAAAGATCCATAGTTCAGATATGGATCAGACTTATTCCAAAAGTAACACTATGATATAATATGGATAGATAGATAGATAGATAGATAGATAGATAGATAGATAGATAGATAGATAGATAGATAGATAGATAGATAGATAGATAGATAGATATGAAAAGGAGTAATAGCATTAATGGTTTAAAGGTCAATCTAAATGAAGAACATTCATTATATATATATATATAAACACTTTTATTTGGGTGTGATTAATTATTTCACAGTCCTAATTTATTTATATTTACATACATACTTTTATAATATGAATATTACTGTTATAATAAATTATGAAGTACTGACAAAAAAGGCTTATTGTGTGGCAACCTCTTGGTGTAGAAGCATAATCCAGGTTTCAAATTAAAGGTAACACTTTGAAGTTTCATGTAGACTATTCGGATTATATATCAGGAGTAATTACACAAAGGTTCCTATTTCTAATCCATTATAAAAGTGAAATTTATTTGCTATTAAAATTGGTACAATAGTCCCCTTCACAAGTATATATAGATGTAGCATGTTGAAATCCCCACCTACACTACTGTGATGGTATACACATGGAAGACAGAGATTTAAAAAATGACCCAAAAAACATAGCTTGGCTAATGCCCTTTGAAAAGGATGGTTTTATTGAGCTTCTGTTGCATGTTGTTGCTCTGTAAGCTAAGGTTAGTTATTTTGGCAATTTGGTGCAGCCTTAACTTAAAAAACAAGGACACAACCAACGTTAACAGCATATGGTGGTGGCTGTCTATGCCATACTGTGTTTCTCCGATGTGCTCTCTGAGCACAAACACATCCTCTGACCCTATCCTCTTCCTTACAATGTACACGACCTCTAGCACTTTGATGGGCTGTGATCGTCTGGGTCTGACGAATGACCCACTCTGCTGCCCTGACTACCATCACTGTGCCTTCTGATGGAATCACCAGACCTCCATTGTTTTTTAACTTCAGCAGGTGGTAGCTCTGGTCCTTGATGGCAGATGCAGCATCTGTTACCAAGCTGGCACGGCAGACATCACAGGACAGCTTTTTCAGAGCCTGTCGCACAACAAATCCTGAAATAAGAGTTGGTATATTAAAATAATGTATAATAACCATGGGGAAATTAAGGGAACATATATCTTTTTGGACCATTGTGAGATTGATTTCCCTCAAATTTACACCAAAGATTAATTGTCATACAATCGTTATTGGTGTCAGTAAAACCTATATAATTGACCAGTGGTCTCAGGCTTGATAACTTGCGCAAGTAGCCGTGATGCACAACTATGCTGCATGATTAAGTCATTTTTCGACAAGAAAATCTGCAATTTCGACATGTTCAAGCATCAAGAATTATAGCCACGTTCATAACGTTTGTAAGAAACCAAACTGTTTGTAAATCTGTCAAGAATTCAATGAGATAAGAGTATTTGTGTTCGTGCTGATCACTCACCTTACATTAGGTACCACAGAGCATGCCAGAAAGCTTGTCTGAGGCAAGATGGCCGCCGGTGATGACGTTTGAGACTCCGCCGTAAGACATCTAGCCTTTATTATGGATATCTATGGTCAGAATGCTCTCTATGGTACTTGTGTAGAGGGTTGTGAGGATGGGCGGGGGCAGTTGGGCTCTCCTCATCCTCCGCAGGAAGTACAAGCGCTTCTGTGCCCTCCTCACCAGATGTGGTGTTTACAGACCAGGTGAGGTTGTCCGTGATGTGCACCCCGAGGAATTTGGTGCTGCTAACCACCTCCACAGCTGAGCTGTTGATGAGTTTGTGTCAACTGCGAACTTCATGATGTGATTGGGGGTGAACCTGGGGGTGCAGTCGTGTGTCATCAGAGTAAACAGCAGGGGGCTGCGGACACAGCCCTGAGGGGAGCCCGTGCTGAGGGTGATGACATCAGAGGTGGTCTGTCAGACTCGGACCGACAGTGGTCAGGAGGTGAGGAAGTGATGAGGGGTGTGCTGAAGCCCAGATGTTCCAGTTTTTCAACCAGATGCTGTGGGATGAGGGTGTTGAACGCTGTAGTCCAGGAACATGCTCAAAGGGGCCGGAGCGTAGACGGGCTTGGAACCCGTTAATAACTGCTTGCAGTTCTAGTTAGGGTTCCAAGCCCGCAGCGCAGGCGAACGGCTATGCCGTTCGTCTGCTCTGTGAGCAGAGAACCCTATTGTTTTTCGTCTGTTTTTAAATTATTTATTATTATTATTACGGGTAATTATTATTCTCCGCTAAAACGCGTTGGGCGGCCCATGCGGATTTGTAACGAACCTATTGAATCAGGTATCCAAGTACAGAATGTGCACCGCTACTCAAACCCAGAAATTCAGACCCCTCAACAACTAGGGGGCGCTATAACAAAGGACAATGCGTTTTGGCCTATAACCACCAAACTACTGGTCCCACACTCAAAAACTTCACATCACTTTGTTTATTGGATGATTCTGCAAAATAAAGGGAATTGGCACACCCTTCGTTTCCCAGCTAGTTTTCGCGCTACATGGCTACAAAGGTTAAACCTTTCTTGTTAAACTCCTCTTACATTTTTTATGCAATCCGTGCAAAACTCCATATATAACAGCGTAATGGACAAATAAAAAAAGTGAACGCGCCGGATTTTTGAATTTTGACTTTTTCGAAAAGTAACGCTAAAATAAGTGATTGTTAGCTAGCTAGCTCTAAATGTAATTGCTGATTATTCTAAAACCATAACAGATTTTGACATGTCCTTCATAACCCATAATCCAAATAAGATTTTGCACATGTGACCCGCGTTTGAGGATCGTCCATCACTAGGGGGCGCTGTAATGTCAAGAAATCTACTACGCAAGAATGGCTGATCGAATTTTTACAAAACCTTCTTCATCCCCTTCCAGTCATACCCCTGAACTCAGGTATTAAATATGGTAATGATTAAAACAAGTGGGCGGGGCCTATTTCCAAAAGTGTTAAAAAACCTGGAGAATAATAAAAGCAATAAAGTAAAGAATAAAAAATGCTTTAAAATCAATTTTTTGATCCCAGATTTTCAGGATGTATTCCGTGAATAAGGTGTAACAATTCTCTCACTGCATGTATTGTTTTTTTTTGAAGTGCTACACTCTGAATTTTTAAAAGTTTGTAAAATGGAGAAATCAATGTATTTTCCACAAATATTGTTCAACCCCCCAAAATATGGCCTCTATTTGTAAAGCACATGCAGAATAAACATGGATTTCAGTTTGGTAAAAATCCAGGCGAGTTTGACCAATTTACAAGACTTTGAAAATAAATGGTACAAGACTATAAAGTTTAATATTTTATTTCACTGAATCCATTTTTTTAATGACCATAAAAAAAATCCTGTGGTTAGATAAAGCACTCTTTGAGATCCATGAATATTTTCAGAATTTTAGAGCAAACCGTTGATTATTAACGAATTTATGAAGTTTGTGATCAGTTCACAGCTCTCATCATCGAGAGCTCTGACTGCAGAGCTTTGAACAGGGCGGCCATTTTGCCCATATTTGGGCACATCACAGGAAGTGACGTCACATCCCGTGTTTTTTCTAAGCGGAGCAGAAACTTGAAGAGGGAGGATAGCTTTTAGGGTTTTCTAAAGAACACATCATTTAAAAAATTTTATTGAATATAAAAAAGATCAAGCAGAAGACAGGAAAGTTATTTAGAAGGCAAAGAAGACAAAATGGAGAGATTTTTGTGATTCAATAGGCAGAACAACCCCTATAGCTTAGGTATGGGGAATGATTAAGAAAATGAAGGGAAATAGACCAGAGAGAACATATCCAGTTCTAAAACATGAAGAAGGAACAGCAGTAACAAATGAAGAAAAACTAGAAGTAATGGCAAGAACATTTGCAAAGATCCATAGTTCAGATAATTTAACAGAAACGGGACAATTTAGGAGATAGCAGACAAGAAGGATAAATGATTTTATTTTAGACTCTGACTCTCCAGACAACAAAATTGCGGCCATTTTGCCCATATTTGGGCACATCACAGGAAATGACGTAACATCCCGTGCTGTTTCTAAGCGGAGCAGAAACTTGAAGAGGGAGGAATTGGAATTTGAAATCAGAAAAGCTTAAATTAATAAAGTATTGTAGAAGTGTTTTTTGATATTGAAAATGCATATGATATATTGTGGAAAGAAGGTTTATTAATTAAAATTATAAAGATGGGTATTACAGGTATTACAGGTAAGGGACCATTATAACTCCCCCCACCCCAACATAAAATGGTTTGACCACTAGGACAACGGCTGGCTGCAGCTCTGAATGTTCGTTTTGAAAAAGAAAAAAAAAGTTTTTTTCAGGAAAGGTATAAACACAATGGATCCTATTTTATTATTGGAACATGAAATAAGAAAGGCACAAGTTAATAAAGAGAATGTGATAGCTGTATTCTTTGACATTGAAAAAGCTTACGACATGATGTGGAAAGAAGGATTTTTGATAAAATTAAAGAAGATGGGAATTGGGGGTTCAATGTTTAATTGGATAAATGATTTTCTCAATAATGGATCTATACAAGTAAGAATAGGAAATCAATTATCAGAAAATCTTTATGTTGAAAATGGTATTCCTCAAGGAAGCATAGTTAGTCCATTATTTTTTTCTACTATGATTAATGATATGTTTGAGGATGTGGAAAATAAAATGGGTGTTTCTTTATTTGCTAATGATGGAGCAATTCAACCCCAAGTTTCATCGTTAAAAAAGTTCAAGAAGCCATTAATAAAATAGAAGATTGGTCTTTTAGATGGGGATTCAAGATTTCTGTAGATAAAACAAAGATTTTGTTTTTTACAAGGAAAAAAGTTTCTGAAGAAATAAAGTTACACATTTATAGATATGATTTGGAAAGGGTAAAACAATTTAAGTTTTTGGGTATATGGTTGGATGAAAGGCTTACTTGGAAAGTTCATATTGAGAAGATGATTGATAAATGCAAAAGAGTTATAAATATTATGAGATGTTTGGTTGGGAATGAATGGGGAGCTGAGAGGAAGGAATTGAAATCAATTTATACAGGTTTAATTAGGTTTGTTTTTATTATGGATGTATAGCTTTTGGTTCAGCATCAGTTTCATTACTTAAAAAATTGGATATTGTTCAGTATCAAGCTTTGAGATTATGTACAGGGGCCATAAGAACTACACAAACTTCAGCATTACAAGTAGAAATGGGAGAAATGCCACTAAAATTGAGATTACAATTACTTCCCACTTACTGGTTTCAGTTTAAGAATCATTGTAAAAAATCATCCATGTCAGGAAATTTTAAAACCAAGTTGGGAAAAAGGGAAGAAGAAATTAAATTCTTTTGGGTGGATAGCAGATTCTAATATAACAGATCTTGAATTATCTCAAATAAATGGCCGTAAAACAGTTATTAGATCAATACTTTATTCATCTATGTTGCCTGAAATTGATGCAGATTTAACCTTGTTGTATAAACGGAAAAATAAACAGGATATTTCAGATTCAAATACGGTTGAGCAATATATAGATAAAGAATATTGTGGATATGTAAAAATTTATACAGATGCTTCACAAGATTCAAATAATAGGAATGGTGTTTCGTTTGTAGTTCCAGAATTTAATTTTAAATCAGGTAAAAGAATTAGTAATGAAATTTCAATTTATACAGGAGAAATGTTTGGTATCATGTTAGCATTAGAATGGATTGAAGAAATTAGACCATTAAGAAGTGTAGTTTGTTCAGATTCTAGTTCAACATTATATTCATTTAAAAACAATCATTCAGATAGCAGACCGGATTTATTGGTCGAAATTCAGCAATTATTATTCAGAATTCAAGCAATGGGATTAATTGTTTCTTTTATATGCATTCCTTCTCATATAGGAATAAAAGGGAATGAGATGGCAGATAAATATGCAAAAAGAGCAAGTAAATACAGTTTAATTGATATAATAATTCCATTTAGTAAAGGTGAAATAAAATCAGTAATTAAGAAAAGGATTAGAGCAAGGTGGCAGAAACAGTGGGAAGAAGAAAGAACTGGTATATGGTTTTATAATATTCAAAGAAAAGTAGGATTAATGAGGATTACATGAAGGAATAGAAGGGAAGAAACAGTAATGTCAAGATTACGTTTTGTACATACAGGGTTAAATAGCACATTATTTAAAATGGGTATTCATGATACAGGAAAGTGTGATTTTTGTTTTGTTGAAGAAATAGTGGAGCATGTTATATTAGTTTGCAGTAAATATTATATTGAGAGAAATGAATTGATAAATAGATTACAAATCAGTAAATTAAAGTTAAACATAAAATATCTTTTAGACATGAACACCAAATCAGAGGGTTATTCTTTAAAATTAAGATATCTTAAAAAGACTAATTTGATAAAACGGATTTAGTTATTAATTTATGTATTTATTTATTTATTTATTTTATTTTATTTTTTATTATTATTTATAGTAGTAGGATATTAGAGTAGGTCATCCCGATTCACACTCCATTTCAGTTGGTGGCGGTAATGCACCAAAAGTTGTTTTTCCAACCGCCATTAAACAGAAGAAGAAGAAGAAAAAAAAAGTTTGTTTCGCTGCAAACATGTCTGGTTTTCAGAAGTCCGGCACACAGACAATAAAAAATAAGAGAAAAAGACAAGACGAAACCTAAGGCTTGAGGATTTTGATGGCCAAATATCTAAAAAAAACTGAGGATGAGTCCGGAACGGAATTGCAGAGGGATGGTGCACATTCAGAGCCAGGTAAGAAGCAATGCGTTTATCAATGTGATTTTAAAGTAAAGCGTCCGTTAGCTAGTGTAAGGGGGAAAACATCTTTTCTTTCACAGAAATACTTGAGCTTAGCGAAAGGGTTGAAAGCAGACAGAGTGCAGAGGTCCAGATGCAGGCTAAAAGACAGGGCGAAGCAGGAGAGCCAGCTGTGGCGGGGAGCTTGGTGGACAGAGAGAAAGGACAACATAGCAGTTCTCCTGTCGCGGCATGTGCTTCGGGAGGGGGGGAGAGGCAGCATGCGTTTCAGGAAGAGACGGAGAGAGCCATCCCTACCGATACAAGAGACAGGGCAGGTGGAGGGGCTTGCTGCCCGATCGGAGAGTCTGAGCACAGTGGCTTAGAGACGGATCATAATTTTAATGATCCCGCGTCATGGCCAACACAGATGACAGATTCTGATAGAGTGAATGTTGTGCGTTTTATGGCAACAAGGAAGCCTTTTTCAGAGATGGCAAGTGAACTGCCAGCAGATTCAGAGGGCAGAGAATTCCCAAAATATCTAGCATATTCTGCCTCCCACAATGGAAGGGAAAAATTGTTAGGGACTGGCTAATATATAGCAGGTCAAAAAAAGCCATATTGTGCCTGCCGTCCTTGCTTTTCTCTTATGAAGTAGAGAAAAGATCAACTAGTGCACTAAATTCAACAGATGGGATGAAAATATCCAACATAAAATACAGAAAGCTTTATGAAAGATTTCCAGGGCATGAAAGAAACCATGCACACAAACATTGTTATTGGAAATGGAAGAACCTACAGCATTCTGTCTTGCAGAGTTCTGGAATCGACAGCAAAGAACAAAAACTGATCGAGACAGAATTTGAAAAAAACAAATTTACTACTGAAGCGAATTTTGGATGTGACGCTGTATTTGGCCTTTAGGAATCTGCCTTTCAGGGGAAGCACAAATACACTCGATGAACCAGACAATGGAAATTTTCTTGGTTTATTTAAATATATATATATATATATATATATATATATATATATATATATATATATATATATATATATATATATATATATTTATTTTGTTGCCCTGCGACAGACTGGCGACCTGTCCAGGGTGTACCCCGCCTCCCGCCCAGTGAACGCTGGATATAGGCACCAGCAACCCCCGCGACCCCATGAGGGATAAAGCGGTTTGGAAAATGGATGGATGGATGGATTTATTTTTTTATTTTTATGAATAACATTAAAATATTTCAGCATCTAATTTCCTAGTAGTTGATAGTGTTAGTACATCCACGGACAGTAGAATTACCTATGAAACGTTTTCACACAGCCAGAAAACTGCTTGTTGTTGCAACCAAATCCTATGGAATTCTGTGAGAGTAGGGAGTAGCAAGATGGCGACCAGTGACTTCAGTTTTTCGGCAAAATCAGCACTCCAGTGTATAATGTATCTCATTGTGTCGCTCTTAAGCTGTGGTTTCACCAAAGTATATTTAAGTTTAGGAAGTATTTTAAGTTCTTTTTACATTATTTTTATTTGTTCAATGTGGTGTTTGTTGATGTTAAGTGTACCTTTTCCTGGGTTATCATGGGGAATTTAAAGTAGTTTGTGACTACAGATGAATGCAGTATCTCAGATAGAGTTTACTGATATAAAGGATGATGAAGGAGAGTATTGGATCATGCTGTTTGGTAAGGTGATAATTGTATTTCATGTCATGATATACAAAGCTTTGGAAGATGATTTAAAAGCCTATGCTGTAATTTGTTAAATTACAAATCATAGTTTCATAATTGAAAAGGATTTTATATTTTTTTTTACATGGTTTAAAGATGGTTCCAGGGTTTTGAGTAGGGCAAAAAAAATGTAAAATGCATGTAAAACCATGTTAATGTAAGGAATGAAGAAAAAACAATAGCTATAGCTGTAAAAATTGATAAGAAAGTGAGTTTATTTAGCTGAATGCAATAATAATATTATTGTGTGCAGGCTAGGTTTTTTGTTGTTGCTGATCAAAAATCTGGATCAGACTACTGGATCAGATTCCATTGATTCTCTCTGAAAGGAGATGGTGAGCCTGTGCCCCGAGCAGAACTGAACCTCCGTTGAAGAACTCCATTCTTCTCACTGACGTGAACTTCCCAGTGGTAACAACACGAACAAAGAAAAGAAAAAAGAACTGAACTCGCAAGATAATTTGACTTGACTGACGACTGAAATATATTATATATAGTCACAGAGGGTGGTGGGGGTAGCTGGGGCTGAGTTCTTCCTGAAGTCCACAACCATCTCCACTATTTTTACAGCGTTGAGCTCCAGGTTGTTCTCCCTGCACCAGGTCACCAGATGGTCAGCCTCCCACCTGTAGCCGGACTCGTCACCATCAGAGATAAGTCCGATGAGAGTATTGTCGTCAGCAAACTTCAGAAGCTTGACAACCGTTGTTTATATGCAAAAATAATGGTGCAAAAGGCATTTGTGCAAAAATGCATTAATGTTCAGTTGTGTATTTTTAAAAGGATAACACATTGGTAATGCCAGATATGATGCAAATGTGCAAATATAGTGTAGAGTCCAGTTTAGAGTTGAACAGTCTGATGCCAATGGCAAAAAAGCTGTTGCAGAACCTGGTGGACCTGCAGCGGATGCTGAGGAAAATCTTCCGAGAGGACAGCAGGGAGAAGAGTCCATGGTGGGGGTGTGAGGGGTCTATGATGATGTTATGGGCTCGGGACACGCAGCGCTGGGATGAAATATCCTTAATTGAGGGAAGATGAGCCCCAATAATCTCTTTTGCTGTCCTCACCACTCTCCTCACGTTCCTCCGGTCAGAGGCGCTGCAGCCTCTACACCACACAGAGAGACAACTGTTAAGAATGCTCTCTATCGTGCTTCTGTAGAAGGTTGTGAGGATGGGCGGGGGCAGGTGGGCTCTCCTCATCCTGCGCAGGAAGCACTTCTGTGCCCTCTTCACCAGTGACGTAGTGTTGAAAGACCAAGTGAGGTTGTCTGTGATGTGCACCCCCAGGAATTTGGTGCTGCTAACCACCTCCACAGCTGAGCTGTTGATGAGAAGTGGAGCGTGGTGAGGCCGGTTCTTCCTGAAGTCGATGATGATCTCCTTCGGCTTCTCCACGTTCAGGATCAGGCTGTTGTCTCTGCACAGGCCCACCAGCTGCTCCACCTCCTCTCTGTAGTCCTGGGGTCCGTTCTTCGTACGTTGCTTAAAACATCCAAGATCAAATGAGACATCCGAGATGACTTCATCCGGCTAATCATGATCCGGCTAATTGGGTTCTTCGAACACACCTGTTGTTTATGATTAGTATCACTGGATTGAGTTATCTGAGACAACTGCGCGTTCATGTATTTGTTTAAAAGGGGAAATGTATCGATAGTAGAAACATTGATCAGCAACGCTGCCATTGGCTGTTCAGCATGGCCAAAGAACGCCCACAGTTTTTCTCCCAAGCAGAAAAAGAGCTTTTAATGGAAGGTTATGCCGAATTTCAGTCATTAATTAAAACACCTCAAAATCTGTTAAAGCCAGGAGAGAGGGCTGGCAAAAAGCAGCAGACAAATTAATGCATAAATACTGTCCATGGTAGATGTTTCTATCACTTTCTGCAGTATCAATTTTTGCATTTTAATAATCTCATATTTACTTTGTTCTTTTATGTCAGAGCCTCCACGGGACCCACTAGAACATGGGGACAAGTAAAAGTGAAATACAAGAATATTCTACAAAATGGTAGCCTTTTATTATTATACTGTATTTTAAAAAGGCACTTGTTATGTCAAGAGATCCAAATTTCAGTGTCATTCCTTAGACACGGGAAGTAAAGGACATGTGCAAACTGGGAATTTTAACAAAAAAAATCTTTATCCATAAAAAATGAAAATTTTCCTTTTCCAAGTCATCCACAGTTTACACGGTAAAACTGTATTGCTCCGTGGCTAGATAATCCATCCATAGTTTTTTCTAATACAATAAACGGCTCGACAGGAAGCAAGCCTTTCAAAGTAAACTAAACTTCACAATAAAATGGCCCGAACAAATCTTCTTACTGAATAGGATAAAAATAAAAAGCAAACCATCATACAAATAACTTAAATATTTTAGATTTATGGCTCCAACACCACTTTTTCCTCTTTAAAAGCCACTGTTAAATGATGTGTTTGTTTATAACAGCCAGCAAGAAAACCTCTCTACAATTACACTGTCGCGCTGCGCTAAAGGATCCTGTCTATTGCGCAATACGCGATTAATTCGAAAAAACTCTGCAAATTATTCTTGCACCTTCCGCAACAGGTTGCAGTCGTAAAAATGGACATGGCTACGGCAGACTTCCCTATCTCCTCCGCTTATACAGCCGTGATCTAATCTTGTTTACATGAAATAAGCCTGCTCTCGAGCAGGCTTAAGCTGGCGCACATGTTGCTATGACAACAAGTGCAGGATGTCTTTCGAAGAACCAAACGATCCAAGATCATGCCAAATCGTCAACAATGAAATCCTGCTAACTGAGTTAGCGACGTACGAAGAACGGACCCCTGGTCGTTGTCGTCTCTGATCAGGCCCACCATCGTCTTGTCGTCTGCAAACTTCACGATGTGATTGGTCGTGAACCTGGGGACGCAGTCGTGTGTCATCAGAGTGAACAGCAGGGGGCTCAGGACGCAGCCCTGAGGGGAGCCCGTGCTGAGGGTGATGTCATCAGAGGTGTTCTGTCCCACCCGGACCGACTGAGGTCAGGAGGTGAGGAAGTCTAGCAGCCAGTTGAAGAGGTGTGCTGAAGCCCAGATGTTCCAGTTTTTCCACCAGATGCTGTGGGATGATGGTGTTGAACACTGAACTGAAGTCCAGGAGCATGCTAAAAGGGGCGGTGCGTGGGTGGGCTTGGAACCCGTTAATAACTGCTTGCAGTTCTAGTTATTAGGGTTCCAAGCCCGCAGCGCAGGCGAACGGCTATGCCGTTCGTCTGCTCTGTGAGCAGAGAACCCTATTGTTTTTCTAGTGTTTTTAAATTATTTAATATTATTATTACGGGTAATTATTATTCTCCGCTAAAACGCGTTGGGCGGCCCATGCGGATTTGTAACGAACCTATTGAATCAGGTATCCAAGTACAGAATGTGCACCGCTACTCAAACCCAGAAATTCAGACCCCTCAACAACTAGGGGGCGCTATAACAAAGGACAATGCGTTTTGTTCTATAACCACCAAACTACTGGTCCCACACTCAAAAACTTCACATCACTTTGTTTATTGGATGATTCTGCAAAATAAAGGGAATTGGCACACCCTTCGTTTCCCAGCTAGTTTTCGCGCTACATGGCTACAAAGGTTAAACCTTTCTTGTTAAACTCCTCCTACATTTTTTATGCAATCCGCGCAAAACTCCATATATAACCGCGGAATGGACAAATAAAAAAAGTTAACACGCCAGATTTTTGAATTTTGACTTTTTCGAAAAGTAACGCTAAAATAAGTGATTGTTATCTAGCTAGCTCTAAATGTAATTGCTGATTATTCTAAAACCATAACAGATTTTGACATGTCCTTCATAACCCAGAGTCCAAATAAGATTTTGCACATGTGACCCGCGTTTGAGGATCGTCCGTCACTAGGGGGCGCTGTGATGTCAAGAAATCTACTACGCAAGAATGGCTGATCGGATTTTTACAAAACCTTCTTCATCCCCTTCCAGTCATACCCCTGAACTCAGGTATTAAATATGGTAATGATTAAAACAAGTGGGCGGGGCCTATTTCCAAAAGTGTTAAAAAACCTGGAGAATAATAAAAACAATAAAGTAAAGAATAAAAAATGCTTTAAAATCAATTTTTTGATCCCAGATTTTCAGGATGTATTCTGTGAATAAGGTGTAACAATTCTCTCACTGCATGTATTGTTTTTTTTTGAAGTGCTACACTCTGAATTTTTAAAAGTTTGTAAAATGGAGAAATCAATGTATTTTCCACAAATATTGTTCAACCCCCCAAAATATGGCCTCTATTTGTAAAGCACATGCAGAATAAACATGGATTTCAGTTTGGTAAAAATCCAGGCGAGTTTGACCAATTTACAAGACTTTGAAAATAAATGGTACAAGACTATAAAGTTTAATATTTTATTTCTCTGAATCCATTTTTTTAATGACCATAAAAAAAATCCTGTGGTTAGATAAAGCACTCTTTGAGATCCATAAATATTTTCAGAATTTTAGAGCCAACCGTTGATTATTAACGAATTTATGAAGTTTGTGATCAGTTCACAGCTTTCATCATCCAGAGCTCTGACTGCAGAGCTTTGAACAGGGCGGCCATTTCGCCCATATTTGGGCACATCACAGGAAGTGACGTCAAAGCAGCCATCTTAGGTCAGACCAAGCTGCCATCTTAGGTCAGACCATAGAGAATACAAGTCAATTGAGGAAAATGTACTTTATGTTTCAGACACTCTGAATCCGGTGAATTCTCACCCGATTTCCATTAAATCAACTGACTGAAAACGTCACCCCTTTAGGGGCTACATGGGACCAATTGATTGAATTAAACGATTGTCTAACTTAATAAATAATTTCGGTTTTGTATTGAAAGTAAGCAAACTTCCAGAGCTACGTCCCAGGAAGCCAGACTTTTACTCCGCTTATGGGTGCGCATATAAAAGGACACCAGGAACCAGATCCTGGGGAATTACCTTCCATAAGTAAGATTTTATGATAGATAATCCTCATGCTTTACAGTAACAGTGTTTCCGGCATAAACACAATATGTGCTAATGGGTACAGCGATGGAAGTAGAGAAAAGTACATTAAACACCAAAAACAAACAAAATGGTCCTAAATTACTGGATAAACATGATTTGTGGGGAGGTGGGGGGGGGGGGAAGCCCGTGCTGAGGGTGATTAGGTTTTTTGTTGATTTCTTTTTGTTGATAATTGCTGTTGTCTGTAGATCGGTGTCTGTGTATATAGCTTAAATATATATATTTATATTTAAGCTCCCTGTGGCTCTACGGTTCCCCAGGAGTGAATGCTGCTTGTCGGGACTTTGATGCAATCAACTGGTTTCCTTATATAGGACATTTTGACCAATCTGTATAATCTGACCCAATCTGTATAATATGATTGAACTTGTGATTTGGCGCTATAAAAATAAAATTGAATTGAATTGAATATATATATATATATATATATATATATATATATATATATATATATATATATATATATAACATTGGAAGAATTTTAGAGCAAACTGTTGATTTTTAAAGAATTTATTTATGAATTTAAAGAGAATAACATTTCCGAAATGTGCCCATGTAGGGATTTAAAATTTCCAGTAGATGGCAGTATTTGATTATATATGGATTTTTTACACACACACACTTATATACATAAGCTTTACATTGAATGTAGCTAGTTGCGGAGCCAGAGGGGTGGCAGGGGTGGCATTTTCCACCCCCAACAGAGCCCTTGCCACCCCCTACTGCCACCCCACTGGAAATGGTAATTTTAACATATAATACTTATGAGATCGGCAAAGATTTGCCAGGAAAACTGACTTTTAGAGACTCTAGGAACCACCAGCAGACCTGAAGTCGAGAGAAAAGTGCTCTGTTAGGAACATACAAGGTAATCAGAGGTCTGATATATGATGGAGCTTGATTATAAAGAGCTTTATATGTTAGAAGAAGAATTTTAAATTATATTCTTGATTTAACAGGAAGCTAATGAAGGGAAGTTAAAATAGGAGAAATATGATCCCTCTTGTTTATTTTCATCAGAACTTTTGCTGCAGCATTTTGGATCAGCTGAAGACTTTGAATTGCATTTTGTGGACTTCCTGATAGTAAAGAATTACAATAGTCCAGCCTTCAAGTAACAAATACATGGACTAGTTTTTCAGCATCGCTCCTGCACAGAATATTTGTAATTCTGGCGATATTCCCGAGGTGAAAAAAGGAAACTCTGGAAACCTGTTTAATATGGGATTTAAATGACATGTCTTGGTCAAAAATAACACCAAGATTTTTTACTTTATTACCAGAGGCCAAGTTAATGTCATCCAGATTAAGTGATTGATGAAGAAGTTTATTTTTTGAGGACTCTGGTTTAAAGATTATAACTTCTGTCTTGTCAGAATTTAAATGCAGAAAATTTAAAGTCATCCAGGTCTTGATGTTATCAAGACATGACTGCAGTCGAAGTAATTGATTGGATTCATTAGGATTTATGGATAAATAAAGCTTAGTCTCATCAGCATAACAGTGGAAATGAATCCCAATCTGTTTGTTAATTTTGCCAGTTGGAAGCATATATATAGTAAAGAGAATTAGTCCAGGCACTGAACCCTGTATAGATATATAAAGATATATTCTATAAATCCACTGGGTTCATTAAATCCATATTCAAAACACGATTTACTACAAGCTTACTAACTATAGCTGAAGGACCTGTGTACATATTAGTTTTTTTTTTACTGTTATACTGCTTGATTTATATCACCCATTCAATGTTATAATAATAGATTTATATAAATGTATAATTCCAACTGTTGATAAAGATTTAACAACAATAGTCCACATCCCTTAACTCTTAGGTCATTGTTACTAAATGTCTACCAGGGAATACTTGAAAATTGTTGTTAACTTGTGTGAAAGTAAATGGTTTAGCTCCACAATACAAATATATAGTCAATTTATCAACAGTCTACTGAGGCACTTCAGCCTCCTCACCACACAGAGAGACAGCTGGTCACAATGCTCTTTATGGTGCTTCTGTAGAAGGTCGTGAGGATGGGCCAGGACAGGTGGGCTCTCCTCATCCTCCGCAGGAAGTACAAGCGCTTCTGTGCCCTCCTCCCCAGTGACGTGGTGTTCACAGACCAGGAGAGGTTGTGCGTCATGTGCATCCCGAGGAATTTGGTGCTCCTGACCACCTCCACAGATGAGCTGGTGATGAGCAGTGGAGCGTGGTGAGGCCGGTTCTTCATGAAGTCCACGATGATCTCCGTTGTTTTCTCCACGTTCAGGATCAGTCCTGGTCGTTGTCGTCTCTAATCAGGCCCACCACCGTTGTGTCGTCTGAAAACTTCACAATGCGATTGGTGGTGAATCTGGGGACGCAGTCGTGTGTCATCAGGGTGAACAGCAGGGGGCTCAAGACACAGCCTTGAGGGGAGCCCGTACTGAGGGTGATGACATCAGAGGTGTTCTGTCTGACCCGGACCAAATGAGGTCAGGAGGTGAGGAAGTCTAGCAGGCAGTTGCGAAGGGGTGTGCTGAAGCCCAGATGTTTCAGTTTTTCCGCCAGATGCTGTAAGATAATGGTGTTGAACGCTGAACTGAAGTCCAGGAACATGCTCAAAGGGGGCGGGGCGTGGGTGGGCTTGGAACCCGTTAATAACTGCTTGCAGTTCTAGTTATTATTATTATTATTACGGAATTAAAACGCGTTGTGCAGCCCACGCGGATTTATAACGAAACAATTGGATCAGGTATCTAAGTTCAGAACGTGCGCCCCTACTCAAACCCAGAAATTCAGACCCCTCAACAACTAGGGGGCGCTATAACAAAGGACAATGCGTTTCGGCCTGTAACCACCAAACTACTGGTCCCACACTCAAAACCTTTATATGACTTTGTTTATTGGATGATTCTGCATCAAAAAGGGAATTGGCACACCTTTCGTTTCCTAGCTACTTTTCGCGCTACATGGCTACAAAGGTTAAACCTTTCTTGTTAAACTCCTCCTACATTTTTTGTGCGATCCGCGCAAAACTTCATATATAAGCGTGTAATGGACAAATAAAAAAAATTAACGCGGCGGATTTTTGAATTTTTACTTTTTCGGAAAGTAACGCTAAAATAAGTGATTGTTAGCTAGCTAGCTCTAAATGTAATTGCTGATTATTCTAAAACCATAACAGATTTTGACGTGTCATTCAAAACACATAGTCCAAATAAGATTTTGCACATGTGACCCGCGTTTGAGGATCGTCCATCACTAGGGGGCGCTGTGATGTCAAGAAATCTACTACGCAAGAATGGCTGATCGGATTTTTACAAAACCTTCTTCATCCCCTTCCAGTCATAACCCTTAACTCAGGAATTAAATATGGTACTGATTGAAACAAGTGGGCGGGGCCTATTTCCAAAAGTGTGAAAAAAACCTTCAAAACTTCAAAAAATTACCAAAAATCCATTTTGTGGTGTAACGATCTCAGATTTTCAGGATGTATTCCTTGAATAAGGTGTAACAATTCTCTCACTGCATGTATTGAGGTTTCTGAAAGTTGCACACTCTGATTTTTTAAAAGTTTGTAAAATGGAGAAATCAATGTATTTTCCACAAATATTGTTCAATCCCAATAAAAATGGCCACTATTTGTAAAGCACATTCAGACTTAATGTGTAATTCAGTTTGGTAAAAATCCAGGCCATTTTGAACTATTTAGAAGACTTTGAAATTCACATGTGCAAGACTATAAAGGTTAATATTTTGTTTCTCTAAAACGCTTTTTTCAATGGGCGTTTAAAAAATCACATAGTTAGATAAAGCACTCTTGGACATACTTGAATATTTTCAGAATTTTAGAGCAAACCGTTGAATTTTAACGATTTAATGAATTTTATGTTCTGGTCACAGCTCTCACCATCCAGAGCTCTGACCATCCAGAACTGTGAACAGGGCGGCCATTTTGCCCATATATGGGCACATCACAGGATGTGACGTCACATCCCGTGATTTTCTAAGCGGAGCAGAAACTTGAAGAGGGAGGATAGCTTTTAGAGTTTTGAAAAGAACATATAATTTTAAAAAAAAATATTGAATGTAAAAAAGATCAAGCAGAAGCAAGGAAAGTTATTTAGAAGGCAAAGAAGACAAAATGGAGAGATTTTTGTGATTCAATGGGCAGAACAACTCCTATAGCTAAGGTATGGGGAATGATTAAGAAAATGAAGGGAAATAGACCAGAGAGAACATATCCAGTTCTAAAACATGAAGAAGGAACAGCAGTAACAAATGAGGAAAAAGTAGAAGTAATGGCAAGAACATTTGCAAAGATCCATAGTTCAGATATGGATCAGACTTATTCCAAAAGTAACACTATGATATAAGACAGACAGACAGACATGAAAAGGAGTAATAGCATTAATGGTTTAAAGGTCAATCTAAATGAAGAACATTCATTATATATATATATATAAACACTTTTATTTGGGTGTGATTAATTATTTCACAGTCCTAATTTATTTATATTTACATACATACTTTTATAATATGAATATTACTGTTATAATAAAATATGAAATACTGACAAAAAAGGCTTATTGTGTGGCAACCTCTTGGTGTAGAAGCATAATCCAGGTTTCCAATTAAAGGTAACACTTTGAAGTTTCATGTAGACTATTCAGATTATATATCAGGAGTAATTACACAAAGGTTCCTATTTCTAATCCATTATAAAAGTGAAATTTATTTGCTATTAAAATTGGTACAATAGTCCCCTTCACAATTATATATAGATGTAGCATGTTGAAATCCCCACCTACACTACTGTGATGGTATACACATGGAAGACAGAGATTTAAAAAATGACCCAAAAAACATAGCTTGGCTAATGCCCTTTGAAAAGGACGGTTTTATTGAGCTTCTGTTGCATGTTGTTGCTCTGTAAGCTAAGGTTAGTTATTTTGGCAATTTGGTGCAGCCTTAACTTAAAAAACAAGGACACAACCAACGTTAACAGCATATGGTGGTGGCTGTCTATGCCATACTGTGTTTCTCCGATGTGCTCTCTGAGCACAAACACATCCTCTGACCCTATCCTCTTCCTTACAATGTACACGACCTCTAGCACTTTGATGGGCTGTGATCGTCTGGTACATGAGGTCTGACGAATGACCCACTCTGCTGCCCTGACTACCATCACTGTGCCTTCTGATGGAATCACCAGACCTCCATTGTTTTTTAACTTCAGCAGGTGGTAGCTCTGGTCCTTGATGGCAGATGCAGCATCTGTTACCAAGCTGGCACAGCAGACATCACAGGACAGCTTTTTCAGAGCCTGTCGCACAACAAATCCTGAAATAAGAGTTGGTATATTAAAATAATTTATAATAACCATGGGGAAATTAAGGGAACATATATCTTTTTGGACCATTGTGAGATTGATTTCCCTCAAATTTACACCAAAGATTAATTGTCATACAATCGTTATTGGTGTCAGTAAAACCTATATAATTGACCAGTGGTCTCAGGCTTGATAACTTGCGCAAGTAGCCGTGATGCACAACTATGCTGCATGATTAAGTCATTTTTCGACAAGAAAATCTGCAATTTCGACATGTTCAAGCATCAAGAATTATAGCCACGTTCATAACGTTTGTAAGAAACCAAACTGTTTGTAAATCCGTCAAGAATTCAATGAGATAAGAGTATTTGTGTTCGTGCTGATCACTCACCTTACATTAGGTACCACAGAGCATGCCAGAAAGCTTGTCTGAGGCAAGATGGCCGCCGGTGATGACGTTTGAGACTCCGCCGTAAGACATCTAGCCTTTATTATGGATATCTATGGTCAGAGTGCTCTCTATGGTACTTGTGTAGAGGGTTGTGAGGATGGGCGGGGGCAGTTGGGCTCTCCTCATCCTCCGCAGGAAGTACAAGCGCTTCTGAGCCCTCCTCACCAGATGTGGTGTTTACAGACCAGGTGAGGTTGTCCGTGATGTGCACCCCGAGGAATTTGGTGCTGCTAACCACCTCCACAGCTGAGCTGTTGATGAGTTTGTGTCAACTGCGAACTTCATGATGTGATTGGGGGTGAACCTGGGGGTGCAGTCGTGTGTCATCAGAGTAAACAGCAGGGGGCTGCAGACACAGCCCTGAGGGGAGCCCGTGCTGAGGGTGATGACATCAGAGGTGGTCTGTCAGACCCGGACCGACAGTGGTCAGGAGGTGAGGAAGTGATGAGGGGTGTGCTGAAGCCCAGATGTTCCAGTTTTTCAACCAGATGCTGTGGGATGAGGGTGTTGAACGCTGTAGTCCAGGAACATGCTCAAAGGGGGCGGAGCGTAGACGGGCTTGGAACCCGTTAATAACTGCTTGCAGTTCTAGTTATTAGGGTTCCAAGCCCGCAGCGCAGGCGAACGGCTATGCCGTTCGTCTGCTCTGTGAGCAGAGAACCCTATTGTTTTTCGTCTGTTTTTAAATTATTTATTATTATTATTACGGGTAATTATTATTCTCCGCTAAAACGCGTTGGGCGGCCCATGCGGATTTGTAACGAACCTATTGAATCAGGTATCCAAGTACAGAATGTGCACCGCTACTCAAACCCGGAAATTCAGACCCCTCAACAACTAGGGGGCGCTATAACAAAGGACAATGCGTTTTGGCCTATAACCACCAAACTACTGGTCCCACACTCAAAAACTTCACATCACTTTGTTTATTGGATGATTCTGCAAAATAAAGGGAATTGGCACACCCTTCGTTTCCCAGCTAGTTTTCGCGTTACATGGCTACAAAGGTTAAACCTTTCTTGTTAAACTCCTCCTACATTTTTTATGCAATCCGCGCAAAACTCCATATATAACAGCGTAATGGACAAATAAAAAAAGTGAACGCGCCGGATTTTTGAATTTTGACTTTTTCGAAAAGTAACGCTAAAATAAGTGATTGTTAGCTAGCTAGCTCTAAATGTAATTGCTGATTATTCTAAAACCATAACAGATTTTGACATGTCCTTCATAACCCATAGTCCAAATAAGATTTTGCACATGTGACCCGCGTTTGAGGATCGTCCATCGCTAGGGGGCGCTGTGATGTCAAGAAATCTACTACGCAAGAATGGCTGATCGGATTTTTACAAAACCTTCTTCATCCCCTTCCAGTCATACCCCTGAACTCAGGTATTAAATATGGTAATGATTAAAACAAGTGGGCGGGGCCTATTTCCAAAAGTGTTAAAAAACCTGGAGAATAATAAAAACAATAAAGTAAAGAATAAAAAATGCTTTAAAATCAATTTTTTGATCCCAGATTTTCAGGATGTATTCTGTGAATAAGGTGTAACAATTCTCTCACTGCATGTATTGTTTTTTTTTGAAGTGCTACACTCTGAATTTTTAGAAGTTTGTAAAATGGAGAAATCAATGTATTTTCCACAAATATTGTTCAACCCCCCAAAATATGGCCTCTATTTGTAAAGCACATGCAGAATAAATATGGATTTCAGTTTGGTAAAAATCCAGGTGAGTTTGACCAATTTACAAGACTTTGAAAATAAATGGTACAAGACTATAAAGTTTAATATTTTATTTCTCTGAATCCATTTTTTTAATGACCATAAAAAGAATCCTGTGGTTAGATAAAGCACTCTTTGAGATCCATGAATATTTTCAGAATTTTAGAGCCAACCGTTGATTATTAACGAATTTATGAAGTTTGTGATCAGTTCACAGCTTTCATCATCCAGAGCTCTGACTGCAGAGCTTTGAACAGGGCGGCCATTTTGCCCATATTTGGGCACATCACAGGAAGTGACGTCAAAGCAGCCATCTTAGGTCAGACCAAGCTGCCATCTTAGGTCAGACCATAGAGAACACAGACATGAATACGTAGACGCCGCGTCCTCGGTTGAGAGGCGTGCCGACAGAGCGGCCATCTTAGGTCAGACCAAGCTGCAGTCAGACAGAATACAAGTCATTACAGGAAAATGTACTTTATGTTTTCAGACACTCTGAATCCGGTGAATTCTCACCCGATTTCCAGATAAATCAACTGACTGAAAACGTCACCCCTTTAGGGGCTACATGGGACCAATTGATTGAATTAAATTATTGTCTAACTTAATAAATAATTTCGATTTTGTATTGAAAGTAAGCAAACTTCCAGAGCTACGTCCCAGGAAGCCCGACTTTTACTCCGCTTATGGGTGCGCAAATAAAAGGACACTAGGAACCAGATCCTGGGGAATTACCTTCCATAAGTAAGATTTTATGAGAAGCCAGCCAGGAGACACCAGGCCCAAGTGTATCACCAGCAGGTTAGAGGCTGTGACAGAGAGTTATTAAGTAGTAAAATCCAATAAGCCTAATTGTAAAGGTTAGCATGATGCTTTTTGCATTTTTTATTGTGTCTGTTTATGAACACAATTGAAACAAGTGGGCAGGGCCTATTTGCAAAAGTGTGAGAGTAGGGAGTAGCAAGATGGCGGCCAGTCACTAGGGGAGGTCACTGGCCGCCATCTTGCTACTCCGTTCTCACACAGAACCCCATAGCATTTGGTTGCAACAACAAGCAGTTTGGCTGTGTGAAAACGTTTCACAGGTAACTTTACAGTCAGTGGATGTTATACTTACTATACAAATTAATTTTGTTTAGGTAACACTTTATTTGTGCCTAAGATTTACATGATACTGTCATAAACAGAGGCTGCACAGTGAAGCAGTGAGAAGTGTTGTTGCCTTCTGGGTTCAATCACCTGGGTCTTTCAAATCCTCCCAGGTCTTTCAAATCCTCCCGGGTCTTTCAAATCCTCCTGGGTCTTTCAAATCCTCCCGGGTCTTTCAAATCCTCTGGGTCTTTCTGCATGGAGTTTGAATGTTCTACCTGTGCATGCGTAGGTTCACTCCGGGTACGCTGGCTTCCTCCCACAGTTCAATAACATGACTGTTAGTTTAATTGGCTTCTCTAAATTGTCCTTAGGTGTGAGTGTGTGCAAGAATGGTTGTTTGTCCTGTCTGTCTCTGTGTTGCCCTGTGACAGATTGCCGACCTGTCCAGGGTGTAACCCGCCTCTCGCTCAGTGAACGCTGTGTATATATATATATATACATATATATATATATATATATATATATATATATATATATATATATATACACAGAAAGCTACATACACGGTAGACTGTGCGTTAATGTAACGCAGAAGGTCTGGAGATGCTACGTTGGTGTAGCTTGTAGGACCTGAACAGGGGAGAGAGGAAGAGTCAAGTGTCACGGGGCCTCTGGGCCGTGTTAATAAGGCTGGTAGCGGATGGGAAAAAACTGTTTTTGTGTCGTGAGGTTTTGGTCCTGATGGACCGCTGCCTCCTGCCAGAAGGAAGTGTCTGAAATATTTTGTGACGGGTGTCACAAAATCGGCCACAATCTTCCCTGCACGCCTCAGAGTCCTGGAGGCTTACAGGTCCTGGAGAGATGGAAAATTGCAGCCAGTCACCTTCTCTGCAGACCGGATGACACGCTGCAGTCTGCTCTTGTCTTTGGCGGTGGCACCAGCGTACCAGATGGTAATGGAGGAGGTGGTTTAGACACACCTTCTTCTTCAAAGAGTTTTCTTAATTTTCATAACTATGACAATTGTAGATTCACACTAAAGGCATCAAAACTATGAATTAACACATGTGGAATTATATACTTAACAAAAAAGTATGAAACAACTGAAAATATGTCTTATATTCTAGGTTCTTCAAAGTAGCCAACTTTTGCTTTGATTACTGCTTCGTACACTCTTGGCATTCTCTTAATGAGCTTCAAGAGATAGTCACCTGAAATGGTTTTCCCTTCACAGGTGTCCCCTGTCAGGTTTAATAAGTGGGATGTCTTGCCTCTTAAATGGGGTTGGGACCATCAGTTGTGTTGTGCAGAAGTCAAGTGGATACACAGCTGATAGTCCTACTGAATAAACTGTTAGAATTTGTATTATGGCAAGAAAAAAGCAGCTAAGTAAAGAAAAACGAGTGGCCATAATTACTTTAAGAACTGAAGGTCATTCAGTCCGAAAAATTGGGAAAACTTTGAAAGTGTCCCCAAGTGCAGTCGCAAAAACCATCAAGCGCTACAAAGAAACTGGCTCACATGAGGACCGCCCCAGGAAAGGAAGACCAAGAGTCACCTCTGCTGTGGAGGATAAATTCATCCTAGTCACCAGCCTCAGAAATCGCAGGTTGACAGCAGCTCAGATTAGAGACCAGGTCAATGCCACACAGAGTTCTAGCAGCAGACACATCTCTAGAACAACCGTTAGGAGACTGTGTGAATCAGGCCTTCATGTTAAAACAGCTGCTAGGAAACCACTGTTAAGGACAGGCAGCAAGTAGAAGAGAATTGTTTGGGCTAAAGAACACAAGGAATGGACATTAGACCAGTGGAAATCTGTGCTTTGGTCTGATGAGTCCAAAGTTGAGATCTTTGGTTCCAACCATCGTGTCTTTGTGCGACGCAGAAAAGGTTTAACAGATGGACTCTATTCAATTCAATTCAATTGTATTTATATAGCGCCAATTCATGAAACATGTCATCTCGAGGCACTTTACAAAGTCAAAATCAATCATATTATACAGATTGGTCAAAAATTTCCTATATAAGGGAACCAGTTGATTGCTTCAAAGTCCCGACAAGCAGCATTTACTCATGGAGAAGCATAGAGCTACAGGGAGAGATGTCTGCATTGTCCATGGCTTTGCAGCAATCCCTCATACTGAGCAAGCATGAAGCGACAGTCGAAAAAAAACCCCACCCATTAGCGGGAAGGAAAAACCTCCAGCAGAACTGGGCTCAGTATGAACGGTCATCTGCCTCGACCGACTGGGGGTTAAAGAATACAGAGCAGAGACACAACAAGAGAGACAAACAAGCACAGAAGCACACATTGATCCAGTAATCTGTTCTGCATTAGATAGTAATAGTGGGTGATCTGTCTTCTCTGGATGATGTCACAGTTAACAGAACGTCAGATCAGGTGTACCTATGAAGAAAAAAGAGAGAGCAAAAAGTTAAAAGCTGAAATGACAACAGTCATTTCAATGTAATGCAATGCAAAACTGCATTGCATCTACTTTTTTTAGACAAATGCAAGAAAGTAATAAATATTATGACATGCTTAATTGGAAGGGAGTGGGGAGCAGATAGATGGTGCTGCTGTAGAAGGTCGTGAGGATGGGCGGGGACAGGTGGGCTCTCCTCATCCTCCGCAGTAAGTGCAAACGCTTCTGTTCCCTCTTCTCCAGTGACATGGTGTTCACAAACCAGCTGAGGTTGTGTGTTATGTGCACCCCGAGGAATTTATTGCTGCTGGCCACCTCCACAGCTGAGCTGTTAATGAGAAGTGGAGCATGGCGAGGCCATTTCTTCCTGAAGTCCATGATGATCTCCTTCGTTTTCTCCACGTTCAGGATCAGTCCTGGTCCTGGCCGTTGTTGTCTCTAATCAGGCCCACCACCGTCGTGTCGTCTGCAAACTTCACGATGTGATTGGTGGTGAACCTGGGGACACAGTCGTGTGTCATCAGGGTGAACAGCAGGGGGCTCAGGACGCAGCCCTGAGGAAAGCCCGTGCTGAGGGTGATGACATCAGAGGTTTTCTGTCCGACCCAGACCAACTGAGGTCTGTTGGTGATGAAGTCTAGTAGGCAGTTGCGAACAGGTGTGCTGAAGCCCAGATGTTCCAGTTTTGATGGTGTTGAACGCTGAACTGAAGTCCAGGAACATGCTCAAGGGGGCAGTGCGTGGGTGGGCTTGGAACCCGTTAATAACTGCTTGCAGTTCTAGTTATTATTATTATTACGGGTAATTATTATTCTCCGCTAAAACGCGTTGGGCGGCCCAAGCGGATTTGTAACGAACCTATTGAATCAGGTATCCAAGTACAGAATGTGCACCGCTACTCAAACCCAGAAATTCAGACCCCTCAACAACTAGGGGGCGCTATAACAAAGGACAATGCGTTTTGGCCTATAACCACGAAACTACTGGTCCCACACTCAAAAACTTCACATCACTTTGTTTATTGGATGATTCTGCAAAATAAAGGGAATTGGCACACCCTTCGTTTCCCAGCTAGTTTTCGCGCTACATGGCTACAAAGGTTAAACCTTTCTTGTTAAACTCCTCCTACATTTTTTATGCAATCCGCGCAAAACTCCATATATAACCGCGTAATGGACAAATAAAAAAAGTGAACGTGCCGGATTTTTGAATTTTGACTTTTTCGAAAAGTAACGCTAAAATAAGTGATTGTTAGCTAGCTAGCTCTAAATGTAATTGCTGATTATTCTAAAACCATAACAGATTTTGACATGTCCTTCATAACCCATAGTCCAAATAAGATTTTGCACATGTGACCCGCGTTTGAGGATCGTCCATCACTAGGGGGCGCTGTGATGTCAAGAAATCTACTACGCAAGAATGGCTGATCGGATTTTTACAAAACCTTGTTCATCCACTTCCAGTCATACCCCTGAATTAAGGTATTAAATATGGTAATGATTAAAACAAGTGGGCGGGGCCTATTTCCAAAAGTGTTAAAAAACCTGGAGAATAATAAAAACAATAAAGTAAAGAATAAAAAATGCTTTAAAATCAATTTTTTGATCCCAGATTTTCAGGATGTATTCCGTGAATAAGGTGTAACAATTCTCTCACTGCATGTATTGTTTTTTTTTGAAGTGCTACACTCTGAATTTTTAAAAGTTTGTAAAATGGAGAAATCAATGTATTTTCCACAAATATTGTTCAACCCCCCAAAATATGGCCTCTATTTGTAAAGCACATGCAGAATAAACATGGATTTCAGTTTGGTAAAAATCCAGGCGAGTTTGACCAATTTACAAGACTTTGAAAATAAATGGTACAAGACTATAAAGTTTAATATTTTATTTCTCTGAATCCATTTTTTTAATGACCATAAAAAAAATCCTGTGGTAGGATAAAGCACTCTTTGAGATCCATGAATATTTTCAGAATTTTAGAGCCAACCGTTGATTATTAACGAATTTATGAAGTTTGTGATCAGTTCACAGCTTTCATCATCCAGAGCTCTGACTGCAGAGCTTTGAACAGGGCGGCCATTTTGCCCATATTTGGGCACATCACAGGAAGTGACGTCAAAGCAGCCATCTTAGGTCAGATCAAGCTGCCATCTTAGGTCAGACCATAGAGAACACAGACATGAATACGTAGACGCCGCGTCCTCGGTTGAGAGGCGTGCCGACAGAGCGGCCATCTTAGGTCAGACCAAGCTGCAGTCAGACAGAATACAAGTCATTACAGGAAAATGTACTTTATGTTTTCAGACACTCTGAATCCGGTGAATTCTCACCCGATTTCCAGATAAATCAACTGACTGAAAATGTCACCCCTTTAGGGGCTACATGGGACCAATTGATTGAATTAAATGATTGTCTAACTTAATAAATAATTTCGGTTTTGTATTGAAAGTAAGCAAACTTCCAGAGCTACGTCCCAAGGAGCCAGACTTTTACTCCGCTTATGGGTGCGCATATAAAAGGACACCAGGAACCAGATCCTGGGGAATTACCTTCAATAAGTAAGATTTTATGATAGGACGGACGGACGGACGGACGGACGGACGGATAATCCTCATGCTTTAACACAATATGTGCTAATGGGTACAGGCAGGGGCGCAACTACCCAGTATAAGAGGGGTATGCAGCATCAGTTAATCCCCCCCCCGGATTAAAATAAATAAATAAGTGCCAGACATCATCATGTATGGTCTTTAAATAATAAAGGTTTATTTTAAAGTATATCAGCCACTGTAAGCCTACCATAATAATAATTAGATGGTATATTATTAACAATGTTAACACATAATAAACAGTTGCAAATTGACAAACATTAACATTATCATTATAACCAATGCAACTTAATGCAGCCTTTCTAAATCAGCCTAGTGATGGCATCAGATAAGACAACTATTATGCAGTAAGGTTTTGCTGCTGTTGAAATTACATTCACGTTTTGGATTTTAAAAAGTAGAAATATGGATAGCCTTAGCACAGACCTTTAGAGAGAGAGAAGTGACCCTGTAATTACAGCTTCCATGTCACCCAACAAATGTAAAGCAGCCTACATGTCTGACAGCACAGCTAACATGAACAGCTAATGGTAAAACAACATCTTTATTGCGTATTATTTATGCATGAGTTACTGCATAAGTTATGTTTTCTGGATTCTGGTCATTTATTGTACATGCTACCTTATATTTTCCACTATGTCAGCGCAGCAACATTGGTTTTGCATTAAGCTAGAAGCTAGCTGTAAACCCCCATTTGGTTGCTACATTCCCACTGTTAGATGGTGAAGAGGGAGAGCTGCAGAGGAGAGTGCTGAGACAAGGCTTTATTCAGAAGATCCATCTGAATGGCCTTTACCGCACAAAACAGTGGACACATTTAGGCAGTACATGGTTGAAAATGGTCCACAGAAAGTTACCGATGGCCCATATCCAAGATCAGATCAGAGTAAGATGTGTTTTTAAGCACACTCTTTTCGTTTACTGTCTAATGAAGAGAAAGTTGAACGAGATTTGTTACTGTATTCCAAAAATACTATTTGTTCCTGTGCTTGCAGAGTGAACACAACTGCTTTGCAGCATTTCACGAAGGCCAGTTCAGGAAGGACAGATTGCTTGTTGCAGAACCATGTTCAGGGTCTGAGGTACACACCTGTTTGCATCTCTGAAAGTTTCAGTGATGACCAGTAGGGGTGTTTTAGATATGCAGATTGCTTTTTTGCAGAGGTTTTTCATTACTTTGCTATACAGTTGGGTAGCCATCCTAGTTGCCTGAAATACTCCCTTCTTATTAGTTTTTTGTTGTATGCCCCAACTGATTTTATATGTTTCACCCAACCGTGTCTTTATTGTGTCATTTGGGAATATAGACCCAGTGTCCTCATATGGGCACATAGCTTTTTTAGAGAATTACTCAATGTAGAAAGCTGACATTTTTTGTATATAGTAATTGGGGTCTTGTAATCCCAAATTGCAAATAAAACAATCAAATGCAAAGATTATGTAATTGCCCTCATATGATGACATAATTTTTTTCAAAAACTATTTGTTTTATCATGACAGGGTTTATTTATTACACTTATTAGGTCCTACTAATCCGCATGGAACTTGGAAATTAAAAAAACAAACTCCAAATAAAAGCTTGGGTCTCAGGAAGTTAAAGCACTTATTAAATATTTATAAGACACAAAGTTATCTGTGAGGACTAAGTGTGTATCTGTGTGTGAGTGTATAAGTATGTATATAATTTAGTTGTCTTGAGATTCAAAGATATACAGGAAAATGAATTTCTGAATTACATCTCCGTCCAGTTGATGCTTCTTTACATTTTTTGTTTTCAATAAAATTGTGGTGAAACAAATACAGTTAGATAAAGCACTCTTTGAGATCCGTGAATATTTTCAGAATTTTAGAGCAAACCGTTGATTATTAACAAATTTATGAAGTTTGTGATCAGTTCACAGCTCTCATCATCCAGAGGTCTGACTGCAGAGCTTTGAACAGGGCGGCCATTTTGCCCATATTTGGGCACATCACAGGAAGTGACGTCACATCCCGTGTTTTTTCTAAGCGGAGCAGAAACTTGAAGAGGGAGGATAGCTTTTAGGGTTTTCTAAAGAACACATCATTTAAAAAATTTAATTGAATATAAAAAAGATCAAGCAGAAGACAGGAAAGTTATTTAGAAGGCAAAGAAGACAAAATGGAGAGATTTTTGTGATTCAATAGGCAGAACAACCCCTATAGCTTAGGTATGGGGAATGATTAAGAAAATGAAGGGAAATAGACCAGAGAGAACATATCCAGTTCTAAAACATGAAGAAGGAACAGCAGTAACAAATGAAGAAAAAATAGAAGTAATGGCAAGAACATTTGCAAAGATCCATAGTTCAGATAATTTAACAGAATAGGGGAAATTTAGGAGAGAGCAGACAAGAAGGATAAATGATTTTATTTTAGAAGGTGAAACAACTCCAGGAAATGTCGTGGATGTTTATTTTTCTATGCAAGAAATGAAGAGAGCGATATTTAGATCAGGATTAACAGCACCAGGAAAAGATCAGATATGCTATATTATGTTAAAAAAACTTAGGGAAACAAGCTGAAGAAAAACTTCTAGGTTTATATAATAAGATTTGGAAAGAAGGAAGATTACCTTCTAATTAGAAGGAAGCAATTATTGTGCCAATTATTAAACCAGGAAAGGATCCAAAAAACCCTTTAAGTTATAGACCAATTGTACTTACTTCATGTTTAGGAAAGATTATGGAGAGAATGATAACAGAAAGGATTACATATTATGTAGAAAGTAAAAGACTGTTGTCTTCATGTCAAATTGGATTCAGAAAAGGAAGTACAATGGATCCAGTTGTGTGTTTGGAATCAGATATTAGAAAAGCTCAGATTAATAGGGAAGTAGTAGTAACAATATTTTTTGATAATGAGAAAGCATATGACATGGTATGGAAGGATGGGTTGCTTATAAAATTATATAAAATGGGCATAACAGGAAGGGCTTATAATTGGATTGAAGATTTTTTGTTTAATAGTTATACAGGTACAGATGGGAGTAACAAAATCTGATAAATATAAAATTGATAATGGAACTCCACTGGAAAGTATTATCAGTCCTTTATTATTCTCAATTGTAAGTAATGAACAACTGACAACAGCTTAATCGGTAAGTGTATCTGTCGCTGCTCCTGCAGTTAATTAATGAATTATTTCCACCTGTGGCCACGTCACCTGTCAGCGTGTATTCCCTCACTGCCAGTAACTTAGCTGATAAACCAAACAGGGATATCCTCATGATTTGCTATTAGCTCAGGCTAATTTAGCATGATGCACTTTTTCTTTTCTTTTTTTTTTTAACAATGGTCGGAATGTGAAACAGTGTCCCGCATTTTAATGGGTCTGATTCAGAAAAAGTGAAAAAATTCCACCTGAGCCTTTCTGTAACAAAGAAGGCAGAGCTGCATCGGCTGTCAGTCAATAAGCAGGGGACACCTGTGAAGGGAAAACCATTTCAGGTGACTATCTCTTGAAGCTCATTAAGTGAATGCCAAGAGTGTATGAAGCAGTAATCAAAGCAAAAGGTGGCTACTTTGAAGAACCTAGAATATAAGACATATTTTCAGTTGTTTCACACTTTTTTGTTAAGTATATAATTCCACATGTTTTAATTCATAGTTTTGATGCCTTTAGTGTGAATCTACAATTGTCATAGTTATGAAAATTAAGAAAACTCTTTGAAGGAGAAGGTGTGTCTAAACCACCTCCTCCATTACCATCTGGTACGCTGGTGCCACCGCCAAAGACAAGAGCAGAGTGCAGCATGTCATACGGTCTGCAGAGAAGGTGATTGGCTGCAATTTTCCATCTCTCCAGGACCTGTAAGCCTCCAGGACTCTGAGGCGTGCAAAAAAGCACAGACGCACACATTGATCCAGTAATCTGTTCTACATTAGATGGTAATAGCGGGTGATCTGTCTTCTCTGGATGATGTCACAGTTAACAGAACGTCAGATCAGGTGTACCTACTATGAAGAAAAAAGAGAGAGCAAAAAGTTAAAAGATGAAATGACAACAGTCATTTCAATGTAATGCAATGCAAAACTGCATTGCATCTACTTTTTTTAGACAAATGCAAGAAAGTAATAAATACTATGACATGCTTAATTGGAAGGGAGTGGGGAGCAGATAGATGGTGCTGCTGTAGAAGGTCGTGAGGATGGGCGGGGACAGGTGGGCTCTCCTCATCCTCCGTAGGAAGTACAAGCGCTTCTGTGCCCTCTTCCCCAGTGACGTGGTGTTCACAGACCAGGAGAGGTTGTGCGTCATGTGCACCCCGAGGAATTTGGTGCTCCTGACCACCTCCACAGATGAGCTGGTGATGAGCAGTGGAGCGTGGTGAGGCCGGTTCTTCCTGAAGTCCACGATGATCTCCGTCGTTTTCTCCACGTTCAGGATCAGTCCTGGTCCTGGTCCTTGTCGTCTCTAATCAGGCCCACCACCGTTGTGTCGTCTGAAAACTTCACAATGCGATTGGTGGTGTATCTGGGGACGCAGTCATGTGTCATCAGGGTGAACAGCAGGGGGCTCAAGACACAGCCTTGAGGGGAGCCCGTGCTGAGGGTGATGACATCAGAGGTGTTCTGTCTGACCCGGACCAAATGAGGTCAGGAGGTGAGGAAGTCTAGCAGGCAGTTGCGAAGGGGTGTGCTGAAGCCCAGATGTTTCAGTTTTTCCGCCAGATGCTGTAAGATAATGGTGTTGAACGCTGAACTGAAGTCCAGGAACATGCTCAAGGGGGCGGGGCGTGGGTGGGCTTGGAACCCGTTAATAACTGCTTGCAGTTCTAGTTTATTAGGGTTCCAAGCCCGCAGCGCAGGCGAACGGCTATGCCGTTCGTCTGCTCTGTGAGCAGAGAACCCTATTGTTTTTCGTGTGTTTTTAAATTATTTATTATTAGGGTTCCAAGCCCGCAGCGCAGGCGAACGGCTATGCCGTTCGTCTGCTCTGTGAGCAGAGAACCCTATTGTTTTTCGTGTGTTTTTAAATTATTTATTATTAGGGTTCCAAGCCCGCAGCGCAGGCGAACGGCTATGCCGTTCGTCTGCTCTGTGAGCAGAGAACCCTATTGTTTTTCTAGTGTTTTTAAATTATTTATTATTATTATTACGGGTAATTATTATTCTCCGCTAAAACGCGTTGGGCGGCCCATGCGGATTTGTAACGAACCTATTGAATCAGGTATCCAAGTACAGAATGTGCACCGCTACTCAAACCCAGAAATTCAGACCCCTCAACAACTAGGGGGCGCTATAACAAAGGACAATGCGTTTTGGCCTATAACCACCAAACTACTGGTCCCACACTCAAAAACTTCACATCACTTTGTTTATTGGATGATTCTGCAAAATAAAGGGAATTGGCACACCCTTCGTTTCCCAGCTAGTTTTCGCGCTACATGGCTACAAAGGTTAAACCTTTCTTGTTAAACTCCTCCTACATTTTTTATGCAATCCGTGCAAAACTCCATATATAACCGCGTAATGGACAAATAAAAAAAGTGAACATGCCGGATTTTTGAATTTTGACTTTTTCGAAAAGTAACGCTAAAATAAGTGATTGTTAGCTAGCTAGCTCTAAATGTAATTGCTGATTATTCTAAAACCATAACAGATTTTGACATGTCCTTCATAACCCATAGTCCAAATAAGATTTTGCACATGTGACCCGCGTTTGAGGATCGTCCATCACTAGGGGGCGCTGTAATGTCAAGAAATCTACTACGCAAGAATGGCTGATCGGATTTTTACAAAACCTTCTTCATCCCCTTCCAGTCATACCCCTGAACTCAGGTATTAAATATGGTAATGATTAAAACAAGTGGGCGGGGCCTATTTCCAAAAGTGTTAAAAAACCTGGAGAATAATAAAAGCAATAAAGTAAAGAATAAAAAATGCTTTAAAATCAATTTTTTGATCCCAGATTTTCAGGATGTATTCCGTGAATAAGGTGTAACAATTCTCTCACTGCATGTATTGGTTTTTTTTGAAGTGCTACACTCTGAATTTTTAAAAGTTTGTAAAATGGAGAAATCAATGTATTTTCCACAAATATTGTTCAACCCCCCAAAATATGGCCTCTATTTGTAAAGCACATGCAGAATAAACATGGATTTCAGTTTGGTAAAAATCCAGGCGAGTTTGACCAATTTACAAGACTTTGAAAATAAATGGTACAAGACTATAAAGTTTAATATTTTATTTCTCTGAATCCATTTTTTTAATGACCATAAAAAAAATCCTGTGGTTAGATAAAGCACTCCTTGAGATCCATGAATATTTTCAGAATTTTAGAGCAAACCGTTGATTATTAACGAATTTTTGAAGTTTGTGATCAGTTCACAGCTCTCATCCAGAGCTCTGACTCCACAGCTGTGAACAGGGCGGCCATTTTGCCCATATTTGGGCACATCACAGGAAGTGATGTCACAGCGGCCATCTTAGGTCAGAAAAAGCTGCGCTCAGAGAGAATACAAGTCAATTCAGGAAAATGTACTTTATGTTTCAGACACTCTGAATCCGGTGAATTCTAACCCGATTTCCAGCTAAATCAACTGACTGAAAATGTCACCCCTTTAGGGGCTACATGGGACCAATTGATTGAATTAAATGATTGTCTAACTTAATAAATAATTTCGGTTTTGTATTGAAAGTAAGCAAACTTCCAGAGCTACGTCCCAAGGAGCCAGACTTTTACTCCGCTTATGGGTGCGCATATAAAAGGACACCAGGAACCAGATCCTGGGGAATTACCTTCAATAAGTAAGATTTTATGATAGATAATCCTCATGCTTTAACACAATATGTGCTAATGGGTACAGGCAGGGGCGCAACTACCCAGTATAAGAGGGGTATGCAGCATCAGTTTTGGCGCCCCCCCCCCCCCCCGGATTAAAATAAATAAATAAGTGCCAGACATCATCATGTATGGTCTTTAAATAATAAAGGTTTATTTTAAAGTATATCAGCCACTGTAAGCCTACCATAATAATAATTAGATGGTATATTATTAACAATGTTAACACATAATAAACAGTTGCAAATTGACAAACATTAACATTATCATTATAACCAATGCAACTTAATGCAGCCTTTCTAAATCAGCCTAGTGATGGCATCAGATAAGACAACTATTATGCAGTAAGGTTTTGCTGCTGTTGAAATTACATTCACGTTTTGGATTTTAAAAAGTAGAAATATGGATAGCCTTAGCACAGACCTTTAGAGAGAGAGAAGTGACCCTGTAATTACAGCTTCCATGTCACCCAACAAATGTAAAGCAGCCTACATGTCTGACAGCACAGCTAACATGAACAGCTAATGGTAAAACAACATCTTTATTGCGTATTATTTATGCATGAGTTACTGCATAAGTTATGTTTTCTGGATTCTGGTCATTTATTGTACATGCTACCTTATATTTTCCACTATGTCAGCGCAGCAACATTGGTTTTGCATTAAGCTAGAAGCTAGCTGTAAACCCCCATTTGGTTGCTACATTCCCACTGTTAGATGGTGAAGAGGGAGAGCTGCAGAGGAGAGTGCTGAGACAAGGCTTTATTCAGAAGATCCATCTGAATGGCCTTTACCGCACAAAACAGTGGACACATTTAGGCAGTACATGGTTGAAAATGGTCCACAGAAAGTTACCGATGGCCCATATCCAAGATCAGATCAGAGTAAGATGTGTTTTTAAGCACACTCTTTTCGTTTACTGTCTAATGAAGAGAAAGTTGAACGAGATTTGTTACTGTATTCCAAAAATACTATTTGTTCCTGTGCTTGCAGAGTGAACACAACTGCTTTGCAGCATTTCACGAAGGCCAGTTCAGGAAGGACAGATTGCTTGTTGCAGAACCATGTTCAGGGTCTGAGGTACACACCTGTTTGCATCTCTGAAAGTTTCAGTGATGACCAGTAGGGGTGTTTTAGATATGCAGATTGCTTTTTTGCAGAGGTTTTTCATTACTTTGCTATACAGTTTGGTAGCCATCCTAGTTGCCTGAAATACTCCCTTCTTATTAGTTTTTTGTTGTATGCCCCAACTGATTTTATATGTTTCACCCAACCGTGTCTTTATTGTGTCATTTGGGAATATAGACCCAGTGTCCTCATATGGGCACATAGCTTTTTTAGAGAATTACTCAATGTAGAAAGCTGACATTTTTTGTATATAGTAATTGGGGTCTTGTAATCCCAAATTGCAAATAAAACAATCAAATGCAAAGATTATGTAATTGCCCTCATATGATGACATAATTTTTTTCAAAAACTATTTGTTTTATCATGACAGGGTTTATTTATTACACTTATTAGGTCCTACTAATCCGCATGGAACTTGGAAATTAAAAAAACAAACTCCAAATAAAAGCTTGGGTCTCAGGAAGTTAAAGCACTTATTAAATATTTATAAGACACAAAGTTATCTGTGAGGACTAAGTGTGTATCTGTGTGTGAGTGTATAAGTATGTATATAATTTAGTTGTCTTGAGATTCAAAGATATACAGGAAAATGAATTTCTGAATTACATCTCCATCCAGTTGATGCTTCTTTACATTTTTTGTTTTCAATAAAATTGTGGTGAAACAAATACACAAATTTGTCCTCCATTGATATTCTGTGCATAATAACATTTCCTTACAAAATGTATTTACCAAAGGCTTTGTCACACGGGTAACAGGTAAACCAAAAAAAATAAAATGCCAATCATCGGATTGAGGTGTGTGTGTGTGTGTGTGTGTGTGTGTGTGTGTGTGTCAGTCTCTGATGATGTTATGGGCTCGGGACACGCAGCGCTAGGATGAAATGTCCTTAATGGAGGGAAGAGGAGCCCCGATGATCTCTTGCTGTCCTCACAACTCTCCTCACATGCCTCCAGTCAGAGGCGCTGCAGCCTCAAGCTGAAAGGTGGGAGAGATACAGGAATGGTCAAAGGATATTTTAGACCTACCAGATTTGGTTAATGTTGACTTTGCACAATAAGCAAGTGAGGTAACTGATGTGGCATGATGTCCACGCCCTGGGAATATATGGGCTGACTTGAAAATTTTTTCAGTCAAACTGATTATTTTTGCTTTAACCCATGGTATATATGTATACATATGCACTTTTACTGTTGCTGTTTAGAGTTCAACAGTCTGATGGCAACGGGGAAAAAGCTGTTTCAGAACCTGGTGGACCTGCAGCGAATGCTGTGGAACCTTTTCCCAGTGGGCAGCAGGGAGAACAGTCCATGGTGGGGGTGTGAGGGGTCTCTGATGATGTTATGGGCTCAGGACATGCAGCGCTGGGATAAAATGTCCTTAATGGAGGGAAGAGGAGCCCCGATGATCCCTTCTGCTGTCCTCACCACTCTCCTCACGTTCCTCCAGTCGGAGGCGCTGCAGCCTCCACACCACACAGAGGGACAGCTTGTCAAAATGCTCTCTATGGTGCGTCTGTAGAAGGTCATGAGAATGGGTGGGGACAGGTGGCCTCTCCTCATCCTCCGCAGGAAGTACAAGTGCTTCTGTGCCCTCTTGACCAGTGACATGATGTTCACAGACCAGCTGAGGTTGTCTGTGATGTGCACCCTGAGGAATTTGGTGCTGGTGACCACCTCCACAGCTGAGCTGTTGATGAGCAGTGGAGCGTGGCAAGGCCGGTTCATCCTGAAGTCGAACATGATCTCCTTCGTCTTTTCCACGTTCAGGATCAGGCTGTTGTCTGGGGACGCAGTCGTGTGTCATAAGGGTGAACAGCAGGGGGCTCAAGACACAGCCTTGAGGGGAGCCCGTGCTGAGGGTGATGACATCAGAGGTGTTCTGTCCGACCCAGACCAAATGAGGTCAGGAGGTGAGGAAGTCTAGCAGGCAGTTGCGAAGGGGTGTGCTGAAGCCCAGATGTTTCAGTTTTTCCATCAGATGCTGTAAGATAATGGTGTTGAATGCTGAACTGAAGTCCAGGAACATGCTCAAGGGGGCGGGGCGTGGGTGGGCTTGGAACCCGTTAATAACTGCTTGCAGTTCTAGTTATTATTATTATTATTATTATTATTATTACAGGTAATTATTATTCTCCGCTAAAACGCGTTGGGCGGCCCATGCGGATTTGTAACGAACCTATTGAATCAGGTATCCAAGTACAGAATGTGCACCGCTACTCAAACCCAGAAATTCAGACCCCTCAACAACTAGGGGGCGCTATAACAAAGGACAATGCGTTTTGGCCTATAACCACCAAACTACTGGTCCCACACTCAAAAACTTCACATCACTTTGTTTATTGGATGATTCTGCAAAATAAAGGGAATTGGCACACCCTTCGTTTCCCAGCTAGTTTTCGCGCTACATGGCTACAAAGGTTAAACCTTTCTTGTTAAACTCCTCCTACATTTTTTATGCAATCCGCGCAAAACTCCATATATAACCGCGTAATGGACAAATAAAAAAGTGAACGTGCCGGATTTTTGAATTTTGACTTTTTCGAAAAGTAACGCTAAAATAGGTGATTGTTAGCTAGCTAACTCTAAATGTAATTGCTGATTATTCTAAAACCATAACAGATTTTGACATGTCCTTCATAACCCATAGTCCAAATAAGATTTTGCACATGTGACCCGCGTTTGAGGATCGTCCATCACTAGGGGGCGCTGTAATGTCAAGAAATCTACTACGCAAGAATGGCTGATCGGATTTTTACAAAACCTTCTTCAGCCCCTTCCAGTCATACCCCTGAACTCAGGTATTAAATATGGTAATGATTAAAACAAGTGGGCGGGGCCTATTTCCAAAAGTGTTAAAAAACCTGGAGAATAATAAAAGCAATAAAGTAAAGAATAAAAAATGCTTTAAAATCCATTTTTTGATCCCAGATTTTCAGGATGTATTCCGTGAATAAGGTGTAACAATTCTCTCACTGCATGTATTGGTTTTTTTGAAGTGCTACACTCTGAATTTTTAAAAGTTTGTAAAATGGAGAAATCAATGTATTTTCCACAAATATTGTTCAACCCCCCAAAATATGGCCTCTATTTGTAAAGCACATGCAGAATAAACATGGATTTCAGTTTGGTAAAAATCCAGGCGAGTTTGACCAATTTACAAGACTTTGAAAATAAATGGTACAAGACAATAAAGTTTAATATTTTATTTCTCTGAATCCATTTTTTTAATGACCATAAAAAAAATCCTGTGGTTAGATAAAGCACTCCTTGAGATCCATGAATATTTTCAGAATTTTAGAGCAAACCGTTGATTATTAACGAATTTATGAAGTTTGTGATCAGTTCACAGCTCTCATCCAGAGCTCTGACTCCACAGCTGTGAACAGGGCGGCCATTTTGCCCATATTTGGGCACATCACAGGAAGTGATGTCACAGCGGCCATCTTAGGTCAGAAAAAGCTGCGCTCAGAGAGAATACAAGTCAATTCAGGAAAATGTACTTTATGTTTCAGACACTCTAAATCCGGTGAATTCTAACCCGATTTCCAGCTAAATCAACTGACTGAAAATGTCACCCCTTTAGGGGCTACATGGGACCAATTGATTGAATTAAATGATTGTCTAACTTAATAAATAATTTCGGTTTTGTATTGAAAGTAAGCAAACTTCCAGAGCTACGTCCCAAGGAGCCAGACTTTTACTCCGCTTATGGGTGCGCATATAAAAGGACACCAGGAACCAGATCCTGGGGAATTACCTTCAATAAGTAAGATTTTATGATAGATAATCCTCATGCTTTAACACAATATGTGCTAATGGGTACAGGCAGGGGCGCAACTACCCAGTATAAGAGGGGTATGCAGCATCAGTTTTGGCGCCCCCCCCCCGGATTAAAATAAATAAATAAGTGCCAGACATCATCATGTATGGTCTTTAAATAATAAAGGTTTATTTTAAAGTATATCAGCCACTGTAAGCCTACCATAATAATAATTAGATGGTATATTATTAACAATGTTAACACATAATAAACAGTTGCAAATTGACAAACATTAACATTATCATTATAACCAATGCAACTTAATGCAGCCTTTCTAAATCAGCCTAGTGATGGCATCAGATAAGACAACTATTATGCAGTAAGGTTTTGCTGCTGTTGAAATTACATTCACGTTTTGGATTTTAAAAAGTAGAAATATGGATAGCCTTAGCACAGACCTTTAGAGAGAGAGAAGTGACCCTGTAATTACAGCTTCCATGTCACCCAACAAATGTAAAGCAGCCTACATGTCTGACAGCACAGCTAACATGAACAGCTAATGGTAAAACAACATCTTTATTGCGTATTATTTATGCATGAGTTACTGCATAAGTTATGTTTTCTGGATTCTGGTCATTTATTGTACATGCTACCTTATATTTTCCACTATGTCAGCGCAGCAACATTGGTTTTGCATTAAGCTAGAAGCTAGCTGTAAACCCCCATTTGGTTGCTACATTCCCACTGTTAGATGGTGAAGAGGGAGAGCTGCAGAGGAGAGTGCTGAGACAAGGCTTTATTCAGAAGATCCATCTGAATGGCCTTTACCGCACAAAACAGTGGACACATTTAGGCAGTACATGGTTGAAAATGGTCCACAGAAAGTTACCGATGGCCCATATCCAAGATCAGATCAGAGTAAGATGTGTTTTTAAGCACACTCTTTTCGTTTACTGTCTAATGAAGAGAAAGTTGAACGAGATTTGTTACTGTATTCCAAAAATACTATTTGTTCCTGTGCTTGCAGAGTGAACACAACTGCTTTGCAGCATTTCACGAAGGCCAGTTCAGGAAGGACAGATTGCTTGTTGCAGAACCATGTTCAGGGTCTGAGGTACACACCTGTTTGCATCTCTGAAAGTTTCAGTGATGACCAGTAGGGGTGTTTTAGATATGCAGATTGCTTTTTTGCAGAGGTTTTTCATTACTTTGCTATACAGTTGGGTAGCCATCCTAGTTGCCTGAAATACTCCCTTCTTATTAGTTTTTTGTTGTATGCCCCAACTGATTTTATATGTTTCACCCAACCGTGTCTTTATTGTGTCATTTGGGAATATAGACCCAGTGTCCTCATATGGGCACATAGCTTTTTTAGAGAATTACTCAATGTAGAAAGCTGACATTTTTTGTATATAGTAATTGGGGTCTTGTAATCCCAAATTGCAAATAAAACAATCAAATGCAAAGATTATGTAATTGCCCTCATATGATGACATAATTTTTTTCAAAAACTATTTGTTTTATCATGACAGGGTTTATTTATTACACTTATTTGTTATGATCGTGAATCAGGCAAACCCAGTATTCAAACCCAACAAGTGAGGTTAAGGCAAAAAACAGGATTTTAATAATGAAAACAGGAACAGGCGGGCTCAATAGTCAAAAGGGCAGTCCAAAATCCGGTACACAAAAAGCAGTCAAAAATAGGCAGAGGTACAGACAGGGCAAAGCAAGCTCGGATAACCATAGGACAGAAACTAGTCGGTAAACCGGTAAATCAGTCAGACAGGGCAGGAAAAACAGATCAGGGAACAGGCTGGCTCAGAATCAAAAAGGCTCTCGGGTTATCGTCAACAGGTCAATCAGAATAAAGAATGCTGGAACTAAACTCACCGTGGCTCGTTAATGATCTGGCAGATTGCAGAGGTTTGTGGCAGGACTATATAGGGGAGTGAACAGGTGAACAGGAGTGAAGACTAATTATAAGTGAGCAGGTGGATCTAATCAAGGCAAGAAAGCTGACAGATTGCTGAGGGGAGACCAAACAGAACTGATAAAGTGACAGGTGGAAAACAGGTAACCTAAACAGAACAACATGTCTAAAACAAAACCAAACAAGACCCCAAAAGCAGAAACTTAACTAATAAATCTGATAACATAAACCAAGACAAAACCCAAATCGTGACAGAACCCCCTCCTCAAGGCCGGATTCCAGACGGCCTCAGAAACAAAACAGACTAGCTCGGGTGGGTGGAGGGAGGTACAGGACGGAGGGCTAGAATCAAATAAATGTCCAAATAAAAACTCAAACAAAACAAGACGAGTCAAGTTCTCAGGCGGGCGTCCAGGAGGACGGCCCCGACGAGTCAGGTTCTCAGGCGGTCGTCCAGGAGGACGGCCCCGACGAGTCAGGTTCTCAGGCGGTCGTCCAGGAGGACGGCCCCGACGAGTCAGGTTCTCAGGCGGTCGTCCAGGAGGACGGCCCCGACGAGTCAGGTTGTCCGGCGGACGTCCCGAAGGACGGCCTCGGTGTGTCAGGTTGTTCGGCGGACGTCCCGAAGGACGGCCTCGGCGTGTCAGGTTGTCCGGCGGATGTCCCGAAGGACGGTCTCGGCGTGTCAGGTTCTCCGGCGGACGTCCCGAAGGATGGTCTCGGCGTGTCAGGTTCTCCGGCGGACGTCCTCGGCGTGTCAGGTTCTCCGGCGGACGTCCTCGGCGTGTCAGGTTCTCCGGCGGACGTCCTAGGCGTGTCAGGTTCTCCGGCGGACGTCCTAGGCGTGTCAGGTTCTCCGGCGGACGACCTCTGTGAGACAGGTAATCCGGCGGGTGTCCTGAAGGACGGCCCCGGTTAGCAACGATGTCCGGCGGCCGGTGGCGGAGCAGGTCTCTCATAGGCCGGCGGCGGAGCAGGTCTCTCATAGGCCGGCGGCCGAGCAGCAACCTCGGGGACCGTCGGTAGAACCGGACCCTCAGGAACCGACGTCTGGAGAGAGAAAGAACAGAACCTGCCGCCGGACTAAAGGCTGGAGACAACGCCGGACTAAGAGCTAGAAGAGAGGCCTGGTTAAAGAATTCAGGAGGCGTCTGGCTACCGAGTTCAGGAGGCGCTTGGCTACAGAGTTCAGGAGGAGCCTGGCTACAGAGTTCAGGAGGAGCCTGGCTACAGAGTTCAGGAGGTGTCTGGCTACAGAGTTCAGGAGGAGCCTGGCTACAGAGTTCAGGAGGAGCCTGGCTACAGAGTTCAGGTTCAGTCGGCCCCTGGCTACTGGCTTCAGGTTCAGTCGGCCCCTGGCTACTGGCTTCAGGTTCAGTCGGCCCCTGGCTACTGGCTTCAGGTTCAGACGGCCCCTGGCTACAGGCTACAGGTTCAGACGGGGCCTGGCTACAGGCTACAGGTTCAGACGGGACCTGGCTACAGGCTACAGGTTCAGACGGGACCTGGCTACAGGCTACAGGTTCAGACGGGGCCTGGCTACAGGCTACAGGTTCAGACCCCGGGCTACAGGCTTCAGGTTCAGGAGGCCCCGGACTACAGACTTCAGATGCTCCCAGACCCTTTAACACCCAGAACCTCATCAATAACCCTTCCAGAACCTCCGACAAAGACAGTTTGGTCAGCCACTTGGGAAATTGGCTGTCAAGCCAAAGATGAGGGGGTAAGAGCTTCCGAAGAGGTCCAGGGGCCTCTAAGTCTCCATGGGGCTCTGGGTGCTTGTCTTCTCGGCGAGGCCCCCGACGGAGCTTGTCGTTCGGGCGAGGACCACGACGCCGCTTGTCGTCTGGGCGAGGGCCACGGCGCCGCTTGTCGTCTGGGCGAGGGCCACGGCGCCGCTTGTCGTCTGGGCGGGGGCCACGGCGCCCAGTGTCCCGATGAGCCCCCGAGTTGCGGCCTGAAAGAGGGCTCGTCTGAACCCCCTCATCGTGGGCCTGTGGTAGACCCTCCTGGGTTCCCACGTCGCATACTGGCGGCGGACCCTCCTGGGTTCCCACGTCGCAGACTGGCGGCGGACCCTCCTGGGTTCCCACGTCGCAGACTGGCGGCGGACCCTCCTGGGTTCCCACGTCGCAGACTGGCGGCGGACCCTCCTGGGTTCCCACGTCGCAGACTGGCGGCGGACCCTCCTGGGTTCCCACGTCCCAGACCGGCGGCGGACCCTCCTGGGTTCCCACGTCGCGGGCCGGCGGCGGACCCCCCTGGGTTGCAGCGTCTCGGGCCGGCTGCGGACCCTCCTGGGTTGCAGCGTCTCGGGCCGGCTGCGGACCCTCCTGGGTTGCAGCGTCTCGGGCCGGCTGCGGACCCTCCGGGGTTGCAGCGTCTCGGACCGGCTGCGGAGCCTCCGGGGTTGCAGCGTCTCGGGCCGGCTGCGGAGCCTCCGGGGTTGCAGCGTCTTGGGCCGGCTGCGGAGCCTCCGGGGTTGCAGCGTCTTGGGCCGGCTGCGGACCCTCCGGGGTTGCAGCGTCTTGGACCGGCTGCGCAGACAGTGCTGCCTTATAGCTGCCGGAGGCCGGCACTGGAGCTGAGGTAGGAGGCGGGTCCTCTGGGACAGGTGCAGGTGCCGGGGCGTCGGCTGGACCCTTGGGGACAGGATTGAGTCCACTATAGAAACCCTGGAGAGCTGCTCTATAGTGCCCCTCGACCTCCTTTAATTTTGCCTCCAGCTCCTCTGAATACCGGCAGAAAAGAGCCTCCCTAAGGTCCTTAATAATAGGGGCAAAAGCTCTTAACTGGTCCTCCAGCGCCAGATCCTCAGCATCACGGGCGCCAACAGGAGGCGCTGTGGGCTGCTCAGCTCTGGGAAGCACCGGACTCCGATCCACTGGGCAGGAAGTGGCAACGGACGGGCGCGGTACTGACTCGCCTGTCGGCCGAACAGAACGGGTGAAGGAGCGACCCACAGGTTTCCGTCCCCTCCTCCGACGGCGGGACGGCAGGACTTGCTGGAGGTTTGATCCTGTCGGTAGAGCCGGGATCGGCGGAGCCCACAGCGTTCCCTGCATCTCCTCCTCTGGAGGGAGAGAGAAAAAAAGATCCGGGCGAAGATCCCGCACCACCTCCGCTTCGACCTCCATAAACAAAGTTGGTTCTGGATAAAACCCATGGGCAGAGCCGACAGCGGTGTCGCTGGGTGAGTGATCCCTTCTATTCTGAGTTGAATCTGAATTTGTGACAAAGAGCCCTCCCAATCGTAAACTCGGAGCAGGCAGCGGGTTACTGCTGCTGCGGCTGCTGGAGAGATGGCGTCTGGGACCGACACCAGGGGGACAGAACGCCAATCTGGAACCCTCCCAAGCCATAGCGTGTGGAGGGGAAAAAAAAAACCTCTAAAAACTTGTTGGGCGATAGGTTTTAGTCGGCCAGATCATTCTGTTATGATCGTGAATCAGGCAAACCCAGTATTCAAACCCAACAAGTGAGGTTAAGGCAAAAAACAGGATTTTAATAATGAAAACAGGAACAGGCGGGCTCAATAGTCAAAAGGGCAGTCCAAAATCCGGTACACAAAAAGCAGTCAAAAATAGGCAGAGGTACAGACAGGGCAAAGCAAGCTCGGATAACCATAGGACAGAAACTAGTCGGTAAACCGGTAAATCAGTCAGACAGGGCAGGAAAAACAGATCAGGGAACAGGCTGGCTCAGAATCAAAAAGGCTCTCGGGTTATCGTCAACAGGTCAATCAGAATAAAGAATGCTGGAACTAAACTCACCGTGGCTCGTTAATGATCTGGCAGATTGCAGAGGTTTGTGGCAGGACTATATAGGGGAGTGAACAGGTGAACAGGAGTGAAGACTAATTATAAGTGAGCAGGTGGATCTAATCAAGGCAAGAAAGCTGACAGATTGCTGAGGGGAGACCAAACAGAACTGATAAAGTGACAGGTGGAAAACAGGTAACCTAAACAGAACAACATGTCTAAAACAAAACCAAACAAGACCCCAAAAGCAGAAACTTAACTAATAAATCTGATAACATAAACCAAGACAAAACCCAAATCGTGACATTATTAGGTCCTACTAATCCGCATGGAACTTGGAAATTAAAAAAACAAACTCCAAATAAAAGCTTGGGTCTCAGGAAGTTAAAGCACTTATTAAATATTTATAAGACACAAAGTTATCTGTGAGGACTAAGTGTGTATCTGTGTGTGAGTGTATAAGTATGTATATAATTTAGTTGTCTTGAGATTCAAAGATATACAGGAAAATGAATTTCTGAATTACATCTCCGTCCAGTTGATGCTTCTTTACATTTTTTGTTTTCAATAAAATTGTGGTGAAACAAATACACAAATTTGTCCTCCATTGATATTCTGTGCACAATAACATTTCCTTACAAAATGTATTTACCAAAGGCTTTGTCACACGGGTAACAGGTAAACCAAAAAAAATAAAATGCCAATCATCGGATTGAGGTGTGTGTGTGTGTGTGTGTGTGTGTGTGTGTGTGTGTGTGTGTCAGTCTCTGATGATGTTATGGGCTCGGGACACGCAGCGCTAGGATGAAATGTCCTTAATGGAGGGAAGAGGAGCCCCGATGATCTCTTGCTGTCCTCACAACTCTCCTCACATGCCTCCAGTCAGAGGCGCTGCAGCCTCAAGCTGAAAGGTGGGAGAGATACAGGAATGGTCAAAGGATATTTTAGACCTACCAGATTTGGTTAATGTTGACTTTGCACAATAAGCAAGTGAGGTAACTGATGTGGCATGATGTCCACGCCCTGGGAATATATGGGCTGACTTGAACATTTTTTCAGTCAAACTGATTATTTTTGCTTTAACCCATGGTATATATGTATACATATGCACTTTTACTGTTGCTGTTTAGAGTTCAACAGTCTGATGGCAACGGGGAAAAAGCTGTTTCAGAACCTGGTGGACCGGCAGCGAATGCTGTGGAACTTTTTCCCAGTGGGCAGCAGGGAGAACAGTCCATGGTGGGGGTGTGAGGGGTCTCTGATGATGTTATGGGCTCAGGACATGCAGCGCTGGGATAAAATGTCCTTAATGGAGGGAAGAGGAGCCCCGATGATCCCTTCTGCTGTCCTCACCACTCTCCTCACGTTCCTCCAGTCGGAGGCGCTGCAGCCTCCACACCACACAGAGGGACAGCTTGTCAAAATGCTCTCTATGGTGCGTCTGTAGAAGGTCATGAGAATGGGTGGGGACAGGTGGCCTCTCCTCATCCTCCGCAGGAAGTACAAGTGCTTCTGTGCCCTCTTGACCAGTGACATGATGTTCACAGACCAGCTGAGGTTGTCTGTGATGTGCACCCTGAGGAATTTGGTGCTGGTGACCACCTCCACAGCTGAGCTGTTGATGAGCAGTGGAGCGTGGCAAGGCCGGTTCATCCTGAAGTCGAACATGATCTCCTTCGTCTTTTCCACGTTCAGGATCAGGCTGTTGTCTGGGGACGCAGTCGTGTGTCATAAGGGTGAACAGCAGGGGGCTCAAGACACAGCCTTGAGGGGAGCCCGTGCTGAGGGTGATGACATCAGAGGTGTTCTGTCCGACCCGGACCAAATGAGGTCAGGAGGTGAGGAAGTCTAGCAGGCAGTTGCGAAGGGGTGTGCTGAAGCCCAGATGTTTCAGTTTTTCCATCAGATGCTGTAAGATAATGGTGTTGAACGCTGAACTGAAGTCCAGGAACATGCTCAAGGGGGCGGGGCGTGGGTGGGCTTGGAACCCGTTAATAACTGCTTGCAGTTCTAGTTATTATTATTATTACGGGTAATTATTATTCTCCGCTAAAACGCGTTGGGCGGCCCATGCGGATTTGTAACGAACCTATTGAATCAGGTATCCAAGTACAGAATGTGCACCGCTACTCAAACCCAGAAATTCAGACCCCTCAACAACTAGGGGGCGCTATAACAAAGGACAATGCGTTTTGGCCTATAACCACCAAACTACTGGTCCCACACTCAAAAACTTCACATCACTTTGTTTATTGGATGATTCTGCAAAATAAAGGGAATTGGCACACCCTTCGTTTCCCAGCTAGTTTTCGCGCTACATGGCTACAAAGGTTAAACCTTTCTTGTTAAACTCCTCCTACATTTTTTATGCAATCCGCGCAAAACTCCATATATAACAGCGTAATGGACAAATAAAAAAAGTTAACGCGCCGGATTTTTGAATTTTGACTTTTTCGAAAAGTAACGCTAAAATAAGTGATTGTTAGCTAGCTAGCTCTAAATGTAATTGCTGATTATTCTAAAACCATAACAGATTTTGACATGTCCTTCATAACCCATAGTCCAAATAAGATTTTGCACATGTGACCCGCGTTTGAGGATCGTCCATCACTAGGGGGCGCTGTGATGTCAAGAAATCTACTACGCAAGAATGGCTGATCGGATTTTTACAAAACCTTCTTCATCCCCTTCCAGTCATACCCCTGAACTCAGGTATTAAATATGGTAATGATTAAAACAAGTGGGCGGGGCCTATTTTCAAAAGTGTTAAAAAACCTGGAGAATAATAAAAGCAATAAAGTAAAGAATAAAAAATGCTTTAAAATCAATTTTTTGATCCCAGATTTTCAGGATGTATTCCGTGAATAAGGTGTAACAATTCTCTCACTGCATGTATTGGTTTTTTTTGAAGTGCTACACTCTGAATTTTTAAAAGTTTGTAAAATGGAGAAATCAATGTATTTTCCACAAATATTGTTCAACCCCCAAAAATATGGCCTCTATTTCTAAAGCACATGCAGAATAAACATGGATTTCAGTTTGGTAAAAATCCAGGCGAGTTTGACCAATTTACAAGACTTTGAAAATAAATGGTACAAGACTATAAAGTTTAATATTTTATTTCTCTGAATCCATTTTTTTAATGACCATAAAAAAAAATCCTGTGGTTAGATAAAGCACTCTTTGAGATCCATGAATATTTTCAGAATTTTAGAGCAAACCGTTGATTATTAACGAATTTATGAAGTTTGTGATCAGTTCACAGCTTTCATCATCCAGAGCTCTGACTGCAGAGCTTTGAACAGGGCGGGCATTTTGCCCATATTTGGGCACATCACAGGAAGTGACGTCACATCCCGTGTTTTTTCTAAGCGGAGCAGAAACTTGAAGAGGGAGGATAGCTTTTAGGGTTTTCTAAAGAACACATCATTTAAAAAAATTAATTGAATATAAAAAAGATCAAGCAGAAGACAGGAAAGTTATTTAGAAGGCAAAGAAGACAAAATGGAGAGATTTTTGTGATTCAATAGGCAGAACAACCCCTATAGCTTAGGTATGGGGAATGATTAAGAAAATGAAGGGAAATAGACCAGAGAGAACATATCCAGTTCTAAAACATGAAGAAGGAACAGCAGTAACAAATGAAGAAAAACTAGAAGTAATGGCAAGAACATTTGCAAAGATCCATAGTTCAGATAATTTAACAGAAACGGGAAAATTTAGGAGAGAGCAGAAAAGAAGGATAAATGATTTTATTTTAGAAGGTGAAACAACTCCAGGAAATGTCATGGATGTTTATTTTTCTTTGCAAGAAATGAAGAGAGCGATATTTAGATCAGGATTAACAGCACCAGGAAAAGATCAGATATGCTATATTATGTTAAAAAAAACCTAGGGAAACAAGCTGAAGAAAAACTTCTCGGTTTATATAATAAGATTTGGAAAGAAGGAAGATTACCTTCTAATTAGAAGGAAGCAATTATTGTGCCAATTGTTAAACCAGGAAAGGATCCAACAAACCCTTTAAGTTATAGACCAATTGCACTTACTTCATGTTTAGGAAAGATTATGGAAAGAATGATAACAGAAAGGATTACATATTATGTAGAAAGTAAAAGACTGTTGTATGACATGGTATGGAAGGATGGGTTGCTTATAAAATTATATAAAATGGGCATAACAGGAAGGGCTTATAATTGGATTGAAGATTTTTTGTTTAATAGTTATACAGGTACAGATGGGAGTAACAAAATCTGATAAATATAAAATTGATAATGGAACTCTACAGGAAAGTATTATCAGTCCTTTATTATTCTCAATTGTAAGTAATGAACAACTGACAACAGCTTAATCGGTAAGTGTATCTGTCGCTGCTCCTGCAGTTAATTAATGAATTATTTCCACCTGTGGCCACGTCACCTGTCAGCGTGTATTCCCTCACTGCCAGTAACTTAGCTGATAAACCAAACAGGGATATCCTCATGATTTGCTATTAGCTCAGGCTAATTTAGCATGATGCACTTTTTCTTTTCTTTTTTTTTTAACAATGGTCGGAATGTGAAACAGTGTCCTGCATTTTAATGGGTCTGATTCAGAAAAAGTGAAAAAATTCCACCTGAGCTTTTCTGTAACAAAGAAGGCAGAGCTGCATCGGCTGTCAGTCAATAAGCAGTGGACACCTGTGAAGGGAAAACCATTTCAGGTGACTATCTCTTGAAGCTCATTAAGAGAATGCCAAGAGTGTATGAAGCAGTAATCAAAGCAAAAGGTGGCTACTTTGAAGAACCTAGAATATAAGACATATTTTCAGTTGTTTCACACTTTTTGTTAAGTATATAATTCCACATGTTTTAATTCATAGTTTTGATGCCTTTAGTGTGAAGCTACAATTGTCATAGTTATGAAAATTAAGAAAACTCTTTGAAGGAGAAGGTGTGTCTAAACCACCTCCTCCATTACCATCTGGTACGCTGGTGCCACCGCCAAAGACAAGAGCAGAGTGCAGCGTGTCATCCGGTCTGCAGAGAAGGTGATTGGCTGCAATTTTCCATCTCTCCAGGACCTGTAAGCCTCCAGGACTCTGAGGCGTGCAAAAAAGCACAGAAGCACACATTGATCCAGTAATCTGTTCTACATTAGATGGTAATAGCGGGTGATCTGTCTTCTCTGGATGATGTCACAGTTAACAGAACGTCAGATCAGGTGTACCTACTATGAAGAAAAAAGAGAGAGCAAAAAGTTAAAAGATGAAATGACAACAGTCATTTCAATGTAATGCAATGCAAAACTGCATTGCATCTACTTTTTTTAGACAAATGCAAGAAAGTAATAAATATAATGACATGCTTAATTGGAAGGGAGTGGGGAGCAGATAGATGGTGCTGCTGTAGAAGGTCGTGAGGATGGGCGGGGACAGGTGGGCTCTCCTCATCCTCCGCAGTAAGTGCAAGCGCTTCTGTGCCCTCTTCTCCAGTGACATGGTGTTCACAAACCAGCTGAGGTTGTGTGTTATGTGCACCCCGAGGAATTTATTGCTGCTGACCACCTCCACAGCTGATCAGCCATCTTAGGTCAGACCAAGCTGCCATCTTAGGTCAGACCATAGAGAATACAAGTCAATTGAGGAAAATGTACTTTATGTTTCAGACACTCTGAATCCGGTGAATTCTCACCCGATTTCCATTAAATCAACTGACTGAAAACGTCACCCCTTTAGGGGCTACATGGGACCAATTGATTGAATTAAACGATTTTCTAACTTAATAAATAATTTCGGTTTTGTATTGAAAGTAAGCAAACTTCCAGAGCTACGTCCCAGGAAGCCAGACTTTTACTCCGCTTATGGGTGCGCATATAAAAGGACACCAGGAACCAGATCCTGGGGAATTACCTTCCATAAGTAAGATTTTATGATAGATAATCCTCATGCTTTACAGTTACAGTGTTTCCGGCATAAACACAATATGTGCTAATGGGTACAGCGATGGAAGTAGAGAAAAGTACATTAAACACCAAAAACAAACAAAATGGTCCTAAATTACTGGATAGACATGATTTGTGGGGAGGGGGGGGAAGCCCGTGCTGAGGGTGATTAGGTTTTTTGTTGATTTCTTTTTGTTGATAATTGCTGTTGTCTGTAGATCGGTGTCTGTATATATAGCTTAAATATATATATATATATATATATATATATATATATATATAATATATATAACATTGGAAGAATTTTAGAGCAAACTGTTGATTTTTAAAGAATTTATTTATGAATTTAAAGAGAATAACATTTCCGAAATGTGCCCATGTAGGGATTTAAAATTTCCAGTAGATGGCAGTATTTGATTATATATGGATTTTTTACACACACACACTTATATACATAAACTTTACATTGAATGTAGCTAGTTGCGGAGCCAGAGGGGTGGCAGGGGTGGCATTTGCCACCCCCAACAGAGCCCTTGCCACCCCCTACTGCCACCCCACTGGAAATGGTAATTTTAACATATAATACTTATGAGATCGGCAAAGATTTGCCAGGAAAACTGTAATTTCCGACTGTCCCTGAAGGTAGCCCATGCAGTAGCAGCCTACATGCTGCGCACTGACGCTGTTCATTGGTTAAGCTGACATGTGGTTCCTGCTTGATCCAAAACACACCCGCGGCTTTAGAGTACACCGTTGAGGAGTTTTGCAGGTATTTACAACATTTTACCGCTCAGCGGTAACCGCTGTGTTACCTTCCTAATGAGAGGCGGCACTTGTCATACATTTCTAAAAAGAAAAAAAAAATGGTTGTGCACCGCTCCGTCCGTAGTGCCTCGTTTATTATATTAGCCATGCTAGTGCTGATAGATCGTGTTTTAGACAGATTCTTTTAACATATGTTTCAGTGCACATGCTGCCCTGTAATGTTTTATTAATTTGGCCAGGATATATCTCCCAGCTCTTGCTTGAAATGTGTGTGGTATGAATATGTGAAAAACCATTGTTAAGTTTATAATGACTGAAATGTAAATAGGCTATGTCATATGAAAGCTTTGAATTATAACCTAACTAGTTATATTAATTAATTTAATTAATCTATTTTTAATTTAGTATTATTTTAGCTAGCTACAGAAAACTAAAAACTATTGTTTAAATAATATTTAAAATAGTGTTGTCTTTGCCATACAGTCATGGAGTCTAAATACCAGGCTGCCTTATTTTGTGTAGAGCCCAAATGAAGAGAAAAGAGAATATCTCACAGTTCTTCTTAAAGAGGCAAAAACCAGGGCCAGACCAGGACCAGACAGAACCCTGCAGCAGTGACCAACCTGGAGAAGCCAGCCAGGAGACACCAGGCCCAAGTGTATCACCAGCAGGTTAGAGGCTGTGACAGAGAGTTATTAAGTAGTAAAATCCAATAAGCCTAATTCTAAAGGTTAGCATGATGCATTTTTTATTGTGTCTGTTTATGAACACAATTGAAACAAGTGGGCAGGGCCTATTTGCAAAAGTGTGAGAGTAGGGAGTAGCAAGATGGCGGCCAGTCACTAGGGGAGGTCACTGGCCGCCATCTTGCTACTCCGTTCTCACACAGAACCCCATAGCATTTGGTTGCAACAACAAGCAGTTTGGCTGTGTGAAAACGTTTCACAGGTAACTTTAAAGTCAGTGGTTGTTATACTTACTATACAAATTACTTTTGTTTTGGTAACACTTTATTTGTGCCTAAGATTTACATGATACTGTCATAAACAGAGGCTGCACAGTGAAGCAGTGAGAAGTGTTGTTGCCTTCTGGGTTCAATCACCTGGGTCTTTCAAATCCTCCCGGGTCTTTCAAATCCTCCCGGGTCTTTCAAATCCTCCTGGGTCTTTCAAATCCTCCCGGGTCTTTCAAATCCTCTGGGTCTTTCTGCATGAAGTTTGAATGTTCTACCTGTGCATGCGTAGGTTCACTCCGGGTACGCTGGCTTCCTCCCACAGTTCAAAAACATGACTGTTAGTTTAATTGGCTTCTCTAAATTGTCCTTAGGTGTGAGTGTGTGCAAGAATGGTTGTTTGTCCTGTCTGTCTCTGTGTTGCCCTGTGACAGATTGCCGACCTGTCCAGGGTGTAACCCGCCTCTCGCTCAGTGAACTCTGTGTGTGTATATATATATATATATATATATATATATATATATATATATATATATACACAGAAAGCTATATACACGGTAGACTGTGCGTTAATGTAACGCAGAAGGTCTGGAGATGCTACGTTGGTGTAGCTTGTAGGACCTGAACAGGGGAGAGAGGCCCCCTTTAGGGGCTACATGGGACCAATTGATTGAATTAAATTATTGTCTAACTTAATAAATAATTTCGATTTTGTATTGAAAGTAAGCAAACTTCCAGAGCTACGTCCCAGGAAGCCCGACTTTTACTCCGCTTATGGGTGCGCAAATAAAAGGACACTAGGAACCAGATCCTGGGGAATTACCTTCCATAAGTAAGATTTTATGATAGATCATCCTCATGCTTTACAGTTACAGTTTTCCGGCATAAACACAATATGTGCTAATGGGTACAGCGATGGAAGTAGAGAAAAGTACATTAAACACCAAAAACAAACAAAATGGTCCTAAATTACTGGATAGAAATGATTTGTGGGGAGTGGGGGGGGAAGCCCGTGCTGAGGGTGATTAGGTTTTTTGTTGATTTCTTTTTGTTGATAATTGCTGTTGTCTGTAGATCGGTGTCTGTGTATATAGCTTAATATATATATATATATATATATATATATATATATATATATATATATATATATATATATATATATATATATATATATATATATACACAGAAAGCTATATACACGGTAGACTGTGCGTTAATGTAACGCAGAAGGTCTGGAGATGCTACGTTGGTGTAGCTTGTAGGACCTGAACAGGGGAGAGAGGCAGAGTCAAGTGTCACGGGGCCTCTGGGCCGTGTTAATAAGGCTGGTAGCGGATGGGAAAAAACTGTTTTTGTGTCGTGAGGTTTTGGTCCTGATGGACCGCTGCCTCCTGCCAGAGGGAAGTGTCTGAAATATTTTGTGACTGGGGTGTCACAAAATCGGCCACAATCTTCCCTGCACGCCTCAGAGTCCTAGAGGCTTACAGGTCCTGGAGAGATGGAAAATTGCAGCCAATCACCTTCTCTGCAGACCGGATGACACGCTGCAGTCTGCTCTTGTCTTTGGCGGTGGCACCAGCGTACCAGATGGTAATGGAGGAGGTGGTTTAGACACACCTTCTCCTTCAAAGAGTTTTCTTAATTTTCATAACTATGACAATTGTAGATTCACACTAAAGGCATCAAAACTATGAATTAACACATGTGGAATTATATACTTAACAAAAAAGTGTGAAACAACTGAAAATATGTCTTATATTCTAGGTTCTTCAAAGTAGCCACCTTTTGCTTTGATTACTGCTTCGTACACTCTTGGCATTCTCTTAATGAGCTTCAAGAGATAGTCACCTGAAATGGTTTTCCCTTCACAGGTGTCCCCTGTCAGGTTTAATAAGTGGGATGTCTTGCCTCTTATATGGGGTTGGGACCATCAGTTGTGTTGTGCAGAAGTCAAGTGGATACACAGCTTATAGTCCTACTGAATAAAATGTTAGAATTTGTATTATGGCAAGAAAAAAGCAGCTAAGTAAAGAAAAACAAGTGGCCATAATTACTTTAAGAACTGAAGGTCATTCAGTCCGAAAAATTGGGAAAACTTTGAAATTGTCCCCAAGTGCAGTCGCAAAAACCATCAAGCGCTACAAAGAAACTGGCTCACACGAGGACCGCCCCAGGAAAGGAAGACCAAGAGTCACCTCTGCTGTGGAGGATAAATTCATCCTAGTCACCAGCCTCAGAAATCGCAGGTTGACAGCAGCTCAGATTAGAGACCAGGTCAATGCCACACAGAGTTCTAGCAGCAGACACATCTCTAGAATAACTGTTAGGAGACTGTGTGAATCAGGCCTTCATGGTAAAACAGCTGCTAGGAAACCACTGCTAAGGACAGGCAACAAGTAGAAGAGAATTGTTTGGGCTAAAGAACACAAGGAATGGACATTAGACCAGTGGAAATCTGTGCTTTGGTCTGATGAGTCCAAAGTTGAGATCTTTGGTTCCAACCATCGTGTCTTTGTGCGACGCAGAAAAGGTTTAACAGATGGACTCTATTCAATTCAATTCAATTGTATTTATATAGCGCCAATTCATGAAACATGTCATCTCGAGGCACTTTACAAAGTCAAAATCAATCATATTATACAGATTGGTCAAAAATTTCCTATATAAGGGAACCAGTTGATTGCTTCAAAGTCCCGACAAGCAGCATTCACTCCTGGAGAAGCATAGAGCTACAGGGAGAGACGTCTGCATTGTCCATGGCTTTGCAGCAATCCCTCATACTGAGCAAGCATGAAGCGACAGTCGAAAAAAAACCCCACCCATTAGCGGGAAGGAAAAACCTCCAGCAGAACCGGGCTCAGTATGAACGGTCATCTGCCTCGACCGACTGGGGGTTAAAGAATACAGAGCAGAGACACAACAAGAGAGACAAACATGCACAGAAGCACACATTGATCCAGTAATCTGTTCTACATTAGATAGTAATAGCGGGTGATCTGTCTTCTCTGGATGATGTCACAGTTAACAGAACGTCAGATCAGGTGTACCTACTATGAAGAAAAAAGAGAGAGCAAAAAGTTAAAAGCTGAAATGACAACAGTCATTTCAATGTAATGCAATGCAAAACTGCATTGCATCTACTTTTTTTAGACAAATGCAAGAAAGTAATAAATATTATGACATGCTTAATTGGAAGGGAGTGGGGAGCAGATAGATGGTGCTGCTGTAGAAGGTCGTGAGGATGGGCGGGGACAGGTGGGCTCTCCTCATCCTCCGCAGTAAGTGCAAGCGCTTCTGTTCCCTCTTCTCCAGTGACATGGTGTTCACAAACCAGCTGAGGTTGTGTGTTATGTGCACCCCGAGGAATTTATTGCTGCTGGCCACCTCCACAGCTGAGCTGTTAATGAGAAGTGGAGCATGGCGAGGCCATTTCTTCCTGAAGTCCATGATGATCTCCTTCGTTTTCTCCACGTTCAGGATCAGTCCTGGTCCTGGTCCTGGTCGTTGTTGTCTCTAATCAGGCCCACCACCGTCGTGTCGTCTGCAAACTTCACGATGTGATTGGTGGTGAACCTGGGGACACAGTCGTGTGTCATCAGGGTGAACAGCAGGGGGCTCAGGACGCAGCCCTGAGGAAAGCCCTTGCTGAGGGTGATGACATCAGTGGTTTTCTGTCCGACCCAGACCAACTGAGGTCTGTTGGTGATGAAGTCTAGTAGGCAGTTGCGAACAGGTGTGCTGAAGCCCAGATGTTCCAGTTTTGATGGTGTTGAACGCTGAACTGAAGTCCAGGAACATGCTCAAGGGGGCGGTGCGTGGGTGGGCTTGGAACCCGTTAATAACTGCTTGCAGTTCTAGTTCTTATTATTATTACGGAATTAAAACGCGTTGTGCAGCCCAAGCGGATTTATAACGAACCTATTGAATCAGCTATCTAAGTACAGAATGTGCACCTCTACTCAAACCCAGAAATTCAGACCCCTCAACAACTAGGGGGCGCTATAACAAAGGACAATGCGTTTTGGCCTGTAACCACCAAACTACTGGTCCCACACTCAAAAACTTGATAGCACTTTGTTTATTGGATGTTTCTGCATCAAAAAGGGAATTGGCACACCTTTCGTTTCCCAGCTAGTTTTTGCGCTACATGGCTACAAAGGTTAAACCTTTCTTGTTAAACTCCTCCTACATTTTTTGTGCGATCTGCGCAAAACTTCATATATAAGCGTGTCATGGACAAATAAAAAAAGTTAATGCGGCGGATTTTTGAATTTTGACTTTTTCGAAAAGTAACGCTAAAATAAGTGATTGTTAGCTAGCTAGCTCTAAATGTAATTGCTGATTATTCTAAAACCATAACAGATTTTGACATGTCCTTCATAACACATAGTCCAAATATGATTTTGCACATGTGACCCGCGTTTGAGGATTGTCCATCACTAGGGGGCGCTATGATGTCAAGAAATCTACTACGCAAGAATGGCTGATCGGATTTTTACAAAACCTTCTTCATCCCCTTCCAGTCATAACCCTTAACTCAGGAATTAAATATGGTACTGATTGAAACAAGTGGGCGGGGCCTATTTCCAAAAGTGTGAAAAAAACCTTCAAAACTTCAAAAAATTACCAAAAATCCATTTTGTGGTGTAACGATCTCAGATTTTCAGGATGTATTCCTTGAATAAGGTGTAACAATTCTCTCACTGCATGTATTGAGGTTTCTGAAAGTTGCACACTCTGATTTTTTAAAAGTTTGTAAAATGGAGAAATCAATGTATTTTCCACAAATATTGTTCAATCCCAATAAAAATGGCCACTATTTGTAAAGCACATTCAGACTTAATGTGTACTTCAGTTTGGTAAAAATCCAGGCGATTTTGAACTATTTAAAAGACTTTGAAATTCACATGTGCAAGACTATAAAGGTTAATATTTTTTTTCTCTGAAACGCTTTTTTCAATGGGCGTTTAAAAAATCACATAGTTAGATAAAGCACTCTTGGACATACGTGAATATTTTCAGAATTTTAGAGCAAACCGTTGATTTTTAACGATTTAATGAATTTTATGATCTGGTCACAGCTCTCACCATCCAGAGCTCTGACCATCCAGAACTGTGAACAGGGCGGCCATTTTGCCCATATATGGGCACATCACAGGATGTGACGTCACATCCCTTGATTTTCTAAGCGGAGCAGAAACTTGAAGAGGGAGGATAGCTTTTAGAGTTTTGAAAAGAACACATAATTTTAAAAAAAAATTTTGAATGTAAAAAAGATCAAGCAGAAGCAAGGAAAGTTATTTAGAAGGCAAAGAAGACAAAATGGAGAGATTTTTGTGATTCAATGGGCAGAACAACTCCTATACCTAAGGTATGGGGAATGATTAAGAAAATGAAGGGAAATAGACCAGAGAGAACATATCCAGTTCTAAAACATGAAGAAAGAACAGCAGTAACAAATGAGGAAAAAGTAGAAGTAATGGCAAGAACATTTGCAAAGATCCATAGTTCAGATATGGATCAGACTTATTCCAAAAGTAACACTATGATATAATATGGATAGATGGATAGATAGATAGATAGATAGATAGATAGATAGATAGATAGATAGATAGATAGATATGAGAGTAATAGCATTAATGGTTTAAAGATCAATCTAAATGAAGAACATTCATTTTATATATATATATAAACACTTTTATTTGGGTGTGATTAATTATTTCACAGTCCTAATTTATTTATATTTACATACATACTTTTATAATATGAATATTACTGTTATAATAAAATATGAAATACTGACAAAAAAGGCTTATTGTGTGGCAACCTCTTGGTGTAGAAGCATAATCCAGGTTTCAAATTAAAGGTAACACTTTGAAGTTTCATGTAGACTATTCGGATTATATATCAGGAGTAATTACAGAAAAGTTCCTATTTTTAATCCATTATAAAAGTGAAATTTATTTGCTATTAAAATTGGTACAATAGTCCCCTTCACAAGTATATATAGATGTAGCATGTTGAAATCCCCACCTACACTACTGTGATGGTATACACATGGAAGACAGAGATTTAAAAAATGACCCAAAAAACATAGCTTGGCTAATGCCCTTTGAAAAGGACGGTTTTATTGAGCTTCTGTTGCATGTTGTTGCTCTGTAAGCTAAGGTTAGTTATTTTGGCAATTTGGTGCAGCCTTAACTTAAAAAACATGGACACAACCAGCGTTAACAGCGTATGGTGGTGGCTGTCTATGCCATACTGTGTTTCTCCGATGTGCTCTCTGAGCACAAACACATCCACTGACCCTATCCTCTTCCTTACAATGTACATGACCTCTAGCACTTTGATGGGCTGTGATCGTCTGGTACGTGAGGTCTGACGAATGACCCACTCTGCTGCCTTGACTACCATCACTGTGCCTTCTGATGGAATCACCAGACATCCATTGTTTTTTAACTTCAACAGGTGGTAGCTCTGGTCCTTGATGGCAGATGCAGCATCTGTTACCAAGCTGGCACGGCAGACATCACAGGACAGCTTTTTCAGAGCCCGTCGCACAACAAATCCTGAAATAAGAGTTGGTATATTAAAATAATTTATAATAACCATGGGGAAATTAAGGGAACATTTATCTTTTTGGACCATTGTGAGATTGATTTCCCTCAAATTTACACCAAAGATTAATTGTCATACAATCGTTATTGGTGTCAGTAAAACCTATATAATTGACCAGTGGTCTCAGGCTTGATAACTTGCGCAAGTAGCCGTGATGCACAACTATGCTGCATGATTAAGTCATTTTTCGACAAGAAAATCTGCAATTTCGACATGTTCAAGCATCAAGAATAATAGCCACGTTCATAACGTTTGTAAGAAACCAAACTGCTTGTAAATCTGTCAAGAATTCAATGAGATAAGAGTATTCGTGCTGATCACTCACCTTTCATTAGGTACCACAGAGCACGCCAGAAAGCTTGTCTGAGGCAAGATGGCCGCCGGTGATGACGTTTGAGACTCCGCCGTAAGACGTCTAGCCTTTATTATGGATATCTATGGTCAGAATGCTCTCTATGGTACTTGTGTAGAGGGTTGTGAGGATGGGCGGGGGCAGTTGGGCTCTCCTCATCCTCCGCAGGAAGTACAAGCGCTTCTGTGCCCTCCTCACCAGATGTGGTGTTTACAGACCAGGTGAGGTTGTCCGTGATGTGCACCCCGAGGAATTTGGTGCTGCTAACCACCTCCACAGCTGAGCTGTTGATGAGTTTGTGTCAACTGCGAACTTCATGATGTGATTGGGGGTGAACCTGGGGGTGCAGTCGTGTGTCATCAGAGTAAACAGCAGGGGGCTGCGGACACAGCCCTGAGGGGAGCCCGTGCTGAGGGTGATGACATCAGAGGTGGTCTGTCAGACCCGGACCGACAGTGGTCAGGAGGTGAGGAAGTGATGAGGGGTGTGCTGAAGTCCAGATGTTCCAGTTATTCAACCAGATGCTGTGGGATGAGGGTGTTGAACGCTGTAGTCCAGGAACATGCTCAAAGCGGGCGGAGCGTAGACGGGCTTGGAACCCGTTAATAACTGCTTGCAGTTCTAGTTATTAGGGTTCCAAGCCCGCAGCGCAGGCGAACGGCTATGCCGTTCGTCTGCTCTGTGAGCAGAGAACCCTATTGTTTTTCGTGTGTTTTTAAATTATTTATTATTAGGGTTCCAAGCCCGCAGCGCAGGCGAACGGCTATGCCGTTCGTCTGCTCTGTGAGCAGAGAACCCTATTGTTTTTCGTCTGTTTTTAAATTATTTATTATTATTATTATTATTATTATTATTATTACGGGTAATTATTATTCTCCGCTAAAACGCGTTGGGCGGCCCATGCGGATTTGTAACGAACCTATTGAATCAGGTATCCAAGTACAGAATGTGCACCGCTACTCAAACCCAGAAATTCAGACCCCTCAACAAATAGGGGGCGCTATAACAAAGGACAATGCGTTTTGGCCTATAACCACCAAACTACTGGTCCCACACTCAAAAACTTCACATCACTTTGTTTATTGGATGATTCTGCAAAATAAAGGGAATTGGCACACCCTTCGTTTCCCAGCTAGTTTTCGCGCTACATGGCTACAAAGGTTAAACCTTTCTTGTTAAACTCCTCCTACATTTTTTATGCAATCCGCGCAAAACTCCATATATAACCGCGTAATGGACAAATAAAAAAAGTTAACATGCCGGATTTTTGAATTTTGACTATTTCGAAAAGTAACGCTAAAATAAGTGATTGTTAGCTAGCTAGCTCTAAATGTAATTGCTGATTATTCTAAAACCATAACAGATTTTGACATGTCCTTCATAACCCATAGTCCAAATAAGATTTTGCACATGTGACCCGCGTTTGAGGATCGTCCATCACTAGGGGGCGCTGTGATGTCAAGAAATCTACTACGCAAGAATGGCTGATCGGATTTTTACAAAACCTTCTTCATCCCCTTCCAGTCATACCCCTGAACTCAGGTATTAAATATGGTAATGATTAAAACAAGTGGGCGGGGCCTATTTCCAAAAGTGTTAAAAAACCTGGAGAATAATAAAAACAATAAAGTAAAGAATAAAAAATGCTTTAAAATCAATTTTTTGATCCCAGATTTTCAGGATGTATTCTGTGAATAAGGTGTAACAATTCTCTCACTGCATGTATTGTTTTTTTTTGAAGTGCTACACTCTGAATTTTTAAAAGTTTGTAAAATGGAGAAATCAATGTATTTTCCACAAATATTGTTCAACCCCCCAAAATATGGCCTCTATTTGTAAAGCACATGCAGAATAAACATGGATTTCAGTTTGGTAAAAATCCAGGCGAGTTTGACCAATTTACAAGACTTTGAAAATAAATGGTACAAGACTATAAAGTTTAATATTTTATTTCTCTGAATCCATTTTTTTAATGACCATAAAAAAAATCCTGTGGTTAGATAAAGCACTCTTTGAGATCCATGAATATTTTCAGAATTTTAGAGCCAACCGTTGATTATTAACGAATTTATGAAGTTTGTGATCAGTTCACAGCTTTCATCGTCCAGAGCTCTGACTGCAGAGCTTTGAACAGGGCGGCCATTTTGCCCATATTTGGGCACATCACAGGAAGTGACGTCAAAGCAGCCATCTTAGGTCAGACCAAGCTGCCATCTTAGGTCAGACCATAGAGAACATAGACATAATATAAGAGATTGTATTCTCTATCATAGACATATATAATATTTATATATGTCTATGATAGAGAATACAAGTCAATTCAGGAAAATGTACTTTATGTTTCAGACACTCTGAATCCGGTGAATTCTCACCCAATTTCCAGCTAAATCAACTGACTGAAAACGTCACCCCTTTAGGGGCTACATGGGACCAATTGATTGAATTAAACGATTGTCTAACTTAATAAATAATTTCGGTTTTGTATTGAAAGTAAGCAAACTTCCAGAGCTACGTCCCAGGAAGCCAGACTTTTACTCCGCTTATGGGTGCGCATATAAAAGGACACCAGGAACCAGATCCTGGGGAATTACCTTCCATAAGTAAGATTTTATGATAGATAATCCTCATGCTTTACAGTTACAGTGTTTCCGGCATAAACACAATATGTGCTAATGGGTACAGCGATGGAAGTAGAGAAAAGTACATTAAACACCAAAAACAAACAAAATGGTCCTAAATTACTGGATAGACATGATTTGTGGGGAGGGGGGGGGAAGCCCGTTCTGAGGGTGATTAGGTTTTTTGTTGATTTCTTTTTGTTGATAATTGCTGTTGTCTGTAGATCGGTGTCTGTGTATATAGCTTAAATATATATATATATATATATATATATATATATATAACATTGGAAGAATTTTAGAGCAAACTGTTGATTTTTAAAGAATTTATTTATGAATTTAAAGAGAATAACATTTCCGAAATGTGCCCATGTAGGGATTTAAAATTTCCAGTAGATGGCAGTATTTGATTATATATGGACACACACACTTATATACATAAGCTTTACATTGAATGTAGCTAGTTGCGGAGCCAGAGGGGTGGCAGGGGTGGCATTTGCCACCCCCAACAGAGCCCTTGCCACCCCCTACTGCCACCCCACTGGAAATGGTAATTTTAACATATAATACTTATGAGATCGGCAAAGATTTGCCAGGAAAACTGTAATTTCCGACTGTCCCTGAAGGCAGCCCATGCAGTAGCAGCCTACATGCTGCGCACTGACGCTGTTCATTGGTTAAGCTGACATGTGGTTCCTGCTTGATCCAAAACACACCCGCGGCTTTAGAGTACACCGTTGAGGAGTTTTGCAGGTATTTACAACATTTTACCGCTCAGCGGTAACCGCTGTGTTACCTTCCTAATGAGAGGCGGCACTTGTCATACATTTCTAAAAAGAAAAAAAAAATGGTTGTGCACCGCTCCGTCCGTAGTGCCTCGTTTATTATATTAGCCATGCTAGTGCTGATAGATCGTGTTTTAGACAGATTCTTTTAACATATGTTTCAGTGCACATGCTGCCCTGTAATGTTTTATTAATTTGGCCAGGATATATCTCCCAGCTCTTGCTTGAAATGTGTGTGGTAAGAATATGTGAAAAACCATTGTTAAGTTTATAATGACTGAAATGTAAATAGGCTATGTCATATGAAAGCTTTGAATTATAACCTAACTAGTTATATTAATTAATTTAATTAATCTATTTTTAATTTAGTATTATTTTAGCTAGCTACAGAAAACAAAAAACTATTGTTTAAATAATATTTAAAATAGTGTTGTCTTTGCCATACAGTCATGGAGTCTAAATACCAGGCTGCCTTATTTTGTGTAGAGCCCAAATGAAGAGAAAAGAGAATATCTCACAGTTCTTCTTAAAGAGGCAAAAACCAGGGCCAGACCAGGACCAGACAGAACCCTGCAGCAGTGACCAACCTGGAGAAGCCAGCCAGGAGACACCAGGCCCAAGTGTATCACCAGCAGGTTAGAGGCTGTGACAGAGAGTTATTAAGTAGTAAAATCCAATAAGCCTAATTCTAAAGGTTAGCATGATGCTTTTTGCATTTTTTATTGTGTCTGTTTATGAACACAATTGAAACAAGTGGGCAGGGCCTATTTGCAAAAGTGTGAGAGTAGGGAGTAGCAAGATGGCGGCCAGTCACTAGGGGAGGTCACTGGCCGCCATCTTGCTACTCCGTTCTCACACAGAACCCCATAGCATTTGGTTGCAACAACAAGCAGTTTGGCTGTGTGAAAACGTTTCACAGGTAACTTTAGATGTCAGTGGATGTTATACTTACTATACAAATTACTTTTGTTTAGGTAACACTTTATTTGTGCCTAAGATTTACATGATACTGTCATAAACAGAGGCTGCACAGTGAAGCAGTGAGAAGTGTTGTTGCCTTCTGGGTTCAATCACCTGGGTCTTTCAAATCCTCCCGGGTCTTTCAAATCCTCCCGGGTCTTTCAAATCCTCCTGGGTCTTTCAAATCCTCCCGGGTCTTTCAAATCCTCTGGGTCTTTCTGCATGGAGTTTGAATGTTCTACCTGTGCATGCGTAGGTTCACTCCGGGTACGCCGGCTTCCTCCCACAGTTCAAAAACATGACTGTTAGTTTAATTGGCTTCTCTAAATTGTCCTTAGGTGTGAGTGTGTGCAAGAATGGTTGTTTGTCCTGTCTGTCTCTGTGTTGCCCTGTGACAGATTGCCGACCTGTCCAGGGTGTAACCCGCCTCTCGCTCAGTGAACGCTGTGTGTGTGTATATATATATATATATATATATATATATATATATATATATATATATATATATATATATATATATATATATATATATACACAGAAAGCTATATACACGGTAGACTGTGCGTTAATGTAACGCAGAAGGTCTGGAGATGCTACGTTGGTGTAGCTTGTAGGACCTGAACAGGGGAGAGAGGCAGAGTCAAGTGTCACGGGGCCTCTGGGCCGTGTTAATAAGGCTGGTAGCGGATGGGAAAAAACTGTTTTTGTGTCGTGACGTTTTGGTCCTGATGGACCGCTGCCTCCTGCCAGAAGGAAGTGTCTGAAATATTTTGTGACTGGGGTGTCACAAAATCGGCCACAATCTTCCCTGCACGCCTCAGAGTCCTGGAGGCTTACAGGTCCTGGAGAGATGGAAAATTGCAGCCAGTCACCTACTCATCAGACCGGATGACACGCTGCAGTCTGCTCTTGTCTTTGGCGGTGGCACCAGCGTACCAGATGGTAATGGAGGAGGTGGTTTAGACACACGTTCTCCTTCAAAGAGTTTTCTTAATTTTCATAACTATGACAATTGTAGATTCACACTAAAGGCATCAAAACTATGAATTGCTGTGGAGGATAAATTCATCCTAGTCACCAGCCTCAGAAATCGCAGGTTGACAGCAGCTCAGATTAGAGACCAGGTCAATGCCACACAGAGTTCTAGCAGCAGACACATCTCTAGAACAACTGTTAGGAGACTGTGTGAATCAGGCCTTCATGTTAAAACAGCTGCTAGGAAACCACTGCTAAGGACAGGCAACAAGTAGAAGAGAATTGTTTGGGCTAAAGAACACAAGGAATGGACATTAGACCAGTGGAAATCTGTGCTTTGGTCTGATGAGTCCAAAGTTGAGATCTTTGGTTCCAACCATCGTGTCTTTGTGCGACGCAGAAAAGGTTTAACAGATGGACTCTATTCAATTCAATTCAATTGTATTTATATAGCGCCAATTCATGAAACATGTCATCTCGAGGCACTTTACAAAGTCAAAATCAATCATATTATACAGATTGGTCAAAAATTTCCTATATAAGGGAACCAGTTGATTGCTTCAAAGTCCCGACAAGCAGCATTCACTCCTGGAGAAGCATAGAGCTACAGGGAGAGACGTCTGCATTGTCCATGGCTTTGCAGCAATCCCTCATACTGAGCAAGCATGAAGCGACAGTCGAAAAAAAAACCACCCATTAGCGGGAAGGAAAAACCTCCAGCAGAACCGGGCTCAGTATGAACGGTCATCTGCCTCGACCGACTGGGGGTTAAAGAATACAGAGCAGAGACACAACAAGAGAGACAAACATGCACAGAAGCACACATTGATCCAGTAATCTGTTCTACATTAGATGGTAATAGCGGGTGATCTGTCTTCTCTGGATGATGTCACAGTTATCAGAACGTCAGATCAGGTGTACCTACTATGAAGAAAAAAGAGAGAGCAAAAAGTTAAAAGCTGAAATGACAACAGTCATTTCAATGTAATGCAATGCAAAACTGCATTGCATCTACTTTTTTTAGACAAATGCAAGAAAGTAATAAATATTATGACATGCTTAATTGGAAGGGAGTGGGGAGCAGATAGATGGTGCTGCTGTAGAAGGTCGTGAGGATGGGCGGGGACAGGTGGGCTCTCCTCATCCTCCGCAGTAAGTGCAAGCGCTTCTGTTCCCTCTTCTCCAGTGACATGGTGTTCACAAACCAGCTGAGGTTGTGTGTTATGTGCACCCCGAGGAATTTATTGCTGCTGGCCACCTCCACAGCTGAGCTGTTAATGAGAAGTGGAGCATGGCGAGGCCATTTCTTCCTGAAGTCCATGATGATCTCCTTCGTTTTCTCCACGTTCAGGATCAGTCCTGGTCGTTGTTGTCTCTAATCAGGCCCACCACCGTCGTGTCGTCTGCAAACTTCACGATGTGATTGGTGGTGAACCTGGGGACACAGTCGTGTGTCATCAGGGTGAACAGCAGGGGGCTCAGGACGCAGCCCTGAGGAAAGCCCGTGCTGAGGGTGATGACATCAGAGGTTTTCTGTCCGACCCGGACCAACTGAGGTCTGTTGGTGAGGAAGTCTAGTAGGCAGTTGCGAACAGGTGTGCTGAAGCCCAGATGTTCCAGTTTTGATGGTGTTGAACGCTGAACTGAAGTACAGGAACATGCTCAAGGGGGCGGTGCGTGGGTGGGCTTGGAACCCGTTAATAACTGCTTGCAGTTCTAGTTATTATTATTATTACGGGTAATTATTATTCTCCGCTAAAACGCGTTGGGCGGCCCATGCGGATTTGTAACGAACCTATTGAATCAGGTATCCAAGTACAGAATGTGCACCGCTACTCAAACCCAGAAATTCAGACCCCTCAACAACTAGGGGGCGCTAAAACAAAGGACAATGCGTTTTGGCCTATAACCACCAAACTACTGGTCCCACACTCAAAAACTTCACATCACTTTGTTTATTGGATGATTCTGCAAAATAAAGGGAATTGGCACACCCTTCGTTTCCCAGCTAGTTTTCGCGCTACATGGCTACAAAGGTTAAACCTTTCTTGTTAAACTCCTCCTACATTTTTTATGCAATCCGCGCAAAACTCGATATATAACAGCATAATGGACAAATAAAAAAAGTTAACGCGCCGGATTTTTGAATTTTGACTTTTTCGAAAAGTAACGCTAAAATAAGTGATTGTTAGCTAGCTAGCTCTAAATGTAATTGCTGATTATTCTAAAACCATAACAGATTTTGACATGTCCTTCATAACCCATAGTCCAAATAAGATTTTGCACATGTGACCCGCGTTTGAGGATCGTCCATCACTAGGGGGCGCTGTGATGTCAAGAAATCTACTACGCAAGAATGGCTGATCGGATTTTTACAAAACCTTCTTCATCCCCTTCCAGTCATACCGCTGAACTCAGGTATTAAATATGGTAATGATTAAAACAAGTGGGCGGGGCCTATTTCCAAAAGTGTTAAAAAACCTGGAGAATAATAAAAGCAATAAAGTAAAGAATAAAAAATGCTTTAAAATCAATTTTTTGATCCCAGATTTTCAGGATGTATTCCGTGAATAAGGTGTAACAATTCTCTCACTGCATGTATTGGTTTTTTTTGAAGTACTACACTCTGAATTTTTAAAAGTTTGTAAAATGGAGAAATCAATGTATTTTCCAGAAATTGTTCAACCCCCCAAAATATGGCCTCTATTTGTAAAGCACATGCAGAATAAACATGGATTTCAGTTTGGTAAAAATCCAGGCGAGTTTGACCAATTTACAAGACTTTGAAAATAAATGGTACAAGACTATAAAGTTTAATATTTTATTTCTCTGAATCCATTTTTTTAATGACCATAAAAAAAATCCTGTGGTTAGATAAAGCACTCTTTGAGATCCATGAATATTTTCAGAATTTTAGAGCAAACCGTTGATTATTAACGAATTTATGAAGTTTGTGATCAGTTCACAGCTCTCATCCAGAGCTCTGACTCCACAGCTGTGAACAGGGCGGCCATTTTGCCCATATTTGGGCACATCACAGGAAGTGACGTCACATCCCGTGTTTTTTCTAAGCGGAGCAGATATTTGAAGAGGGAGGATAGCTTTTAGGGTTTTCTAAAGAACACATCATTTAAAAAATTTTATTGAATATAAAAAAGATCAAGCAGAAGACAGGAAAGTTATTTAGAAGGCAAAGAAGACAAAATGGAGAGATTTTTGTGATTCAATAGGCAGAACAACCCCTATAGCTTAGGTATGGGGAATGATTAAGAAAATGAAGGGAAATAGACCAGAGAGAACATATCCAGTTCTAAAACATGAAGAAGGAACAGCAGTAACAAATGAAGAAAAACTAGAAGTAATGGCAAGAACATTTGCAAAGATCCATAGTTCAGATAATTTAACAGAAACGGGAAAATTTAGGAGAGAGCAGACAAGAAGGATAAATGATTTTATTTTAGAAGGTGAAACAACTCCAGGAAATGTCATGGATGTTTATTTTTCTATGCAAGAAATGAAGAGAGCGATATTTAGATCAGGATTAACAGCACCAGGAAAAGATCAGATATGCTATATTATGTTAAAAAAACTTAGGGAAACAAGCTGAAGAAACACTTCTAGGTTTATATAATAAGATTGGAAAGAAGGAAGATTACCTTCTAATTAGAAGGAAGCAATTATTGTGCCAATTATTAAACCAGGAAAGGATCCAACAAACCCTTTAAGCTATAGACCAATTGCACTTACTTCATGTTTAGGAAAGATTATGGAAAGAATGATAACAGAAAGGATTACATATTATGTAGAAAGTAAAAGACTGTTGTATGACATGGTATGGAAGGATGGGTTGCTTATAAAATTATATAAAATGGGCATAACAGGAAGGGCTTATAATTGGATTGAAGATTTTTTGTTTAATAGTTATACAGGTACAGATGGGAGTAACAAAATCTGATAAATATAAAATTGATAATGGAACTCCACAGGAAAATATTATCAGTCCTTTATTATTCTCAATTGTAAGTAATGAACAACTGACAACAGCTTAATCGGTAAGTGTATCTGTCGCTGCTCCTGCAGTTAATTAATGAATTATTTCCACCTGTGGCCACGTCACCTGTCAGCGTGTATTCCCTCACTGCCAGTAACTTAGCTGATAAACCAAACAGGGATATCCTCATGATTTCTATTAGCTCAGGCTAATTTAGCATGATGCATTTTTTCTTTTATTTTTTTTTAACAATGGTCGGAATGTGAAACAGTGTCCCACATTTTAATGGGTCTGATTCAGAAAAAGTGAAAAAATTCCACCTGAGCTTTTCTTTAACAAAGAAGGCAGAGCTGCAACGGCTGTCAGTCAATAAGCAGAAGCTCCACCTCAGGAGCAGCTGCTCACCAGGACCGTCGTTAAATAAAATCCCAAGGATTTTGATGCATGCAACTTATTAAGGAAACTACGTCAAATAAAAAAAATAAACTGCAGCTACAATATGGACTGGAGAACGGGTTCTAACTGGGTGAGGCCAGAGAAAGGCGATTGTCAGAAAGCTTTTATGAAGTTCTTTTTTTTTTAACAGTGTAGAGGGTGAAGTGAAACGACACTGTAGAACCAAGTCACACTAGAACGAGCTGAGAAAGCCTCCTGTGGTTCTATGGACTAATTTTATTCAACCCAAAATCACCTGCCAGAGAGACAAGCTACAGCAGCCAAGATTACCTACAGCAATATTTAACTTTATGCAAAGTTTAATAACATTTCTCTAATTAAAGTGTTCATCTTAAAAAGCAAGTAATGTTTTTTTTCTGATAAACTTTGAGCAATTTTATTGAACTTCAAAAATTTAACATCCCATCCATCCATGGATTTTCTATACCCGGTTTTCGGTACAGGTGTGACGTCAAGCCCTATCTGATGGGGAAACAGGGTATGGGGGTGGGGAGGGATGGCAGGTGGCTCTTCCTAGTCAGGGACACAGATTACATCCTGGACAGGTCGCCAGTCACAGGGCCAAAATATAACCGTTTTATTAGACTACAAAAAAGTTGAATAATGCCTTTTTTATAAACTCATGATTTGTGATAATTAATTGCTGTGCAATGATAGGAAAAACAGACTGATTATTGTAATGTGCGATCTGTGTTAAATCAAAATACAGTATATGACGTCATCATAGTGTTGGTTATGTGTCCTGCATTGTCCATGCTTGTGGTTGGCCTTGTATGATCATAGGATTGGTTTATATTGAATGTGACAGGGAGCCAGTGGAGCTAATGTACAGGAGTGAAGTAGATGATGTAATGATGAAGCTGCTGTCTTTGTACTAGCTGCAGTTTATGGAGGTTTTTAGGAGGACAGGGAGGGAAGGGAGCTGAAATTGTCAAGTCAAGAGGTGAGTGGACTGTGAAGCAGTTTGGCAACAGTGTGAAGGAAGAACTTGATGCTGCCGAGATGAAAGTTAACCAGGTGATGATGTGGAAAGTGAAGGAGAGGATGGGAGGCTGTCCAGGCTGACGCCAAGGCTCTGAACCTGAAAGGTGGGAGAGATACAGGAATGGTCAATGGATATTGTAGACCTACCAGATTTGGTTAATGTTGACTTTGCACAATAAGCAAGTGAGGTAACTGACGTGGCATGATGTCCACGGCCCGGGAATATATGGGCTGACTTGAATTTTTTTTTCAGTCAAACTGATTATTTTTGCTTTAACCCATGATATATATGTATACATATGCACTTTTACTGTTGCTGTTTAGAGTTCAACAGTATGATGGCAACGGGGAAAAAGCTGTTGCAGAAAATGGTGAACTTGCAGCGGATGCTGCGGAACCTTTTCCCAGTGGGCAACAGGGAGAACAGTCCACGGTGGGGGTGTGAGGGGTCTCTGATAATGTTATGGGTTCGGGACATGCAGCGCTGGGATGAAATGTCCTTAATGGAAAGGAGAGGAGCCCCGATGATCCCTTCTGCTGTCCTCACCACTCTCCACCAGATGCTGTAGGATGATGGTGTTGAATGCTGAACTGAAGTCCAGGAACATGCTCAAGGGGGCGGGGCGTGGATGGGCTTGGAACCCGTTAATAACTGCTTGCAGTTCTAGTTATTATTATTATTACGGAATTAAAACGCGTTGTGCAGCCCACGCGGATTTGTAACGAAACAATTGGATCAGGTATCTAAGTTCAGAACGTGCGCCCCTACTCAAACCCACAAATTCAGACCCCTCAACAACTAGGGGGCGCTATAACAAAGGACAATGCGTTTCGGCCTGTAACCACCAAACTACTGGTCCCACACTCAAAACCTTTATATGACTTTGTTTATTGGATGATTCTGCATCAAAAAGGGAATTGGCACACCTTTCGTTTCCCAGCTACTTTTCGCGCTACATGGCTACAAAGGTTAAACCTTTCTTGTTAAACTCCTCCTACATTTTTTGTGCGATCCGCGCAAAACTTCATATATAAGCGTGTAATGGACAAATTTAACGCGGTGGATTTTTGAATTTTTACTTTTTCGGAAAGTAACGCTAAAATAAGTGATTGTAAGCTAGCTAGCTCTAAATGTAATTGCTGATTATTCTAAAACCATAACAGATTTTGACGTGTCCTTCATAACACATAGTCCAAATAAGATTTTGCACATGTGACCCGCGTTTGAGGATCGTCCATCACTAGGGGGCGCTGTGATGTCAAGAAATCTACTACGCGAGAATGGCTGATCGGTTTTTTACAAAACCTTCTTCATCCCCTTCCAGTCATAACCCTTAACTCAGTAATTAAATATGGTACTGATTGAATCAAGTGGGCGGGGCCTATTTCCAAAAGTGTGAAAAAAACCTTCAAAACTTCAAAAAATTACCAAAAATCCATTTTGTGGTGTAACGATCTCAGATTTTCAGGATGTATTCCTTGAATAAGGTGTAACAATTCTCTCACTGCATGTATTGAGGTTTCTGAAAGTTGCACACTCTGATTTTTTAAAAGTTTGTAAAATGGAGAAATCAATGTATTTTCCACAAATATTTTTCAATCCCAATAAAAATGGCCACTATTTGTAAAGCACATTCAGACTTAATGTGTAATTCAGTTTGGTAAAAATCCAGGCGATTTTGAACTATTTAGAAGACTTTGAAATTCACATGTGCAAGACTATAAAGGTTAATATTTTGTTTCTCTAAAACGCTTTTTTCAATGGGCGTTTAAAAAATCACATAGTTAGATAAAGCACTCTTGGACATACTTGAATATTTTCAGAATTTTAGAGCAAACCGTTGAATTTTAACGATTTAATGAATTTTATGATCTGGTCACAGCTCTCACCATCCAGAGCTCTGACCATCCAGAACTGTGAACAGGGCGGCCATTTTGCCCATATATGGGCACATCACAGGATGTGACGTCACATCCCGTGATTTTCTAAGCGGAGCAGAAACTTGAAGAGGGAGGATAGCTTTTAGAGTTTTGAAAAGAACACATAATTTTAAAACAAATATTGAATGTAAAAAAGATCAAGCAGAAGCAAGGAAAGTTATTTAGAAGGCAAAGAAGACAAAATGGAGAGATTTTTGTGATTCAATGGGCAGAACAACTCCTATAGCTAAGGTATGGGGAATGATTAAGAAAATGAAGGGAAATAGACCAGAGAGAACATATCCAGTTCTAAAACATGAAGAAGGAACAGCAGTAACAAATGAGGAAAAAGTAGAAGTAATGGCAAGAACATTTGCAAAGATCCATAGTTCATATATGGATCAGACTTATTCCAAAAGTAACACTATGATATAATATGGATAAATAGACAGTTAGATAGACAGTTAGATAGATAGATAGATAGATAGATAGATAGATAGATAGATAGATAGATAGATAGATATGAAAAGGAGTAATAGCATTAATGGTTTAAAGGTCAATCTAAATGAAGAACATTCATTATATATATATAAACACTTTTATTTGGGTGTGATTAATTATTTCACAGTCCTAATTTATTTATATTTACGTACATACTTTTATAATATGAATATTACTGTTATAATAAAATATGAAATACTGACAAAAAAGGCTTATTGTGTGGCAACCTCTTGGTGTAGAAGCATAATCCAGGTTTCAAATTAAAGGTAACACTTTGAAGTTTCATGTAGACTATTCGGATTATATATCAGGAGTAATTACACAAAGGTTCCTATTTCTAATCCATTATAAAAGTGAAATTTATTTGCTATTAAAATTGGTACAATAGTCCCCTTCACAAGTATATATAGATGTAGCATGTTGAAATCCCCACCTACACTACTGTGATGGTATACACATGGAAGACAGAGATTTAAAAAATGACCCAAAAAACATAGCTTGGCTAATGCCCTTTGAAAAGGATGGTTTCATTGAGTTTCTGTTGCATGTTGTTGCTCTGTAAGCTAAGGTTAGTTATTTTGGCAATTTGGTGCAGCCTTAACTTAAAAAACAAGGACACAACCAACGTTAACAGCATATGGTGGTGGCTGTCTATGCCATACTGTGTTTCTCCGATGTGCTCTCTGAGCACAAACACATCCTCTGACCCTATCCTCTTCCTTACAATGTACACGACCTCTAGCACTTTGATGGGCTGTGATCGTCTGGTACATGAGGTCTGACGAATGACCCACTCTGCTGCCCTGACTACCATCACTGTGCCTTCTGATGGAATCACCAGACCTCCATTGTTTTTTAACTTCAGCAGGTGGTAGCTCTGGTCCTTGATGGCAGATGCAGCATCTGTTACCAAGCTGGCATGGCAGACATCACGGGACAGCTTTTTCAGAGCCTGTCACACAACAAATCCTGAAATAAGAGTTGGTATATTAAAATAATTTATAATAACCATGGGGAAATTAAGGGAACATATATCTTTTTGGACCATTGTGAGATTGATTTCCCTCAAATTTACACCAAAGATTAATTGTCATACAATCGTTATTGGTGTCAGTAAAACCTATATAATTGACCAGTGGTCTCAGCCTTGATAACTTGCGCAAGTAGCCGTGATGCACAACTATGCTGCATGATTAAGTCATTTTTCGACAAGAAAATCTGCAATTTCGACATGTTCAAGCATCAAGAATTATAGCCACGTTCATAACGTTTGTAAGAAACCAAACTGTTTGTAAATCCGTCAAGAATTCAATGAGTTAAGAGTATTTGTGTTCGTGCTGATCACTCACCTTACATTAGGTACCACAGAGCATGCCAGAAAGCTTGTCTGAGGCAAGATGGCCGCCGGTGATGACGTTTGAGACTCCGCCGTAAGACATCTAGCCTTTATTATGGATATCTATGGTCAGAGTGCTCTCTATGGTACTTGTGTAGAGGGTTGTGAGGATGGGCGGGGGCAGTTGGGCTCTCCTCATCCTCCGCAGGAAGTACAAGCGCTTCTGAGCCCTCCTCACCAGATGTGGTGTTTACAGACCAGGTGAGGTTGTCCGTGATGTGCACCCCGAGGAATTTGGTGCTGCTAACCACCTCCACAGCTGAGCTGTTGATGAGTTTGTGTCAAGTGCGAACTTCATGATGTGATTGGGGGTGAACCTGGGGGTGCAGTCGTGTGTCATCAGAGTAAACAGCAGGGGGCTGCGGACACAGCCCTGAGGGGAGCCCGTGCTGAGGGTGATGACATCAGAGGTGGTCTGTCAGACCCGGACCGACAGTGGTCAGGAGGTGAGGAAGTGATGAGGGGTGTGCTGAAGCCCAGATGTTCCAGTTTTTCAACCAGATGCTGTGGGATGAGGGCGTTGAACGCTGTAGTCCAGGAACATGCTCAAAGGGGGCGGAGCGTAGACGGGCTTGGAACCCGTTAATAACTGCTTGCAGTTCTAGTTAGGGTTCCAAGCCCGCAGCGCAGGCGAACGGCTAAGCCGTTCGTCTGCTCTGTGAGCAGAGAACCCTATTGTTTTTCTAGTGTTTTTAAATTATTTATTATTATTATTAGGGTTCCAAGCCCGCAGCGCAGGCGAACGGCTATGCCGTTCGTCTGCTCTGTGAGCAGAGAACCCTATTGTTTTTCTAGTGTTTTTAAATTATTTATTATTATTATTACGGGTAATTATTATTCTCCGCTAAAACGCGTTGGGCGGCCCATGCGGATTTGTAACGAACCTAATGAATCAGGTATCCAAGTACAGAATGTGCACCGCTACTCAAACCCAGAAATTCAGACCCCTCAACAACTAGGGGGCGCTATAACAAAGGACAATGCGTTTAGGCCTATAACCACCAAACTACTGGTCCCACACTCAAAAACTTCACATCACTTTGTTTATTGGATGATTCTGCAAAATAAAGGGAATTGGCACACCCTTCGTTTCCCAGCTAGTTTTCGCGCTACATGGCTACAAAGGTTAAACCTTTCTTGTTAAACTCCTCCTACATTTTTTATGCAATCCGCGCAAAACTCCATATATAACCGCGTAATGGACAAATAAAAAAAGTTAACGCGCCGGATTTTTGAATTTTGACTATTTCGAAAAGTAACGCTAAAATAAGTGATTGTTAGCTAGCTAGCTCTAAATGTAATTGCTGATTATTCTAAAACCATAACAGATTTTGACATGTCCTTCATAACCCAGAGTCCAAATAAGATTTTGCACATGTGACCCGCGTTTGAGGATCGTCCGTCACTAGGGGGCGCTGTGATGTCAAGAAATCTACTACGCAAGAATGGCTGATCGGATTTTTACAAAACCTTCTTCATCCCCTTCCAGTCATACCCCTGAACTCAGGTATTAAATATGGTAATGATTAAAACAAGTGGGCGGGGCCTATTTCCAAAAGTGTTAAAAAACCTGGAGAATAATAAAAACAATAAAGTAAAGAATAAAAAATGCTTTAAAATCAATTTTTTGACCCCAGATTTTCAGGATGTATTCTGTGAATAAGGTGTAACAATTCTCTCACTGCATGTATTGTTTTTTTTTTAAGTGCTACACTCTGAATTTTTAAAAGTTTGTAAAATGGAGAAATCAATGTATTTTCCACAAATATTGTTCAACCCCCAAAAATATGGCCTCTATTTGTAAAGCACATGCAGAATAAACATGGATTTCAGTTTGGTAAAAATCCAGGCGAGTTTGACCAATTTACAAGACTTTGAAAATAAATGGTACAAGACTATAAAGTTTAATATTTTATTTCTCTGAATCCATTTTTTTAATGACCATAAAAAAAATCCTGTGGTTAGATAAAGCACTCTTTGAGATCCATAAATATTTTCAGAATTTTAGAGCCAACCGTTGATTATTAACGAATTTATGAAGTTTGTGATCAGTTCACAGCTTTCATCATCCAGAGCTCTGACTGCAGAGCTTTGAACAGGGCGGCCATTTTGCCCATATTTGGGCACATCACAGGAAGTGACGTCAAAGCAGCCATCTTAGGTCAGACCAAGCTGCCATCTTAGGTCAGACCATAGAGAATACAAGTCAATTGAGGAAAATGTACTTTATGTTTCAGACACTCTGAATCCGGTGAATTCTCACCCGATTTCCATTAAATCAACTGACTGAAAACGTCACCCCTTTAGGGGCTACATGGGACCAATTGATTGAATTAAACGATTGTCTAACTTAATAAATAATTTCGGTTTTGTATTGAAAGTAAGCAAACTTCCAGAGCTACGTCCCAGGAAGCCAGACTTTTACTCCGCTTATGGGTGCGCATATAAAAGGACACCAGGAACCAGATCCTGGGGAATTACCTTCCATAAGTAAGATTTTATGATAGATAATCCTCATGCTTTACAGTTACAGTGTTTCCGGCATAAACACAATATGTGCTAATGGGTACAGCGATGGAAGTAGAGAAAAGTACATTAAACACCAAAAACAAACAAAATGGTCCTAAATTACTGGATAGACATGATTTGTGGGGAGGGGGGGGGGAAGCCCGTGCTGAGGGTGATTAGGTTTTTTGTTGATTTCTTTTTGTTGATAATTGCTGTTGTCTGTAGATCGGTGTCTGTGTATATAGCTTAAATATATATATATATATATATATATATATATATATATATATATATATATATATATATATATATATATATAATATTGGAAGAATTTTAGAGCAAACTGTTGATTTTTAAAGAATTTATTTATGAATTTAAAGAGAATAACATTTCCGAAATGTGCCCATGTAGGGATTTAAAATTTCCAGTAGATGGCAGTATTTGATTATATATGGATTTTTTACACACACACACTTATATACATAAGCTTTACATTTAATGTAGCTAGTTGCGGAGCCAGAGGGGTGTCAGGGGTGGCATTTAGAGTAGCAAGATGGCGGCCAGTCACTAGGGGAGGTCACTGGCCGCCATCTTGCTACTCCGTTCTCACACAGAACCCCATAGCATTTGGTTGCAACAACAAGCAGTTTGGCTGTGAGAAAACGTTTCACAGGTAACTTTACAGTCAGTGGATGTTATACTTACTATACAAATTACTTTTGTTTAGGTAACACTTTATTTGTGCCTAAGATTTACATGATACTGTCATAAACAGAGGCTGCACAGTGAAGCAGTGAGAAGTGTTGTTGCCTTCTGGGTTCAATCACCTGGGTCTTTCAAATCCTCCCGGGTCTTTCAAATCCTCCCGGGTCTTTCAAATCCTCTGGGTCTTTCTGCATGGAGTTTGAATGTTCTACCTGTGCATGCGTAGGTTCACTCCGGGTACGCCAGCTTCCTCCCACAGTTCAAAAACATGACTGTTAGTTTATTTGGCTTCTCTAAGTTGTCCTTAGGTGTGAGTGTGTGCAAGAATGGTTGTTTGTCCTGTCTGTCTCTGTGTTGCCCTGTGACAGATTGCCGACCTGTCCAGGGTGTAACCCGCCTTTCGCTCAGTGAACGCTGTGTATATATATATATATATATATATATATATATATATATATATATATATATATATATATATATATATATATATATATATATATATATACACAGAAAGCTATATACACAGAAAGCTATATACACGGTAGACTGTGCGTTAATGTAACGCAGAAGGTCTGGAGATGCTACGTTGGTGTAGCTTGTAGGACCTGAACAGGGGAGAGAGGCAGAGTCAAGTGTCACGGGGCCTCTGGGCCGTGTTAATAAGGCTGGTAGCGGATGGGAAAAAACTGTTTTTGTGTCGTGACGTTTTGGTCCTGATGGACCGCTGCCTCCTGCCAGAAGGAAGTGTCTGAAATATTTTGTGACTGGGGTGTCACAAAATCGGCCACAATCTTCCCTGCACGCCTCAGAGTCCTGGAGGCTTACAGGTCCTGGAGAGATGGAAAATCTCAGCCAGTCACCTTCTCATCAGACCGGATGACACGCTGCAGTCTGCTCTTGTCTTTGGCGGTGGCACCAGCGTACCAGATGGTAATGGAGGAGGTGGTTTAGACACACCTTCTCCTTCAAAGAGTTTTCTTAATTTTCATAACTATGACAATTGTATATTCACACTAAAGGCATCAAAACTATGAATTAACACATGTGGAATTATATACTTAACAAAAAAGTGTGAAACAACTGAAAATATGTCTTATATTCTAGGTTCTTCAAAGTAGCCACCTTTTGCTTTGATTACTGCTTTGTACACTCTTGGCATTCTCTTAATGAGCTTCAAGAGATAGTCACCTGAAATGGTTTTCCCTTCACAGGTGTCCCCTGTCAGGTTTAATAAGTGGGATGTCTTGCCTCTTAAATGGGGTTGGGACCATCAGTTGTGTTGTGCAGAAGTCAAGTGGATACACAGCTGATAGTCCTACTGAATAAACTGTTAGAATTTGTATTATGGCAAGAAAAAAGCAGCTAAGTAAAGAAAAACGAGTGGCCATAATTACCTTAAGAACTGAAGGTCATTCAGTCCGAATAATTGGGAAAACTTTGAAAGTGTCCCCAAGTGCAGTCGCAAAAACCATCAAGCGCTACAAAGAAACTGGCTCACACGAGGACCGCCCCAGGAAAGGAAGACCAAGAGTCACCTCTGCTGTGGAGGATAAATTCATCCTAGTCACCAGCCTCAGAAATCGCAGGTTGACAGCAGCTCAGATTAGAGACCAGGTCAATGCCACACAGAGTTCTAGCAGCAGACACATCTCTAGAACAACTGTTAGGAGACTGTGTGAATCAGGCCTTCATGTTAAAACAGCTGCTAGGAAACCACTGCTAAGGACAGGCAACAAGTAGAAGAGAATTGTTTGGGCTAAAGAACACAAGGAATGGACATTAGACCAGTGGAAATCTGTGCTTTGGTCTGATGAGTCCAAAGTTGAGATCTTTGGTTCCAACCATCGTGTCTTTGTGCAACGCAGAAAAGGTTTAACAGATGGACTCTATTCAATTCAATTCAATTGTATTTATATAGCGCCAATTCATGAAACATGTCATCTCGAGGCACTTTACAAAGTCAAATCAATCATATTATACAGATTGGTCAAAAATTTCCTATATAAGGGAACCAGTTGATTGCTTCAAAGTCCCGACAAGCAGCATTCACTCCTGGAGAAGCATAGAGCTACAGGGAGAGACGTCTGCATTGTCCATGGCTTTGCAGCAATCCCTCATACTGAGCAAGCATGAAGCGACAGTCGAAAAAAAAAAGCCACCCATTAGCGGGAAGGAAAAACCTCCAGCAGAACCGGGCTCAGTATGAACGGTCATCTGCCTCGACCGACTGGGGGTTAAAGAATACAGAGCAGAGACACAACAAGAGAGACAAACAAGCACAGAAGCACACATTGATCCAGTAATCTGTTCTATATTAGATAGTAATAGCGGGTGATCTGTCTTCTCTGGATGATGTCACAGTTAACAGAACGTCAGATCAGGTGTACCTACTATGAAGAAAAAAGAGAGAGCAAAAAGTTAAAAGCTGAAATGACAACAGTCATTTCAATGTAATGCAATGCAAAACTGCATTGCATCTACTTTTTTTAGACAAATGCAAGAAAGTAATAAATATTATGACATGCTTAATTGGAAGGGAGTGGGGAGCAGATAGATGGTGCTGCTGTAGAAGGTCGTGAGGATGGGCGGGGACAGGTGGGCTCTCCTCATCCTCCGCAGTAAGTGCAAGCGCTTCTGTTCCCTCTTCTCCAGTGACATGGTGTTCACAAACCAGCTGAGGTTGTGTGTTATGTGCACCCCGAGGAATTTATTGCTGCTGGCCACCTCCACAGCTGAGCTGTTAATGAGAAGTGGAGCATGGCGAGGCCATTTCTTCCTGAAGTCCATGATGATCTCCTTCGTTTTCTCCACGTTCAGGATCAGTCCTGGTCGTTGTTGTCTCTAATCAGGCCCACCACCGTCGTGTCGTCTGCAAACTTCACGATGTGATTGGTGGTGAACCTGGGGACACAGTCGTGTGTCATCAGGGTGAACAGCAGGGGGCTCAGGACGCAGCCCTGAGGAAAGCCCGTGCTGAGGGTGATGACATCAGTGGTTTTCTGTCCGACCCAGACCAACTGAGGTCTGTTGGTGATGAAGTCTAGTAGGCAGTTGCGAACAGGTGTGCTGAAGCCCAGATGTTCCAGTTTTGATGGTGTTGAACGCTGAACTGAAGTCCAGGAACATGCTCAAGGGGGCGGTGCGTGGGTGGGCTTGGAACCCGTTAATAACTGCTTGCAGTTCTAGTTATTATTATTATTATTATTATTATTACGGGTAATTATTATTCTCCGCTAAAACGCGTTGGGCGGCCCATGCGGATTTGTAACGAATCAATTGGATCAGGTATCCAAGTACAGAATGTGCACCGCTACTCAAACCCAGAAATTCAGACCCCTCAACAACTAGGGGGCGCTATAACAAAGGACAATGCGTTTACGCCTGTAACCACCAAACTACTGGTCCTACACTCAAAAACTTGATGGCACTTTGTTTATTGGATGATTCTGCAAAATAAAGTGAATTGGCACACCCTTCGTTTCCCAGCTAGTTTTCGCGCTACATGGCTACAAATGTTAAACCTTTCTTGTTAAACTCCTCCTACATTTTTTGTGCAATCCGCGCAAAAATTTATATATAAGCGTGTCATGGACAAATAAAAAAAGTTATCGCGGCGGATTTTTGAATTTTGACTTTTTCGAAAAGTAACGCTAAAATAAGTGATTGTTAGCTAGCTAGCTCTAAATGTAATTGCTGATTATTGTAAAACCATAACAGATTTTGACATGTCCTTCATAACCCATAGTACAAATAAGATTTTGCACATGTGACCCGCATTTGAGGATCGTCCATCACTAGGGGGCGCTGTGATGTCAAGAAATCTACTACGCAAGAATGGCTGATCGGAATTTTACAAAACCTTCTTCATTCCCTTCCAGACATTGCCCTTAACTAAAGTATTAAATATGGTATTTATTGAAACAAGTGGACGGGGCCTATTTCCAAAAGTGTGGAAAAAAACTTGAAAACTTCAAAAATTCACCTAAAATCACTTGTGTGGTGTAACAAGCTCAGATTTTCAGGATGTATTCCTTGAATAAGGTGCAACAATTCTCTCACTGCATGTATTCCAGTGTTTGAAAGTGCCACACTCTGTTTTTTTCAAAGTTTGTAAAATGGAGAAATCAATGTCTTTTCCACAAATATTGGTCAATCCCAATAAAAATGGCCTCTATCTGTAAAGCACAGCCAGAATAAACATGTCTTTCAGTTTGGTAAAAATCCAGGCGATTCTGACCAATTTACAAGATTTAAAAAATTAATGATACAAGATTATAAAGTTTAATTTTTTTTTTCTCTGAATCCATTTTTTTAATGACCATCAAAAAAATCGTGTGGTTAGATAAAACACTCTTGGACATTCATGAATATTTTCAGAATTTTAGAGCAAACCGTTCATTTAATAGGAATATTTATTTAGATAGTTTGACAAAAACCTATTGTAAAGAGCTTTTCAGAAAATTAAGCAAGGGCTCCATCTCGTGGCTTGTTTTTGCAACTACAACAACTCTTACCATTAATAGTCTAAGTAAGGGGTATACAATTAAAACTTAGAAGTCCACTTCAATAATTTTGTATGTATATATGTATGCATCATGTGTATATATATATATATATATATTTACACTAATGCTTTAATGTGGCGTTGTATGGAATACATTTAAAAATTCCAACAGAGGACAGGATTTGATCATGGATGGATCTCTACAAACACACACATATCTATTCTAGCAATAAAACATGATAGTAAACAATTATGGAATACACTGAATAATATATTAAGAGGAAATAGTAAATCAATTCCAGCTTATTTAGAACATGAAGGTGAATTTTTTACTAGACCAAGTGATATAGCAAATCATCTTAATGATTATTTCATGAACAAAATAAACAAACTAAAAGATACCACACAGCCATACAAGACAGAGTTATCAAATACACTAATAAATAAGATGATGAAAGACAAAACCTGTAGCTTTAAATTCAAGAGTGTAAGTGTTTCTAAAGTGGAATTACTTCTGATGAATTGTAAAAAAAACCCCACCTGGTGTAGACTACCTTGATCATATGTTGCTTAAACCAATAGTTGCTATTATTGCTCCTATTATTGCTCATATAATTAATTTGTGTTTCATGCACAATATATGTTTGCAAGAATGGAAAATATGTAAAGTAGTGCCAATCCCTACAAATAAGAAAATACCCTTTTCTGGATCAAACAGTAGACCAATAAGTTTATTACCAATTCTTGGTAAAATAATGGAAAGAATTGTTTATGAACAGATTCAATCTTATTTTAAGAATAATGATTTGATTACGTTTCAGCATCCATATAGAGAAAAACACTCAACAGCCACTCCCCTGACTCAGATGGTTGATGACTGGTTCAAGGATATGGAGGAGAGAAAAATAATAGGTGATGTAATGCTTGATTTCACTGCAGCATTTGATATCATTGACCACAAATTACTGTTAAAAAAACTGGAGTATTATGGCTTTTCACAAACTGCATTATTATGGATGAAAAGTTATTTGTCGGATAGAAGACAACTAGTTTATTTTAATGGCAGTTTTTCAAATGTAAGGGCTGTGGGACACGGGGTGCCTCAAGGAAGTTGTCTTGGGCCGCTCCTGTACACAATCTTTACAAATGATCTTCCATCTGTTTTAGAAAAGGCAAGCATCTCAATGTTTGCAGATGATTCCACCATATATTTAGCAGAAACTAATATTACTGAGTTAAATACAAAACTACAAAGAGAGCTACAGTTAGTGGTGGACTGGATAAGGAGCAACAAATTGGTTCTCAATGTATCTAAAACTACCTGTTTAGTGGTTGGAACTCCTTTTTCTTTACTTTCCAAACCGAAACTTGAACTCACCATAGAGCAAAATTCTGTGGATCAAAAACAAGAGGCTAAACTGTTGGGAGTGATAATTGATAATAGATTGTGTTGGGATAGACATGTTCAGAACTTGTTAACTAAAATGGGTAATAGTTTATCGGTCATTAAAAGGTGTTCAAAATACTTTACACCGCAGGTTGTTACACAAGTACTTGATGCTTTGTTTTTTTCACATCTTGATTATTGCTCAGTGGTTTGGTCAAATACTTCATCAATTAATATAAAAAAACTACAAGTAATTCAGAATAAAGCTGCACGTGTTGCCCTTTCATGTGGGTTTAGATCAAATGTGGACAAAATGCACGATAGTCTTTTATGGTTAAAAGTTAAAAACAGATTGGTGTATTCAGTAATGGTATTTCTATATAATGTTATAACAAATAAAACGCCTTTCATTTTATATACAAAACTATCCTTTAGTAATGATACACATTATTATCCAACAAGACATGCAGTAGGAGGTAGTTTTATTTTACCTAGAGTTAAAACAAAATCAATTCAACGTCCAGTTAGGTACAGGGCAATGTGTGAATGGAATTCACTCCCAAAGACTATCATACAACAAAACACTCTCTATGGTTTCAAAACTGCACATAAGAAATATTACCTTCAAAGAAATTTGGATAATTAATGTTAATTTTATTGAGGAGATATTGTGTAGGGTTCTTGTTAGCTAGTTCTTTGATATAGATCTATCTGGAGTAGCAAAATTTTATGTTAATCATGTTTATTTATGTTACTTTATAATGATAAAAGGTGTTAAATGTAAATATGTATTACATTTTGTGTAAATGTCTTGTATGCATAGTGTGTAATGGGATGTAATACATTGTATTGTCACGTGGAAGACTGAAGGACCCCAGGAAGAATAGCTTTTAGCTGATGCTGAAGCTAATGGGGATCCTAATAAAACAAACAAACAAATATATCTATCCGTCCATCCATCCATCCATTTTTTGACCCGCTTAATTCCTCATGGGGTTGCGGGACTGCTGGTGCCTATCTCCAGCATATAGACCAGTTCACGCGTGACGTCAGCGCTACATCCGGGTCCTGCGGGGTAGACAAAAAGCACAGCTGCTCTCGTCTACTACATGACAAAACGGGTGATTTCGAGCGTACTTTTAGTTAGTTTATTTTTGGAATCTAAACAATGCCTACGACTTGTTGTGCTCCCGGTTGCACAGGGAGGCATTCCCAATCGTTGGATGTACGTTTCTGTCGTTTACCGAAGAAAGAAATGGATATTTTCAAAAGAGCGCAGGCAGACACTCCCAATAGACTGGGGGAGACATCAGACTACGACAGAATTTGCAGCCTACACTTCATCTCTGGTAAATACAACTTAATTCTGCTCTAGTCATTGTTCTACTTAAATAGCGGCGGAGGGGAGGTGGCGATCGCTACAGGGGCCGGAGAAGCCGCTTCTGCTGCTGCTACAGCAGCCGCTTCTGCTACCGCTACCGCTTCTACCAGCAGAAGCGGCTGTCTGGAGCAGCAGCCGCTCTATTACGCCCCCGTTCACGGGCGCTAGTACTTCTGTGTTTACGCTGCAATGTCGCCGACACCCCCACCCATTTTAAGAAGACAAAAACACCAAAATAATCCGTAGTGAACAATTTTTTTTAACCTACCGGACGGGTCCAGTGGTTTCATGCTTTCATGCTCTCTTGTCTGTACTGGCCTGGGTCCAATGTAATTCTCCCTGCGCGGTGGGAGACTCGTTTTGAGGAAACTATGGTTGCAGCTCACTGCTGTGGTTACAGAGAGGTGTCTGTTTTGTAGAATAAATCATCCGCCAATGAGTTATTGATCCGGAAAAGCCGAATCTGTGAATATCTTTCTAACTTTACCGAAGTATAAGGCAGCTGTATGTCGCGGTACGGACTCTTGGCCAGCATTTCACAGACTGGCTCCGTCCCTTCAGGCTTTTGCTGTGTGGATCTGGCAATCTGATACCATCAACCATCAACTTACTCTTAAAACGTTATCTAAAGAAGAAAAATACGTGGAGAACTCGTCAGTTTCTCTGTTTGCGTCCGTAATTGTGTTCGCCTTTTGCCTACCAATCCGGCGCGCATGCGCGAAAAACCCGCATCAAAACAATAACAATTAACTGGTCTATATATATATATATATATATATATATATATATATATATATATATATATATATATATATATATATATATATATATATATAGGATCACTCTTAACAGACTGTTCCTTCAGAGCCAAATCTGCATGGAGGTCAACTAACTGCAAGCTAACTGACTCAGAAGTAAATCTATGGTTAAGCACTACAATACAAATATACAGTCAGTTTATCAACATCCCACTGTTAATTCTTCTAGTTCAAACATACTTCATGTAAAATAAAATTATGACTGTTCATTAATATCAAACTAAACAGTAGACATTTTAAACCTCGTTTACATCTTAGTTAAATAGCTTGAGGCTGTACATGTGTAAATTCCTACGTTGAGCGAGGTACTTAAACCCATCACACACGCAGTATTTGATCCAGTCCGACATTTCTCTGTGTTCAGAGCTGGGTTTCGTCCATACAATGGATGATGAAGGAGAGTATTGGATGAGGGTGTTGAACGCTAAAGTCCAGGAACATGCTCAAAGGGGGTGCGGCGTAGGTGGGCTTGGATGAGGGTGTTGAATGCTGAAGTCCAGGAACATGCTCAAAGGGGGCGGTGCGTGGGTGGGCTTGGAACCCGTTAATAACTGCTTGCAGTTCTAGTTAATATTATTATTACGGGTAATTATTATTCTCCGCTAAAACGCGTTGGGCGGCCGATGCGGATTTGTAACGAACCTATTGAATCAGGTATCCAAGTACAGAATGTGCACCGCTACTCAAACCCAGAAATTCAGACCCCTCAACAACTAGGGGGCGCTATAACAAAGGACAATGCGTTTTGGCCTATAACCACCAAACTACTGGTCCCACACTCAAAAACTTCACATCACTTTGTTTATTGGATGATTCTGCAAAATAAAGGGAATTGGCACACCCTTCGTTTCCCAGCTAGTTTTCGCGCTACATGGCTACAAAGGTTAAACCTTTCTTGTTTAACTCCTCCTACATTTTTTATGCAATCCGCGCAAAACTCCACATATAACAGCGTAATGGACAAATAAAAAAAGTGAACGCGCCGGATTTTTGAATTTTGACTTTTTCGAAAAGTAACGCTAAAATAAGTGATTGTTAGCTAGCTAGCTCTAAATGTAATTGCTGATTATTGTAAAACCATAACAGATTTTGACATGTCCTTCATAACCCATAGTCCAAATAAGATTTTGCACATGTGACCCGCGTTTGAGGATCGTCCATCACTAGGGGGCGCTGTGATGTCAAGAAATCTACTACGCAAGAATGGCTGATCGGATTTTTACAAAACCTTCTTCATCCCCTTCCAGTCATACCCCTGAACTCAGGTATTAAATATGGTAATTATTAAAACAAGTGGGCGGGGCCTATTTCCAAAAGTGTTAAAAAACCTGGAGAATAATAAAAACAATAAAGTAAAGAATAAAAAATGCTTTAAAATCAATTTTTTGATCCCAGATTTTCAGGATGTATTCTGTGAATAAGGTGTAACAATTCTCTCACTGCATGTATTGTTTTTTTTTTGAAGTGCTACACTCTGAATTTTTAAAAGTTTGTAAAATGGAGAAATCAATGTATTTTCCACAAATATTGTTCAACCCCCCAAAATATGGCCTCTATTTGTAAAGCACATGCAGAATAAACATGGATTTCAGTTTGGTAAAAATCCAGGCGAGTTTGACCAATTTACAAGACTTTGAAAATAAATGGTACAAGACTATAAAGTTTAATATTTTATTTCTCTGAATCCATTTTTTTAATGACCATAAAAAAAATCCTGTGGTTAGATAAAGCACTCTTTGAGATACATGAATATTTTCAGAATTTTAGAGCCAACCGTTGATTATTAACGAATTTATGAAGTTTGTGATCAGTTCACAGCTTTCATCATCCAGAGCTCTGACTGCAGAGCTTTGAACAGGGCGGCCATTTTGCCCATATTTGGGCACATCACAGGAAGTGACGTCAAAGCAGCCATCTTAGGTCAGACCAAGCTGCCATCTTAGGTCAGACCATAGAGAATACAAGTCAATTGAGGAAAATGTACTTTATGTTTCAGACACTCTGAATCCGGTGAATTCTCACCCGATTTCCATTAAATCAACTGACTGAAAACGTCACCCCTTTAGGGGCTACATGGGACCAATTGATTGAATTAAACGATTTTCTAACTTAATAAATAATTTCGGTTTTGTATTGAAAGTAAGCAAACTTCCAGAGCTACGTCCCAGGAAGCCAGACTTTTACTCCGCTTATGGGTGCGCATATAAAAGGACACCAGGAACCAGATCCTGGGGAATTACCTTCCATAAGTAAGATTTTATGATAGATAATCCTCATGCTTTACAGTTACAGTGTTTCCGGCATAAACACAATATGTGCTAATGGGACAGCGATGGAAGTAGAGAAAAGTACATTAAACACCAAAAACAAACAAAATGGTCCTAAATTACTGGATAGACATGATTTGTGGGGAGGGGGGGGGGAAGCCCGTGCTGAGGGTGATTAGGTTTTTTGTTGATTTCTTTTTGTTGATAATTGCTGTTGTCTGTAGATCGGTGTCTGTGTATATAGCTTAAATATATATATATATATATATATATATATATATATATATTATATATATATATATATATATATAATATATATAACATTGGAAGAATTTTAGAGCAAACTGTTGATTTTTAAAGAATTTATTTATGAATTTAAAGAGAATAACATTTCCGAAATGTGCCCATGTAGGGATTTAAAATTTCCAGTAGATGGCAGTATTTGATTATATATGGATTTTTTACACACACACACTTATATACATAAGCTTTACATTGAATGTAGCTAGTTGCGGAGCCAGAGGGGTGGCAGGGGTGGCATTTGCCACCCCCAACAGAGCCCTTGCCACCCCCTACTGCCACCCCACTGGAAATGGTAATTTTAACATATAATACTTATGAGATCGGCAAAGATTTGCCAGGAAAACTGTAATTTCCGACTGTCCCTGAAGGTAGCCCATGCAGTAGCAGCCTACATGCTGCGCACTGACGCTGTTCATTGGTTAAGCTGACATGTGGTTCCTGCTTGATCCAAAACACACCCGCGGCTTTAGAGTACACCGTTGAGGAGTTTTGCAGGTATTTACAACATTTTACCGCTCAGCGGTAACCGCTGTGTTACCTTCCTAATGAGAGGCGGCACTTGTCATACATTTCTAAAAAGAAAAAAAAAATGGTTGTGCACCGCTCCGTCCGTAGTGCCTCGTTTATTATATTAGCCATGCTAGTGCTGATAGATCGTGTTTTAGACAGATTCTTTTAACATATGTTTCAGTGCACATGCTGCCCTGTAATGTTTTATTAATTTGGCCAGGATATATCTCCCAGCTCTTGCTTGAAATGTGTGTGGTAAGAATATGTGAAAAACCATTGTTAAGTTTATAATGACTGAAATGTAAATAGGCTATGTCATATGAAAGCTTTGAATTATAACCTAACTAGTTATATTAATTAATTTAATTAATCTATTTTTAATTTAGTATTATTTTAGCTAGCTACAGAAAACTAAAAACTATTGTTTAAATAATATTTAAAATAGTGTTGTCTTTGCCATACAGTCATGGAGTCTAAATACCAGGCTGCCTTATTTTGTGTAGAGCCCAAATGAAGAGAAAAGAGAATATCTCACAGTTCTTCTTAAAGAGGCAAAAACCAGGGCCAGACCAGGACCAGACAGAACCCTGCAGCAGTGACCAACCTGGAGAAGCCAGCCAGGAGACACCAGGCCCAAGTGTATCACCAGCAGGTTAGAGGCTGTGACAGAGAGTTATTAAGTAGTAAAATCCAATAAGCCTAATTCTAAAGGTTAGCATGATGCTTTTTGCATTTTTTATTGTGTCTGTTTATGAACACAATTGAAACAAGTGGGCAGGGCCTATTTGCAAAAGTGTGAGAGTAGGGAGTAGCAAGATGGCGGCCAGTCACTAGGGGAGGTCACTGGCCGCCATCTTGCTACTCCGTTCTCACACAGAACCCCATAGCATTTGGTTGCAACAACAAGCAGTTTGGCTGTGTGAAAACGTTTCACAGGTAACTTTAAAGTCAGTGGTTGTTATACTTACTATACAAATTACTTTTGTTTTGGTAACACTTTATTTGTGCCTAAGATTTACATGATACTGTCATAAACAGAGGCTGCACAGTGAAGCAGTGAGAAGTGTTGTTGCCTTCTGGGTTCAATCACCTGGGTCTTTCAAATCCTCCCGGGTCTTTCAAATCCTCCCGGGTCTTTCAAATCCTCCTGGGTCTTTCAAATCCTCCCGGGTCTTTCAAATCCTCCTGGGTCTTTCAAATCCTCCCGGGTCTTTCAAATCCTCTGGGTCTTTCTGCATGAAGTTTGAATGTTCTACCTGTGCATGCTTAGGTTCACTCCGGGTACGCTGGCTTCCTCCCACAGTTCAAAAACATGACTGTTAGTTTAATTGGCTTCTCTAAATTGTCCTTAGGTGTGAGTGTGTGCAAGAATGGTTGTTTGTCCTGTCTGTCTCTGTGTTGCCCTGTTTCAGATTGCCGACCTGTCCAGGGTGTAACCCGCCTCTCGCTCAGTGAACGCTGTGTGTATATATATATATACACAGAAAGCTATATACACGGTAGACTGTGCGTTAATGTAACGCAGAAGGTCTGGAGATGCTACGTTGGTGTAGCTTGTAGGACCTGAACAGGGGAGAGAGGCAGAGTCAAGTGTCACGGGGCCTCTGGGCCGTGTTAATAAGGCTGGTAGCGGATGGGAAAAAACTGTTTTTGTGTCGTGACGTTTTGGTCCTGATGGACCGCTGCCTCCTGCCAGAAGGAAGTGTCTGAAATATTTTGTGACTGGGGTGTCACAAAATCGGCCACAATCTTCCCTGCACGCCTCAGAGTCCTGGAGGCTTACAGGTCCTGGAGAGATGGAAAATTGCAGCCAGTCACCTTCTCATCAGACCGGATGACATGCTGCAGTCTGCTCTTGTCTTTGGCGGTGGCACCAGCGTACCAGATGGTAATGGAGGAGGTGGTTTAGACACACCTTCTCCTTCAAAGAGTTTTCTTAATTTTCATAACTATGACAATTGTAGATTCACACTAAAGGCATCAAAACTATGAATTAACACATGTGGAATTATATACTTAACAAAAAAGTGTGAAACAACTGAAAATATGTCTTATATTCTAGGTTCTTCAAAGTAGCCACCTTTTGCTTTGATTACTGCTTCGTACACTCTTGGCATTCTCTTAATGAGCTTCAAGAGATAGTCACCTGAAATGGTTTTCCCTTCACAGGTGTCCCCTGTCAGGTTTAATAAGTGGGATGTCTTGCCTCTTATATGGGGTTGGGACCATCAGTTGTGTTGTGCAGAAGTCAAGTGGATACACAGCTTATAGTCCTACTGAATAAAATGTTAGAATTTGTATTATGGCAAGAAAAAAGCAGCTAAGTAAAGAAAAACAAGTGGCCATAATTACTTTAAGAACTGAAGGTCATTCAGTCCGAAAAATTGGGAAAACTTTGAAATTGTCCTCAAGTGCAGTCGCAAAAACCATCAAGCGCTACAAAGAAACTGGCTCACACGAGGACCGCCCCAGGAAAGGAAGACCAAGAGTCACCTCTGCTGTGGAGGATAAATTCATCCTAGTCACCAGCCTCAGAAATCGCAGGTTGACAGCAGCTCAGATTAGAGACCAGGTCAATGCCACACAGAGTTCTAGCAGCAGACACATCTCTAGAACAACTGCTAGGAGACTGTGTGAATCAGGCCTTCATGGTAAAACAGCTGCTAGGAAACCACTGCTAAGGACAGGCAACAAGTAGAAGAGAATTGTTTGGGCTAAAGAACACAAGGAATGGACATTAGACCAGTGGAAATCTGTGCTTTGGTCTGATGAGTCCAAAGTTGAGATCTTTGGTTCCAACCATCGTGTCTTTGTGCGACGCAGAAAAGGTTTAACAGATGGACTCTATTCAATTCAATTCAATTGTATTTATATAGCGCCAATTCATGAAACATGTCATCTCGAGGCACTTTACAAAGTCAAAATCAATCATATTATACAGATTGGTCAAAAATTTCCTATATAAGGGAACCAGTTGATTGCTTCAAAGTCCCGACAAGCAGCATTCACTCCTGGAGAAGCATAGAGCTACAGGGAGAGACGTCTGCATTGTCCATGGCTTTGCAGCAATCCCTCATACTGAGCAAGCATGAAGCGACAGTCGAAAAAAAACCCCACCCATTAGCGGGAAGGAAAAACCTCCAGCAGAACCGGGCTCAGTATGAACGGTCATCTGCCTCGACCGACTGGGGGTTAAAGAATACAGAGCAGAGACACAACAAGAGAGACAAACATGCACAGAAGCACACATTGATCCAGTAATCTGTTCTACATTAGATAGTAATAGCGGGTGATCTGTCTTCTCTGGATGATGTCACAGTTAACAGAACGTCAGATCAGGTGTACCTACTATGAAGAAAAAAGAGAGAGCAAAAAGTTAAAAGCTGAAATGACAACAGTCATTTCAATGTAATGCAATGCAAAACTGCATTGCATCTACTTTTTTTAGACAAATGCAAGAAAGTAATAAATATTATGACATGCTTAATTGGAAGGGAGTGGGGAGCAGATAGATGGTGCTGCTGTAGAAGGTCGTGAGGATGGGCGGGGACAGGTGGGCTCTCCTCATCCTCCGCAGTAAGTGCAAGCGCTTCTGTTCCCTCTTCTCCAGTGACATGGTGTTCACAAACCAGCTGAGGTTGTGTGTTATGTGCACCCCGAGGAATTTATTGCTGCTGGCCACCTCCACAGCTGAGCTGTTAATGAGAAGTGGAGCATGGCGAGGCCATTTCTTCCTGAAGTCCATGATGATCTCCTTCGTTTTCTCCACGTTCAGGATCAGTCCTGGTCCTGGTCCTGGTCGTTGTTGTCTCTAATCAGGCCCACCACCGTCGTGTCGTCTGCAAACTTCACGATGTGATTGGTGGTGAACCTGGGGACACAGTCGTGTGTCATCAGGGTGAACAGCAGGGGGCTCAGGACGCAGCCCTGAGGAAAGCCCTTGCTGAGGGTGATGACATCAGTGGTTTTCTGTCCGACCCAGACCAACTGAGGTCTGTTGGTGATGAAGTCTAGTAGGCAGTTGCGAACAGGTGTGCTGAAGCCCAGATGTTCCAGTTTTGATGGTGTTGAACGCTGAACTGAAGTCCAGGAACATGCTCAAGGGGGCGGTACGTGGGTGGGCTTGGAACCCGTTAATAACTGCTTGCAGTTCTAGTTATTATTATTATTATTATTATTATTACGGGTAATTATTATTCTCCGCTAAAACGCGTTGGGCGGCCGATGCGGATTTGTAACGAACCTATTGAATCAGGTATCCAAGTACAGAATGTGCACCGCTACTCAAACCCAGAAATTCAGACCCCTCAACAACTAGGGGGCGCTATAACAAAGGACAATGCGTTTTGGCCTATAACCACCAAACTACTGGTCCCACACTCAAAAACTTCACATCACTTTGTTTATTGGATGATTCTGCAAAATAAAGGGAATTGGCACACCCTTCGTTTCCCAGCTAGTTTTCGCGCTACATGGCTACAAAGGTTAAACCTTTCTTGTTTAACTCCTCCTACATTTTTTATGCAATCCGCGCAAAACTCCACATATAACAGCGTAATGGACAAATAAAAAAAGTGAACGCGCTGGATTTTTGAATTTTGACTTTTTCGAAAAGTAACGCTAAAATAAGTGATTGTTAGCTAGCTAGCTCTAAATGTAATTGCTGATTATTCTAAAACCATAACAGATTTTGACATGTCCTTCATAATCCATAGTCCAAATAAGATTTTGCACATGTGACCCGCGTTTGAGGATCGTCCATCACTAGGGGGCGCTGTGATGTCAAGAAATCTACTACGCAAGAATGGCTGATCGGATTTTTACAAAACCTTCTTCATCCCCTTCCAGTCATACCCCTGAACTCAGGTATTAAATATGGTAATTATTAAAACAAGTGGGCGGGGCCTATTTCCAAAGGTGTTAAAAAACCTGGAGAATAATAAAAACAATAAAGTAAAGAATAAAAAATGCTTTAAAATAAATTTTTTGATCCCAGATTTTCAGGATGTATTCTGTGAATAAGGTGTAACAATTCTCTCACTGCATGTATTGTTTTTTTTTGAAGTGCTACACTCTGAATTTTTAAAAGTTTGTAAAATGGAGAAATCAATGTATTTTCCACAAATATTGTTCAACCCCCCAAAATATGGCCTCTATTTGTAAAGCACATGCAGAATAAACATGGAATTCCGTTTGGTAAAAATCCAGGCGAGTTTGACCAATTTACAAGACTTTGAAAATAAATGGTACAAGACTATAAAGTTTAATATTTTATTTCTCTGAATACATTTTTTTAATGACCATAAAAAAGATCCTGTGGTTAGATAAAGCACTCTTTGAGATCCATGAATATTTTCAGAATTTTAGAGCCAACCGTTGATTATTAACGAATTTATGAAGTTTGTGATCAGTTCACAGCTTTCATCAACCAGAGCTCTGACTGCAGAGCTTTGAACAGGGCGGCCATTTTGCCCATATTTGGGCACATCACAGGAAGTGACGTCAAAGCAGCCATCTTAGGTCAGACCAAGCTGCCATCTTAGGTCAGACCATAGAGAACACAGACATGAATACGTAGACGCCGCGTCCTCGGTTGAGAGGCGTGCCGACAGAGCGGCCATCTTAGGTCAGACCAAGCTGCAGTCAGACAGAATACAAGTCATTACAGGAAAATGTACTTTATGTTTTCAGACACTCTGAATCCGGTGAATTCTCACCCGATTTCCAGATAAATCAACTGACTGAAAACGTCACCCCTTTAGGGGCTACATGGGACCAATTGATTGAATTAAATTATTGTCTAACTTAATAAATAATTTCGATTTTGTATTGAAAGTAAGCAAACTTCCAGAGCTACGTCCCAGGAAGCCCGACTTTTACTCCGCTTATGGGTGCGCAAATAAAAGGACACTAGGAACCAGATCCTGGGGAATTACCTTCCATAAGTAAGATTTTATGATAGATCATCCTCATGCTTTACAGTTACAGTTTTCCGGCATAAACACAATATGTGCTAATGGGTACAGCGATGGAAGTAGAGAAAAGTACATTAAACACCAAAAACAAACAAAATGGTCCTAAATTACTGGATAGAAATGATTTGTGGGGAGTGGGGGGGGAAGCCCGTGCTGAGGGTGATTAGGTTTTTTGTTGATTTCTTTTTGTTGATAATTGCTGTTGTCTGTAGATCGGTGTCTGTGTATATAGCTTAAATATATATATATATATATATATATATATATATATATATATATATATATATATATATATATATATACACAGAAAGCTATATACACGGTAGACTGTGCGTTAATGTAACGCAGAAGGTCTGGAGATGCTACGTTGGTGTAGCTTGTAGGACCTGAACAGGGGAGAGAGGCAGAGTCAAGTGTCACGGGGCCTCTGGGCCGTGTTAATAAGGCTGGTAGCGGATGGGAAAAAACTGTTTGTGTCGTGAGGTTTTGGTCCTGATGGACCGCTGCCTCCTGCCAGAGGGAAGTGTCTGAAATATTTTGTGACTGGGGTGTCACAAAATCGGCCACAATCTTCCCTGCACGCCTCAGAGTCCTAGAGGCTTACAGGTCCTGGAGAGATGGAAAATTGCAGCCAATCACCTTCTCTGCAGACCGGATGACACGCTGCAGTCTGCTCTTGTCTTTGGCGGTGGCACCAGCGTACCAGATGGTAATGGAGGAGGTGGTTTAGACACACCTTCTCCTTCAAAGAGTTTTCTTAATTTTCATAACTATGACAATTGTAGATTCACACTAAAGGCATCAAAACTATGAATTAACACAAGTGGAATTATATACTTAACAAAAAAGTGTGAAACAACTGAAAATATGTCTTATATTCTAGGTTCTTCAAAGTAGCCACCTTTTGCTTTGATTACTGCTTCGTACACTCTTGGCATTCTCTTAATGAGCTTCAAGAGATAGTCACCTGAAATGGTTTTCCCTTCACAGGTGTCCCCTGTCAGGTTTAATAAGTAGGATGTCTTGCCTCTTATATGGGGTTGGGACCATCAGTTGTGTTGTGCAGAAGTCAAGTGGATACACAGCTTATAGTCCTACTGAATAAACTGTTAGAATTTGTATTATGGCAAGAAAAAAGCAGCTAAGTAAAGAAAAACAAGTGGCCATAATTACTTTAAGAACTGAAGGTCATTCAGTCCGAAAAATTGGGAAAACTTTGAAAGTGTCCCCAAGTGCAGTCGCAAAAACCATCAAGCGCTACAAAGAAACTGGCTCACACGAGGACCGCCCCAGGAAAGGAAGACCAAGAGTCACCTCTGCTGTGGAGGATAAATTCATCCTAGTCACCAGCCTCAGAAATCGCAGGTTGACAGCAGCTCAGATTAGAGACCAGGTCAATGCCACACAGAGTTCTAGCAGCAGACACATCTCTAGAACAACTGTTAGGAGACTGTGTGAATCAGGCCTTCATGGTAAAACAGCTGCTAGGAAACCACTGCTAAGGACAGGCAACAAGTAGAAGAGAATTGTTTGGGCTAAAGAACACAAGGAATGGACATTAGACCAGTGGAAATCTGTGCTTTGGTCTGATGAGTCCAAAGTTGAGATCTTTGGTTCCAACCATCGTGTCTTTGTGCGACGCAGAAAAGGTTTAACAGATGGACTCTATTCAATTCAATTCAATTGTATTTATATAGCGCCAATTCATGAAACATGTCATCTCGAGGCACTTTACAAAGTCAAAATCAATCATATTATACAGATTGGTCAAAAATTTCCTATATAAGGGAACCAGTTGATTGCTTCAAAGTCCCGACAAGCAGCATTCACTCCTGGAGAAGCATAGAGCTACAGGGAGAGACGTCTGCATTGTCCATGGCTTTGCAGCAATCCCTCATACTGAGCAAGCATGAAGCGACAGTCGAAAAAAAAACCCACCTATTAGCGGGAAGGAAAAACCTCCAGCAGAACCGGGCTCAGTATGAACGGTCATCTGCCTCGACCGACTGGGGGTTAAAGAATACAGAGCAGAGACACAACAAGAGAGACAAACATGCACAGAAGCACACATTGATCCAGTAATCTGTTCTACATTAGATAGTAATAGCGGGTGATCTGTCTTCTCTGGATGATGTCACAGTTAACAGAACGTCAGATCAGGTGTACCTACTATGAAGAAAAAAGAGAGAGCAAAAAGTTAAAAGCTGAAATGACAACAGTCATTTCAATGTAATGCAATGCAAAACTGCATTGCATCTACTTTTTTTAGACAAATGCAAGAAAGTAATAAATATTATGACATGCTTAATTGGAAGGGAGTGGGGAGCAGATAGATGGTGCTGCTGTAGAAGGTCGTGAGGATGGGCGGGGACAGGTGGGCTCTCCTCATCCTCCGCAGTAAGTGCAAGCGCTTCTGTTCCCTCTTCTCAAGTGACATGGTGTTCACAAACCAGCTGAGGTTGTGTGTTATGTGCACCCCGAGGAATTTATTGCTGCTGGCCACCTCCACAGCTGAGCTGTTAATGAGAAGTGGAGCATGGCGAGGCCATTTCTTCCTGAAGTCCATGATGATCTCCTTCGTTTTCTCCACGTTCAGGATCAGTCCTGGTCCTGGTCCTGGTCGTTGTTGTCTCTAATCAGGCCCACCACCGTCGTGTCGTCTGCAAACTTCACGATGTGATTGGTGGTGAACCTGGGGACACAGTCGTGTGTCATCAGGGTGAACAGCAGGGGGCTAAGGACGCAGCCCTGAGGAAAGCCCGTGCTGAGGGTGATGACATCAGTGGTTTTCTGTCCGACCCAGACCAACTGAGGTCTGTTGGTGATGAAGTCTAGTAGGCAGTTGCGAACAGGTGTGCTGAAGCCCAGATGTTCCAGTTTTAATGGTGTTGAACGCTGAACTGAAGTCCAGGAACATGCTCAAGGGGGCGGTGCGTGGGTGGGCTTGGAACCCGTTAATAACTGCTTGCAGTTCTAGTTATTAGGGTTCCAAGCCCGCAGCGCAGGCGAACGGCTATGCCGTTCGTCTGCTCTGTGAGCAGAGAACCCTATTGTTTTTCTAGTGTTTTTAAATTATTTATTATTATTAGGGTTCCAAGCCCGCAGCGCAGGCGAACGGCTATGCCGTTCGTCTGCTCTGTGAGCAGAGAACCCTATTGTTTTTCTAGTGTTTTTAAATTATTTATTATTATTATTATTATTAGGGTTCCAAGCCCGCAGCGCAGGCGAACGGCTATGCCGTTCGTCTGCTCTGTGAGCAGAGAACCCTATTGTTTTTCTAGTGTTTTTAAATTATTTATTATTATTATTATTATTAGGGTTCCAAGCCCGCAGCGCAGGCGAACGGCTATGCCGTTCGTCTGCTCTGTGAGCAGAGAACCCTATTGTTTTTCTAGTGTTTTTAAATTATTTATTATTATTATTATTATTATTATTACGGGTAATTATTATTCTCCGCTAAAACGCGTTGGGCGGCCCATGCGGATTTGTAACGAACCTATTGAATCAGGTATCCAAGTACAGAATGTGCACCGCTACTCAAACCCAGAAATTCAGACCCCTCAACAACTAGGGGGCGCTATAACAAAGGACAATGCGTTTTGGCCTATAACCACCAAACTACTGGTCCCACACTCAAAAACTTCACATCACTTTGTTTATTGGATGATTCTGCAAAATAAAGGGAATTGGCACACCCTTCGTTTCCCAGCTAGTTTTCGCGCTACATGGCTACAAAGGTTAAACCTTTCTTGTTTAACTCCTCCTACATTTTTTATGCAATCCGCGCAAAACTCCACATATAACAGCGTAATGGACAAGTAAAAAAAGTGAACGCGCCGGATTTTTGAATTTTGACTTTTTCGAAAAGTAACGCTAAAATAAGTGATTGTTAGCTAGCTAGCTCTAAATGTAATTGCTGATTATTCTAAAACCATAACAGATTTTGACATGTCCTTCATAACCCATAGTCCAAATAAGATTTTGCACATGTGACCCGCGTTTGAGGATCGTCCATCACTAGGGGGCGCTGTGATGTCAAGAAATCTACTACGCAAGAATGGCTGATCCCATTTTTACAAAACCTTCTTCATCCCCTTCCAGTTATACCCCTGAACTCAGGTATTAAATATGGTAATTATTAAAACAAGTGGGCGGGGCCTATTTCCAAAAGTGTTAAAAAACCTGGAGAATAATAAAAACAATAAAGTAAAGAATAAAAAATGCTTTAAAATCAATTTTTTGATCCCAGATTTTCAGGATGTATTCTGTGAATAAGGTGTAACAATTCTCTCACTGCATGTATTGTTTTTTTTTGAAGTGCTACACTCTGAATTTTTAAAAGTTTGTAAAATGGAGAAATCAATGTATTTTCCACAAATATTGTTCAACCCCCCAAAATATTGCCTCTATTTGTAAAGCACATGCAGAATAAACATGGATTTCAGTTTGGTAAAAATCCAGGCGAGTTTGACCAATTTACAAGACTTTGAAAATAAATGGTACAAGACTATAAAGTTTAATATTTTATTTCTCTGAATCCATTTTTTTAATGACCATAAAAAAATCCTGTGGTTAGATAAAGCACTCTTTGAGATCCATGAATATTTTCAGAATTTTAGAGCCAACCGTTGATTATTAACGAATTTATGAAGTTTGTGATCAGTTCACAGCTTTCATCATCCAGAGCTCTGACTGCAGAGCTTTGAACAGGGCGGCCATTTTGCCCATATTTGGCCACATCACAGGAAGTGACGTCAAAGCAGCCATCTTAGGTCAGACCAAGCTGCCATCTTAGGTCAGACCATAGAGAACACAGACATGAATACGTAGACGCCGCGTCCTCGGTTGAGAGGCGTGCCGACAGAGCGGCCATCTTAGGTCAGACCAAGCTGCAGTCAGACAGAATACAAGTCATTACAGGAAAATGTACTTTATGTTTTCAGACACTCTGAATCCGGTGAATTCTCACCCGATTTCCAGATAAATCAACTGACTGAAAACGTCACCCCTTTAGGGGCTACATGGGACCAATTGATTGAATTAAATTATTGTCTAACTTAATAAATAATTTCGATTTTGTATTGAAAGTAAGCAAACTTCCAGAGCTACGTCCCAGGAAGCCCGACTTTTACTCCGCTTATGGGTGCGCAAATAAAAGGACACTAGGAACCAGATCCTGGGGAATTACCTTCCATAAGTAAGATTTTATGATAGATCATCCTCATGCTTTACAGTTACAGTTTTCCGGCATAAACACAATATGTGCTAATGGGTACAGCGATGGAAGTAGAGAAAAGTACATTAAACACCAAAAACAAACAAAATGGTCCTAAATTACTGGATAGACATGATTTGTGGGGAGTGGGGGGGAAGCCCGTGCTGAGGGTGATTAGGTTTTTTGTTGATTTCTTTTTGTTGATAATTGCTGTTGTCTATAGATCGGTGTCTGTGTATATAGCTTAAATATATATATATATATATATATATATATATATATATATATATATATATATATATATATATATATATATATATATGCTTGTCGGGACTTTGATGCAATCAACTGGTTTCCTTATATAGGACATTTTATTCAATCTGTATAATCTGACCCAATCTGTATAATATGATTGAACTTGATTTTGTAAAGTGCCTTGAGATGACATGTTTCATGATTTGGCGCTATATAAATAAATAAATTGAATATATATATAATATTGGAAGAATTTTAGAGCAAACTGTTGATTTTTAAAGAATTTATTTATGAATTTAAAGAGAATAACATTTCCGAAATGTGCCCATGTAGGGATTTAAAATTTCCAGTAGATGGCAGTATTTGATTATATATGGATTTTTTACACACACACACACTTATATACATAAGCTTTACATTGAATGTAGCTAGTTGCGGAGCCAGAGGGGTGGCAGGGGTGGCATTTGCCACCCCCAACAGAGCCCTTGCCACCCCCTACTGCCACCCCACTGGAAATGGTAATTTTAACATATAATACTTATGAGATCGGCAAAGATTTGCCAGGAAAACTGTAATTTCCGACTGTCCCTGAAGGCAGCCCATGCAGTAGCAGCCTACATGCTGCGCACTGACGCTGTTCATTGGTTAAGCTGACATGTGGTTCCTGCTTGATCCAAAACACACCCGCGGCTTTAGAGTACACCGTTGAGGAGTTTTGCAGGTATTTACAACATTTTACAGCTCAGCGGTAACCGCTGTGTTACCTTCCTAATGAGAGGCGGCACTTGTCATACATTTCTAAAAAGAAAAAAAAAATGGTTGTGCACCGCTCCGTCCGTAGTGCCTCGTTTATTATATTAGCCATGCTAGTGCTGATAGATCGTGTTTTAGACAGATTCTTTTAACATATGTTTCAGTGCACATGCTGCCCTGTAATGTTTTATTAATTTGGCCAGGATATATCTCCCAGCTCTTGCTTGAAATGTGTGTGGTAAGAATATGTGAAAAACCATTGTTAAGTTTATAATGACTGAAATGTAAATAGGCTATGTCATATGAAAGCTTTGAATTATAACCTAACTAGTTATATTAATTAATTTAATTAATCTATTTTTAATTTAGTATTATTTTAGCTAGCTACAGAAAACTAAAAACTATAGTTTAAATAATATTTAAAATAGTGTTGTCTTTGCCATACAGTCATGGAGTCTAAATACCAGGCTGCCTTATTTTGTGTAGAGCCCAAATGAAGAGAAAAGAGAATATCTCACAGTTCTTCTTAAAGAGGCAAAAACCAGGGCCAGACCAGGACCAGACAGAACCCTGCAGCAGTGACCAACCTGGAGAAGCCAGCCAGGAGACACCAGGCCCAAGTGTATCACCAGCAGGTTAGAGGCTGTGACAGAGAGTTATTAAGTAGTAAAATCCAATAAGCCTAATTGTAAAGGTTAGCATGATGCTTTTTGCATTTTTTATTGTGTCTGTTTATGAACACAATTGAAACAAGTGGGCAGGGCCTATTTGCAAAAGTGTGAGAGTAGGGAGTAGCAAGATGGCGGCCAGTCACTAGGGGAGGTCACTGGCCGCCATCTTGCTACTCCGTTCTCACACAGAACCCCATAGCATTTGGTTGCAACAACAAGCAGTTTGGCTGTGTGAAAACGTTTCACAGGTAACTTTAAAGTCAGTGGTTGTTATACTTACTATACAAATTACTTTTGTTTTGGTAACACTTTATTTGTGCCTAAGATTTACATGATACTGTCATAAACAGAGGCATTTTTTATTGTGTCTGTTTATGAACACAATTGAAACAAGTGGGCAGGGCCTATTTGCAAAAGTGTGAGAGTAGGGAGTAGCAAGATGGCGGCCAGTCACTAGGGGAGGTCACTGGCCGCCATCTTGCTACTCCGTTCTCACACAGAACCCCATAGCATTTGGTTGCAACAACAAGCAGTTTGGCTGTGTGAAAACGTTTCACAGGTAACTTTAAAGTCAGTGGTTGTTATACTTACTATACAAATTACTTTTGTTTTGGTAACACTTTATTTGTGCCTAAGATTTACATGATACTGTCATAAACAGAGGCTGCACAGTGAAGCAGTGAGAAGTGTTGTTGCCTTCTGGGTTCAATCACCTGGGTCTTTCAAATCCTCCCGGGTCTTTCAAATCCTCCTGGGTCTTTCAAATCCTCCCGGGTCTTTCAAATCCTCTGGGTCTTTCTGCATGAAGTTTGAATGTTCTACCTGTGCATGCGTAGGTTCACTCCGGGTACGCTGGCTTCCTCCCACAGTTCAAAAACATGACTGTTAGTTTAATTGGCTTCTCTAAATTGTCCTTAGGTGTGAGTGTGTGCAAGAATGGTTGTTTGTCCTGTCTGTCTCTGTGTTGCCCTGTGACAGATTGCCGACCTGTCCAGGGTGTAACCCGCCTCTCGCTCAGTGAACGCTGTGTGTATGTATATATATATATATATATATATATATATATATATATATATATATATATATATATATATATACACAGAAAGCTATATACACGGTAGACTGTGCGTTAATGTAACGCAGAAGGTCTGGAGATGCTACGTTGGTGTAGCTTGTAGGACCTGAACAGGGGAGAGAGGCAGAGTCAAGTGTCACGGGGCCTCTGGGCCGTGTTAATAAGGCTGGTAGCGGATGGGAAAAAACTGTTTTTGTGTCGTGAGGTTTTGGTCCTGATGGACCGCTGCCTCCTGCCAGAGGGAAGTGTCTGAAATATTTTGTGACTGGGGTGTCACAAAATCGGCCACAATCTTCCCTGCACGCCTCAGAGTCCTAGAGGCTTACAGGTCCTGGAGAGATGGAAAATTGCAGCCAATCACCTTCTCTGCAGACCGGATGACACGCTGCAGTCTGCTCTTGTCTTTGGCGGTGGCACCAGCGTACCAGATGGTAATGGAGGAGGTGGTTTAGACACACCTTCTCCTTCAAAGAGTTTTCTTAATTTTCATAACTATGACAATTGTAGATTCACACTAAAGGCATCAAAACTATGAATTAACACATGTGGAATTATATACTTAACAAAAAAGTGTGAAACAACTGAAAATATGTCTTATATTCTAGGTTCTTCAAAGTAGCCACCTTTTGCTTTGATTACTGCTTCGTACACTCTTGGCATTCTCTTAATGAGCTTCAAGAGATAGTCACCTGAAATGGTTTTCCCTTCACAGGTGTCCCCTGTCAGGTTTAATAAGTGGGATGTCTTGCCTCTTATATGGGGTTGGGACCATCAGTTGTGTTGTGCAGAAGTCAAGTGGATACTTAGCTTATAGTCCTACTGAATAAACTGTTAGAATTTGTATTATGGCAAGAAAAAAGCAGCTAAGTAAAGAAAAACAAGTGGCCATAATTACTTTAAGAACTGAAGGTCATTCAGTCCGAAAAATTGGGAAAACTTTGAAAGTGTCCCCAAGTGCAGTCGCAAAAACCATCAAGCGCTACAAAGAAACTGGCTCACACAAGGACCGCCCCAGGAAAGGAAGACCAAGAGTCACCTCTGCTGTGGAGGATAAATTCATCATAGTCACCAGCCTCAGAAATCGCAGGTTGACAGCAGCTCAGATTAGAGACCAGGTCAATGCCACACAGAGTTCTAGCAGCAGACACATCTCTAGAACAACTGTTAGGAGACTGTGTGAATCAGGCCTTCATGGTAAAACAGCTGCTAGGAAACCACTGCTAAGGACAGGCAACAAGTAGAAGAGAATTGTTTGGGCTAAAGAACACAAGGAATGGACATTAGACCAGTGGAAATCTGTGCTTTGGTCTGATGAGTCCAAAGTTGAGATCTTTGGTTCCAACCATCGTGTCTTTGTGCGACGCAGAAAAGGTTTAACAGATGGACTCTATTCAATTCAATTCAATTGTATTTATATAGCGCCAATTCATGAAACATGTCATCTCGAGGCACTTTACAAAGTCAAAATCAATCATATTATACAGATTGGTCAAAAATTTCCTATATAAGGGAACCAGTTGATTGCTTCAAAGTCCCGACAAGCAGCATTCACTCCTGGAGAAGCATAGAGCTACAGGGAGAGACGTCTGCATTGTCCATGGCTTTGCAGCAATCCCTCATACTGAGCAAGCATGAAGCGACAGTCGAAAAAAAACCCCACCCATTAGCGGGAAGGAAAAACCTCCAGCAGAACCGGGCTCAGTATGAACGGTCATCTGCCTCGACCGACTGGGGGTTAAAGAATACAGAGCAGAGACACAACAAGAGAGACAAACATGCACAGAAGCACACATTGATCCAGTAATCTGTTCTACATTAGATGGTAATAGCGGGTGATCTGTCTTCTCTGGATGATGTCACAGTTAACAGAACGTCAGATCAGGTGTACCTACTATGAAGAAAAAAGAGAGAGCAAAAAGTTAAAAGCTGAAATGACAACAGTCATTTCAATGTAATGCAATGCAAAACTGCATTGCATCTACTTTTTTTAGACAAATGCAAGAAAGTAATAAATATTATGACATGCTTAATTGGAAGGGAGTGGGGAGCAGATAGATGGTGCTGCTGTAGAAGGTCGTGAGGATGGGCGGGGACAGGTGGGCTCTCCTCATCCTCCGCAGTAAGTGCAAGCGCTTCTGTTCCCTCTTCTCCAGTGACATGGTGTTCACAAACCAGCTGAGGTTGTGTGTTATGTGCACCCCGAGGAATTTATTGCTGCTGGCCACCTCCACAGCTGAGCTGTTAATGAGAAGTGGAGCATGGCGAGGCCATTTCTTCCTGAAGTCCATGATGATCTCCTTCGTTTTCTCCACGTTCAGGATCAGTCCTGGTCCTGGTCCTGGTCGTTGTTGTCTCTAATCAGGCCCACCACCGTCGTGTCGTCTGCAAACTTCACGATGTGATTGGTGGTGAACCTGGGGACACAGTCGTGTGTCATCAGGGTGAACAGCAGGGGGCTCAGGACGCAGCCCTGAGGAAAGCCCGTGCTGAGGGTGATGACATCAGTGGTTTTCTGTCCGACCCAGACCAACTGAGGTCTGTTGGTGATGAAGTCTAGTAGGCAGTTGCGAACAGGTGTGCTGAAGCCCAGATGTTCCAGTTTTGATGGTGTTGAACGCTGAACTGAAGTCCAGGAACATGCTCAAGGGGGCGGTGCGTGGGTGGGCTTGGAACCCGTTAATAACTGCTTGCAGTTCTAGTTATTATTATTATTATTATTACGGGTAATTATTATTCTCCGCTAAAACGCGTTGGGCGGCCCATGCGGATTTGTAACGAACCTATTGAATCAGGTATCCAAGTACAGAATGTGCACCGCTACTCAAACCCGGAAATTCAGACCCCTCAACAACTAGGGGGCGCTATAACAAAGGACAATGCGTTTTGGCCTATAACCACCAAACTACTGGTCCCACACTCAAAAACTTCACATCACTTTGTTTATTGGATGATTCTGCAAAATAAAGGGAATTGGCACACCCTTCGTTTCCCAGCTAGTTTTCGCGTTACATGGCTACAAAGGTTAAACCTTTCTTGTTAAACTCCTCCTACATTTTTTATGCAATCCGCGCAAAACTCCATATATAACAGCGTAATGGACAAATAAAAAAAGTGAACGCGCCGGATTTTTGAATTTTGACTTTTTCGAAAAGTAACGCTAAAATAAGTGATTGTTAGCTAGCTAGCTCTAAATGTAATTGCTGATTATTCTAAAACCATAACAGATTTTGACATGTCCTTCATAACCCATAGTCCAAATAAGATTTTGCACATGTGACCCGCGTTTGAGGATCGTCCATCGCTAGGGGGCGCTGTGATGTCAAGAAATCTACTACGCAAGAATGGCTGATCGGATTTTTACAAAACCTTCTTCATCCCCTTCCAGTCATACCCTTGAACTCAGGTATTAAATATGGTAATGATTAAAACAAGTGGGCGGGGCCTATTTCCAAAAGTGTTAAAAAACCTGGAGAATAATAAAAACAATAAAGTAAAGAATAAAAAATGCTTTAAAATCAATTTTTTGATCCCAGATTTTCAGGATGTATTCTGTGAATAAGGTGTAACAATTCTCTCACTGCATGTATTGTTTTTTTTTGAAGTGCTACACTCTGAATTTTTAGAAGTTTGTAAAATGGAGAAATCAATGTATTTTCCACAAATATTGTTCAACCCCCCAAAATATGGCCTCTATTTGTAAAGCACATGCAGAATAAATATGGATTTCAGTTTGGTAAAAATCCAGGTGAGTTTGACCAATTTACAAGACTTTGAAAATAAATGGTACAAGACTATAAAGTTTAATATTTTATTTCTCTGAATCCATTTTTTTAATGACCATAAAAAGAATCCTGTGGTTAGATAAAGCACTCTTTGAGATCCATGAATATTTTCAGAATTTTAGAGCCAACCGTTGATTATTAACGAATTTATGAAGTTTGTGATCAGTTCACAGCTCTCATCCAGAGCTCTGACTCCACAGCTGTGAACAGGGCGGCCATTTTGCCCATATTTGGGCACATCACAGGAAGTGATGTCACAGCGGCCATCTTAGGTCAGACAAAGCTGCGCTCAGAGAGAATATATGTCAATTCAGGAAAATGTACTTTATGTTTCAGACACTCTGAATCCGGTGAATTCTAACCCGATTTCCAGCTAAATCAACTGACTGAAAATGTCACCCCTTTAGGGGCTACATGGGACCAATTGATTGAATTAAATGATTGTCTAACTTAATAAATAATTTCGGTTTTGTATTGAAAGTAAGCAAACTTCCTGAGCTACGTCCCAAGGAACCAGACTTTTACTCCGCTTATGGGTGCACATATAAAAGGACACCAGGAACCAGATCCTGGGGAATTACCTTCAATAAGTAAGATTTTATGATAGATAATCCTCATGCTTTAACACAATATGTGCTAATGGGTACAGGCAGGGGCGCAACTACCCAGTATAAGAGGGGTATGCAGCATCAGTTTTGGCGCCCCCCCCCCCGGATTAAAATAAATAAATAAGTGCCAGACATCATCATGTATGGTCTTTAAATAATAAAGGTTTATTTTAAAGTATATCAGCCACTGTAGGCCTACCATAATAATAATTAGATGGCATATTATTAACAATGTTAACACATAATAAACAGTTGCAAATTGACAAACATTAACATTATCATTATAACCAATGCAACTTAATGCAGCCTTTCTAAATCAGCCTAGTGATGGCATCAGATAAGACAACTATTATGCAGTAAGGTTTTGCTGCTGTTGAAATTACATTCACATTTTGGATTTTAAAAAGTAGAAATATGGATAGCCTTAGCACAGACCTTTAGAGAGAGAGAAGTGACCCTGTAATTACAGCTTCCATGTCACCCAACAAATGTAAAGCAGCCTACATGTCTGACAGCACAGCTAACATGAACAGCTAATGGTAAAACAACATCTTTATTGCATATTATTTATGCATGAGTTACTGCATAAGTTATGTTTTCTGGATTCTGGTCATTTATTGTACATGCTACCTTATATTTTCCACTATGTCAGCGCAGCAACATTGGTTTTGCATTAAGCTAGAAGCTAGCTGTAAACCCCCATTTGGTTGCTACATTCCCACTGTTAGCAAACACAAGCTAGTCTGTTCGGGAAATGGATGGATGGATGGATTGTATGAATATACAAGCCTAAGTAACGGGAGCAAATCTATGCATGATTCCATGGTAAACCAAAGTCATTGCATTAGTTATATACATCAACAGCTAATGGTAAAACAAAATATATTAATGATTCCATGATAAACCAGTTTATGTATCTGTTTTCCAGATTCTTGTCCTGTATTGTACCTGCTACCTTACAGGGTTTCCCGCAGCGCTATACTCACGCTACCGCCTTCCCCCCCAGTCGATCCGCGCAAAACTTCACCGCCTCGCTTAAGCAAATTCCTGCCTTATATTTTCCAGTTTTCATCTCAGCAACCTCGGTTTTGCACATTCTAAGCAAGCTGTGAGCCCCCATTTGGCTGCTACGTTAGTAATCGCTAGCTAGTCTCTTAACGTGAATAACGTTATTTGCAAGCCTCCAAGCACAGCCGTCAAACTTTAATTCTTACCTGTTGCCTTTCACCATCCACTTGTTAAACTGCTGTTGCATCCCTTGACATGCCATCTCCCTTTCCCTCTTCCTTTTTTTATTTTTCGCCCCCCACAGCTTTCTTGATTTATCCATTTTCCATAGACAACTAAACTCACTACTCGTAGGCTATTCTATCTGCTCGCTCAGCGCTCACGGCGCCCCCGCTCCCAAGTACATCCGGCTGCAGCCTTCCCGCAGGCTGCAGCGGGATACTTCTCCCCGCTCCCTCTTGTGTCAAAATTCTACGGTGGAATCTTATGACATAGGGCGTCTACTCTAACATGTTTTGTTCTAAAATGTTATTTAAAACATTGAGGAAATTCAAAAATGTTAAAGAAAAGCACAATAGCAGCTACATATAGAAAATACCAAAACTTTTTTTTTTTACCATCACTTTGGCGCCCCCATGGTGCTGCGCCCCTATGCACTGCATATAGTGCATACCCACTTTTTGCGCCACTGGGTACAGGGATGGAAGTAGAGAAAAGTACATTAAACACCAAAAACAAACAAAATGGTCCTAAATTAATGGATAGACATGATTTGTGGGGAGGGGGGGGGAAGCCCGTGCTGAGGGTGATTAGGTTTTTTGTTGATTTCTTTCCCCCAGATCGCGGTTTGTATTATATCATTTTTAAATGCTGTTATGAGCACCTTTGCTCTCACTTGTCTGTATATAGTTTTGCTCATATGTAGATAATTGCTGTTGTCTGTAGATCGGTGTCTGTGTATATAGCTTATATATATATATATATATATATATATATATATATATATTGGAAGAAAGAGAGAGAGATTTATGTTTATAATTTGTGTGTATATTAGATTAATATTTAACTGCAAAATGTGTAAGTGCGTGTACATTTTTCATCCAGTTTGTCTTCAGTTTAAATAGTTTTGGTTCTGAATAAATATTCAGTCTGCAAACTTCACAATGTGATTGGTGGTGAACCTGGGGACACAGTCGTGTGTCATCAGGGTGAACAGCAGGGGGGCTCAGGACGCAGCCCTGAGGAAAGCCCGTGCTGAGGGTGATGACATCAGAGGTTTTCTGTCCGACCCGTACCAACTGAGGTCTGTTGGTGATGAAGTCTAGTAGGCAGTTGCGAACAGGTGTGCTGAAGCCCAGATGTTCCAGTTTTGATGGTGGTGAACGCTGAACTGAAGTCCAGGAACATGCTCAAGGGGGCGGTGCGTGGGTGGGCTTGGAACCCGTTAATAACTGCTTGCAGTTCTAGTTATTATTAGGGTTCCAAGCCCGCAGCGCAGGCGAACGGCTATGCCGTTCGTCTGCTCTGTGAGCAGAGAACCCTATTGTTTTTCGTCTGTTTTTAAATTATTTATTATTATTATTACGGGTAATTATTATTCTCCGCTAAAACGCGTTGGGCGGCCCATGCGGATTTGTAACGAACCTATTGAATCAGGTATCCAAGTACAGAATGTGCACCGCTACTCAAACCCAGAAATTCAGACCCCTCAACAACTAGGGGGCGCTATAACAAAGGACAATGCGTTTTGGCCTATAACCACCAAACTACTGGTCCCACACTCAAAAACTTCACATCACTTTGTTTATTGGATGATTCTGCAAAATAAAGGGAATTGGCACACCCTTCGTTTCCCAGCTAGTTTTCGCGCTACATGGCTACAAAGGTTAAACCTTTCTTGTTAAACTCCTCCTACATTTTTTACGCAATCCACGCAAAACTCCATATATAACAGCGTAATGGACAAATAAAAAAAGTGAACGCGCCAGATTTTTGAATTTTGACTTTTTCGAAAAGTAACGCTAAAATAAGTGATTGTTAGCTAGCTAGCTCTAAATGTAATTGCTGATTATTCTAAAACCATAACAGATTTTGACATGTCCTTCATAACCCATAGTCCAAATAAGATTTTGCACATGTGACCCGCGTTTGAGGATCGTCCATCACTAGGGGGCGCTGTAATGTCAAGAAATCTACTACGCAAGAATGGCTGATCGGATTTTTACAAAACCTTCTTCATCCCCTTCCAGTCATACCCCTGAACTCAGGTATTAAATATGGTAATGATTAAAACAAGTGGGCGGGGCCTATTTCCAAAAGTGTTAAAAAACCTGGAGAATAATAAAAGCAATAAAGTAAAGAATAAAAAATGCTTTAAAATCAATTTTTTGATCCCAGATTTTCAGGATGTATTCCGTGAATAAGGTGTAACAATTCTCTCACTGCATGTATTGGTTTTTTTTGAAGTGCTACACTCTGAATTTTTAAAAGTTTGTAAAATGGAGAAATCAATGTATTTTCCACAAATATTGTTCAACCCCCCAAAATATGGCCTCTATTTGTAAAGCACATGCAGAATAAACATGGATTTCAGTTTGGTAAAAATCCAGGCGAGTTTGACCAATTTACAAGACTTTGAAAATAAATGGTACAAGACTATAAAGTTTAATATTTTACTTCTCTGAATCCATTTTTTTAATGACGATAAAAAAAATCCTGTGGTTAGATAAAGCACTCTTTGAGATCCATGAATATTTTCAGAATTTTAGAGCAAACCGTTGATTATTAACGAATTTATGAAGTTTGTGATCAGTTCACAGCTCTCATCCAGAGCTCTGACTCCACAGCTGTGAACAGGGCGGCCATTTTGCCCATATTTGGGCACATCACAGGAAGTGACGTCACATCCCGTGTTTTTTCTAAGCGGAGCAGAAACTTGAAGAGGGAGGATAGCTTTTAGGGTTTTCTAAAGAACACATTTAAAAAATTTTATTGAATATAAAAAAGATCAAGCAGAAGACAGGAAAGTTATTTAGAAGGCAAAGAAGACAAAATGGAGAGATTTTTGTGATTCAATAGGCAGAACAACCCCTAAAGCTTAGGTATGGGGAATGATTAAGAAAATGAAGGGAAATAGACCAGAGAAAACATATCCAGTTCTAAAACATGAAGAAGGAACAGCAGTAACAAATGAAGAAAAACTAGAAGTAATGGCAAGAACATTTGCAAAGATCCATAGTTCAGATAATTTAACAGAAACGGGAAAATTTAGGAGAGAGCAGACAAGAAGGATAAATGATTTTATTTTAGAAGGTGAAACAACTCCAGGAAATGTCATGGATGTTTATTTTTCTATGCAAGAAATGAAGAGAGCGATATTTAGATCAGGATTAACAGCACCAGGAAAAGATCAGATATGCTATATTATGTTAAAAAAACTTAGGGAAACAAGCTGAAGAAAAACTTCTAGGTTTATATAATAAGATTTGGAAAGGAGGAAGATTACCTTCTAATTAGAAGGAAGCAATTATTGTGCCAATTATTAAACCAGGAAAGGATCCAACAAACCCTTTAAGTTATAGACCAATTGTACTTACTTAATGTTTAGGAAAGATTATGGAGAGAATGATAACAGAAAGGATTACATATTATGTAGAAAGTAAAAGACTGTTGTCTTCATGTCAAATTGGATTCAGAAAAGGAAGTACAATGGATCCAGTTGTGTGTTTGGAATCAGATATTAGAAAAGCTCAGATTAATAGGGAAGTAGTAGTAGCAATATTTTTTTGATAATGAGAAAGGATATGACATGGTATGGAAGGATGGGTTGCTTATAAAATTATATAAAATGGGCATAACAGGAAGGGCTTATAATTGGATTGAAGATTTTTTGTTTAATAGTTATACAGGTACAGATGGGAGTAACAAAATCTGATAAATATAAAATTGATAATGGAACTCCACAGGAAAGTATTATCAGTCCTTTATTATTCTCAATTGTAAGTAATGAACAACTGACAACAGCTTAATCGGTAAGTGTATCTGTCGCTGCTCCTGCAGTTAATTAATGAATTATTTCCACCTGTGGCCACGTCACCTGTCAGCGTGTATTCACTCACTGCCAGTAACTTAGCTGATAAACCAAACAGGGATATCCTCATGATTTGCTATTAGCTCAGGCTAATTTAGCATGATGCACTTTTTCTTTTCTTCTTTTTTAACAATGGTCGGAATGTGAAACAGTGTCCCGCATTTTAATGGGTCTGATTCAGAAAAAGTGAAAAAATTCCACCTGAGCTTTTCTGTAACAAAGAAGGCAGAGCTGCAACGGCTGTCAGTCAATAAGCAGGGGACACCTGTGAAGGGAAAACCATTTCAGGTGACTATCTCTTGAAGCTCATTAAGAGAATGCCAAGAGTGTACGAAGCAGTAATCAAAGCAAAAGGTGGCTACTTTGAAGAACCTAGAATATAAGACATATTTTCAGTTGTTTCACACTTTTGTGTTAAGTATATAATTCCACGTTTTAATTCATAGTTTTGATGCCTTTAGTGTGAATCTACAATTGTCATAGTTATGAAAATTAAGAAAACTCTTTGAAGGAGAAGGTGTGTCTAAACCACCTCCTCCATTACCATCTGGTACGCTGGTGCCACCGCCAAAGACAAGAGCAGAGTGCAGCGTGTCATCCGGTCTGCAGAGAAGGTGATTGGCTGCAATTTTCCATCTCTCCAGGACCTGTGAGCCTCCAGGACTCTGAGGCGTGCAAAAAAGCACAGAAGCACACATTGATCCAGTAATCTGTTCTACATTAGATGGTAATAGCGGGTGATCTGTCTTCTCTGGATGATGTCACAGTTAACAGAACGTCAGATCAGGTGTACCTACTATGAAGAAAAAAGAGAGAGCAAAAAGTTAAAACATGAAATGACAACAGTCATTTCAATGTAATGCAATGCAAAACTGCATTGCATCTACTTTTTTTAGACAAATGCAAGAAAGTAACAAATATTATGATATGCTTAATTGGAAGGGAGTGGGGAGCAGATAGATTGTGCTGCTGTAGAAGGTCGTGAGGATGGGCGGGGACAGGTGGGCTCTCCTCATCCTCCGCAGTAAATGCAAGCGCTTCTGTGCCCTCTTCTCCAGTGACATGGTGTTCACAAACCAGCTGAGGTTGTGTGTTATGTGCACCCCGAGGAATTTATTGCTGCTGACCACCTGCACAGCTGAGCTGTTAATGAGAAGTGGAGCATGGCGAGGCCATTTCTTCCTGAAGTCCATGATGATCTCCTTCGTTTTCTCTACGTTCAGGATCAGTCCTGGTCCTGGTCCTGGTCCTGGTCGTTGTCGTCTCTAATCAGGCCCACTACCGTCGTGTTGTCTGCAAACTTCACAATGTGATTGGTGGTGAACCTGGGGACACAGTCGTGTGTCATCAGGGTGAACAGCAGGGGGCTCAGGACGCAGCCCTGAGGAAAGCCCGTGCTGAGGGTGATGACATCAGAGGTTTTCTGTCCGACCCGGACCAACTGAGGTCTGTTGGTGATGAACAAAAAGTTAAAAGCTGAAATGACAACAGTCATGCAAAACTGGAGAACAGTAGACTGGAGAACAATAGAACTCAGTAGAGTGAGAAATATAGGCCCTGATGTCCTCCAGTAGCCTAAGCAGCATAACTATATGGGTAGCTCAGTGTAACATAAGCCACTCTAATTATAAGCTTTGTCAAAAGGGAACGTTTTAAGTCTAGTCTTAAAAGTAGACAGGGTGTCTGCCTCACGGACCAAAATTAGGAGTTGGTTCCACGGGAGAGGAGCCTGATAGCTAAAGGATCTGCCTCCCATTCTACTTTTAGAGACTCTAGGAACCACCAGTAGACCTGAAGTCGAGAGCAAAGTGCTCTGTTAGGAACATACAAGGTAATCAGAGGTCTGATATATGATGGAGCTTGATTATAAAGAGCTTTATATGTTAGAAGAAGAATTTTAAATTATATTCTTGATTTAACAGGAAGCTAATGAAGGGAAGTTAAAATAGGAGAAATATGATCCCTCTTGTTTATTTTCATCAGAACTTTTGCTGCAGCATTTTGGATCAGCTGAAGACTTTGAATTGCATTTTGTGGACTTCCTGATAGTAAAGAATTACAATAGTCCAGCCTTCAAGTAACAAATACATGGACTAGTTTTTCAGCATCGCTCCTGCACAGAATATTTGTAATTCTGGCGATATTCCCGAGGTGAAAAAAGGAAACTCTGGAAACCTGTTTAATATGGGATTTAAATGACATGTCTTGGTCAAAAATAACACCAAGATTTTTTACTTTATTACCAGAGGCCAAGTTAATGTCATCCAGATTAAGTGATTGATGAAGAAGTTTATTTTTTGAGGACTCTGGTTTAAAGATTATAACTTCTGTCTTGTCAGAATTTAAATGCAGAAAATTTAAAGTCATCCAGGTTTTGATGTTATCAAGACATGACTGCAGTCGAAGTAATTGATTGGATTCATTAGGATTTATGGATAAATAAAGCTTAGTCTCATCAGCATAACAGTGGAAATGAATTCCAATCTGTTTGTTAATTTTGCCAGTTGGAAGCATATATATAGTAAAGAGAATTAGTCCAGGCACTGAACCCTGTATAGATATATAAAGATATATTCTATAAATCCACTGGGTTCATTAAATCCATATTCAAAACACGATTTACTACAAGCTTACTAACTATAGCTGAAGGACCTGTGTACATATTAGTTTTATTTTTACTGTTATACTGCTTGATTTATATCACCCATTCAATGTTATAATAATAGATTTATATAAATGTATAATTCCAACTGTTGATAAAGATTTAATAACAATAGTCCACATCCCTTAACTCTTAGGTCATTGTTACTAAATGTCTACCAGGGAATACTTGAAAATTGTTGTTAACTTGTGTGAAAGTAAATGGTTTAGCTCCACAATACAAATATATAGTCAATTTATCAACAGTCTACTGAGGCACTTTAGCCTCCTCACCACACAGAGAGACAGCTGGTCACAATGCTCTTTATGGTGCTTCTGTAGAAGGTCGTGAGGATGGGCCAGGACAGGTGGGCTCTCCTCATCCTCCGCAGGAAGTACAAGCGCTTCTGTGCCCTCCTCCCCAGTGACGTGGTGTTCACAGACCAGGAGAGGTTGTACGTCATGTGCATCCCGAGGAATTTGGTGCTCCTGACCACCTCCACAGATGAGCTGGTGATGAGCAGTGGAGCGTGGTGAGGCCGGTTCTTCCTGAAGTCCACGATGATCTCCGTCGTTTTCTCCACGTTCAGGATCAGTCCTGGTCCTGGTCGTTGTCGTCTCTAATCAGGCCCACCACCGTTGTGTCTCTGAAAACTTCACAATGCGATTGGTGGTGAATCTGGGGACGCAGTCGTGTGTCATCAGGGTGAACAGCAGGGGGCTCAAGACACAGCCTTGAGGGGAGCCCGTGCTGAGGGTGATGACATCAGAGGTGTTCTGTCTGACCCGGACCAAATGAGGTCAGGAGGTGAGGAAGTCTAGCAGGCAGTTGCGAAGGGGTGTGCTGAAGCCCAGATGTTTCAGTTTTTCCGCCAGATGCTGTAAGATAATGGTGTTGAACGCTGAACTGAAGTCCAGGAACATGCTCAAGGGGGCGGGGCGTGGGTGGGCTTGGAACCCGTTAATAACTGCTTGCAGTTCTAGTTATTATTATTATTATTATTATTATTACGGGTAATTATTATTCTCCGCTAAAACGCGTTGGGCGGCCCATGCGGATTTGTAACGAATCAATTGGATCAGGTATCCAAGTACAGAATGTGCACCGCTACTCAAACCCAGAAATTCAGACCCCTCAACAACTAGGGGGCGCTATAACAAAGGACAATGCGTTTACGCCTGTAACCACCAAACTACTTGTCCTACACTCAAAAACTTGATGGCACTTTGTTTATTGGATGATTCTGCAAAATAAAGTGAATTGGCACACCCTTCGTTTCCCAGCTAGTTTTCGCGCTACATGGCTACAAAGGTTAAACCTTTCTTGTTAAACTCCTCCTACATTTTTTGTGCAATCCGCGCAAAAATTTATATATAAGCGTGTCATTGACAAATTAAAAAAGTTATCGCGGCGGATTTTTGAATTTTGACTTTTTCGAAAAGTAACGCTAAAATAAGTGATTGTTAGCTAGCTAGCTCTAAATGTAATTGCTGATTATTGTAAAACCATAACAGATTTTGACATGTCCTTCATAACCCATAGTACAAATAAGATTTTGCACATGTGACCCGCATTTGAGGATCGTCCATCACTAGGGGGCGCTGTGATGTCAAGAAATCTACTACGCAAGAATGGCTGATCGGAATTTTACAAAACCTTCTTCATTCCCTTCCAGACATTGCCCTTAACTAAAGTATTAAATATGGTATTTATTGAAACAAGTGGGCGGGGCCTATTTCCAAAAGTGTGGAAAAAAACTTGAAAACTTCAAAAATTCACCTAAAATCACTTGTGTGGTGTAACAAGCTCAGATTTTCAGGATGTATTCCTTGAATAAGGTGCAACAATTCTCTCACTGCATGTATTCCAGTGTTTGAAAGTGCCACACTCTGTTTTTTTCAAAGTTTGTAAAATGGAGAAATCAATGTATTTTCCACAAATATTGGTCAATCCCAATAAAAATGGCCTCTATCTGTAAAGCACAGCCAGAATAAACATGTCTTTCAGTTTGGTAAAAATCCAGGCGATTTTGATCAATTTACAAGATTTAAAAAATTAATGATACAAGATTATAAAGTTTAATTTTTTTTTCTCTGAATCCCTTTTTTTAATGACCATCAAAAAAATCGTGTGGTTAGATAAAACACTCTTGGACATTCATGAATATTTTCAGAATTTTAGAGCAAACCGTTCATTTAATAGGAATATTTATTTAGATAGTTTGACAAAAACCTATTGTAAAGAGCTTTTCAGAAAATTAAGCAAGGGCTCCATCTCGTGGCTTGTTTTTGCAACTACAACAACTCTTACCATTAATAGTCTAAGTAAGGGGTATACAATTAAAACTTAGAAGTCCACTTCAATAATTTTGTATGTATATATGTATGCATCATGTGTGTATATACATATATATATATATATATATATATATATATATATATATATATATATATATATATATATTTACACTAATGCTTTAATGTGGCGTTGTATGGAATACATTTAAAAATTCCAACAGAGGACAGGATTTGATCATGGATGGATCTCTACAAACACACACACATATTTATTCTAGCAATAAAACATGATAGTAAACAATTATGGAATACACTGAATAATATATTAAGAGGAAATAGTAAATCAATTCCAGCTTATTTAGAACATGAAGGTGAATTTTTTACTAGACCAAGTGATATAGCAAATCATCTTAATGATTATTTCATGAACAAAATAAACAAACTAAAAGATACCACACAGCCATACAAGACAGAGTTATCAAATACACTAATAAATAAGATGATGAAAGACAAAACCTGTAGCTTTAAATTCAAGAGTGTAAGTGTTTCTAAAGTGGAATTACTTCTGATGAATTGTAAAAAAAAAACCACCTGGTGTAGACTACCTTGATCATATGTTGCTTAAACCAATAGTTGCTGTTATTGCTCCTATTATTGCTCATATAATTAATTTGTGTTTCATGCACAATATATGTTTGCAAGAATGGAAAATATGTAAAGTAGTGCCAATCCCTACAAATAAGAAAATGCCCTTTTCTGGATCAAACAGTAGACCAATAAGTTTATTACCAATTCTTGGTAAAATAATGGAAAGAATTGTTTATGAACAGATTCAATCTTATTTTAAGAATAATGATTTGATTACGTTTCAGCATGCATATAGAGAAAAACACTCAACAGCCACTGCCCTGACTCAGATGGTTGATGACTGGTTCAAGGATATGGAGGAGAGAAAAATAATAGGTGATGTAATGCTTGATTTCACTGCAGCATTTGATATCATTGACCACAAATTACTGTTAAAAAACTGGAGTATTATGGCTTTTCACAAACTGCATTATTATGGATGAAAAGTTATTTGTCGGATAGAAGACAACTAGTTTATTTTAATGGCAGTTTTTCAAATGTAAGGGCTGTGGGACACGGGGTGCCTCAAGGAAGTTGTCTTGGGCCGCTCCTGTACACAATCTTTACAAATGATCTTCCATCTGTTTTAGAAAAGGCAAGCATCTCAATGTTTGCAGATGATTCCACCATATATTTAGCAGAAACTAATATTACTGAGTTAAATACAAAACTACAAAGAGAGCTACAGTTAGTGGTGGACTGGATAAGGAGTAACAAATTGGTTCTCAATGTATCTAAAACTACCTGTTTAGTGGTTGGAACTCCTTTTTCTTTACTTTCCAAACCGAAACTTGAACTCACCATAGAGCAAAATTCTGTGGATCAAAAACAAGAGGCTAAACTGTTGGGAGTGATAATTGATAATAGATTGTGTTGGGATAGACATGTTCAGAACTTGTTAACTAAAATGGGTAATAGTTTATCGGTCATTAAAAGGTGTTCAAAATACTTTACACCGCAGGTTGTTACACAAGTACTTGATGCTTTGTTTTTTTCACATCTTGATTATTGCTCAGTGGTTTGGTCAAATACTTCATCAATTAATATAAAAAAACTACAAGTAATTCAGAATAAAGCTGCACGTGTTGCCCTTTCATGTGGGTTTAGATCAAATGTGGACAAAATGCACGATAGTCTTTTATGGTTAAAAGTTAAAAACAGATTGGTGTATTCAGTAATGGTATTTCTATATAATGTTATAACAAATAAAACGCCTTTCATTTTATATACAAAACTATCCTTTAGTAATGATACACATTATTATCCAACAAGACATGCAGTAGGAGGTAGTTTTATTTTACCTAGAGTTAAAACAAAATCAATTCAACGTTCAGTTAGGTACAGGGCAATGTGTGAATGGAATTCACTCCCAAAGACTATCATACAACAAAACACTCTCTATGGTTTCAAAACTGCACATAAGAAATATTACCTTCAAAGAAATTTGGATAGTTAATGTTAATTTTATTGAGGAGATATTGTGTAGGGTTCTTGTTAGCTAGTTCTTTGATATAGATCTATCTGGAGTAGCAAAATTTTATGTTAATCATGTTTATTTATGTTACTTTTTAATGATAAAAGGTGTTAAATGTAAATATGTATTACATTTTGTGTAAATGTCTTGTATGCATAGTGTGTAATGGGATGTAATACATTGTATTGTCACGTGGAAGACTGAAGGACCCCAGGAAGAATAGCTTTTAGCTGATGCTGAAGCTAATGGGGATCCTAATAAAACAAACAAACAAATATATCTATCCGTCCATCCATCCATCCATTTTTTGACCCGCTTAATTCCTCATGGGGTTGCGGGGCTGCTGGTGCCTATCTCCAGCATATAGACCAGTTCACGCGTGACGTCAGCGCTACATCCGGGTCCTGCGGGGTAGACAAAAAGCACAGCTGCTCTCGTCTACTACATGACAAAACGGGTGATTTCGAGCGTACTTTTAGTTAGTTTATTTTTGGAATCTAAACAATGCCTACGACTTGTTGTGCTCCCGGTTGCACAGGGAGGCATTCCCAATCGTTGGATGTACGTTTCTGTCGTTTACCGAAGAAAGAAATGGATATTTTCAAAAGAGCGCAGGCAGACACTCCCAATGGACTGGGGGAGACATCAGACTACGACAGAATTTGCAGCCTACACTTCATCTCCGGTAAATACAACTTAATTCTGCTCTAGTCATTGTTCTACTTAAATAGCGGCGGAGGGGAGGTGGCGATCGCTACAGGGGCCGGAGAAGCCGCTTCTGCTGCTGCTACAGCAGCCGCTTCTGCTACCGCTACCGCTTCTACCAGCAGAAGCGGCTGTCTGGAGCAGCAGCCGCTCTATTACGCCCCCGTTTCACGGGCGCTAGTACTTCTGTGTTTACGCTGCAATGTCGCCGACACCCCCACCCATTTTAAGAAGACAAAAACACCAAAATAATCCGTAGTGAACAATTTTTTTTAACCTACCGGACGGGTCCAGTGGTTTCATGCTTTCATGCTCTCTTGTCTGTACTGGCCTGGGTCCAATGTAATTCTCCCTGCGCGGTGGGAGACTCGTTTTGAGGAAACTATGGTTGCAGCTCACTGTCTGCCTTGCTGTGGTTACAGAGAGGTGTCTGTTTTGTAGAATAAATAATCCGCCGAGGAGTTATTGATCCGGAAAAGCCGAATCTGTGAATATCTTTCTAACTTTACCGAAGTATAAGGCAGCTGTATGCCGCGGTACGGACTCTTGGCCAGCATTTCACAGACTGGCTCCATCCCTTCAGGCTTTTGCTGTGTGGATCTGGCAATCTGATACCATCAACCATCAACTTACTCTTAAAACGTTATCTAAAGAAGAAAAATATGTGGAGAACTCGTCAGTTTCTCTGTTTGCGTCCGTAATTGTGTTCGCCTTTTGCCTACCAATCCGGCGCGCATGCGCGAAAAACCCGCATCAAAACAATAACAATTAACTGGTCTATATATATATATATATATATATATATATATATATATATATATATATATATATATATATATATTTACTATGTGATTTTTATATATATATATATATATACTATGTGATTTTTATATATATATATATATATATATATATAGGATCACTCTTAACAGACTGTTCCTTCAGAGCCAAATCTGCGTGGAGGTCAACTAACTGCAAGCTAACTGACTCAGAAGTAAATCTATGGTTAAGCACTACAATACAAATATACAGTCAGTTTATCAACATCCCACTGTTAATTCTTCTAGTTCAAACATACTTCATGTAAAATAAAATTATGACTGTTCATTAATATCAAACTAAACAGTAGACATTTTAAACCTCGTTTACATCTTAGTTAAATAGCTTGAGGCTGTACATGTGTAAATTCCTACGTTGAGCGAGGTACTTAAACCCATCACACACGCAGTATTTGATCCAGTCCGACATTTCTCTGTGTTCAGAGCTGGGTTTCGTCCATACAATGGATGATGAAGGAGAGTATTGGATGAGGGTGTTGAACGCTAAAGTCCAGGAACATGCTCAAAGGGGGTGCGGCGTAGGTGGGCTTGGATGAGGGTGTTGAATGCTGAAGTCCAGGAACATGCTCAAAGGGGGCGGTGCGTGGGTGGGCTTGGAACCCGTTAATAACTGCTTGCAGTTCTAGTTATTATTATTATTATTATTACGGGTAATTATTATTCTCCGCTAAAACGCGTTGGGCGGCCCATGCGGATTTGTAACGAACCTATTGATTCAGGTATCCAAGTACAGAATGTGCACCGCTACTCAAACCCAGAAATTCAGACCCCTCAACAACTAGGGGGCGCTATAACAAAGGACAATGCGTTTTGGCCTATAACCACCAAACTACTGGTCCCACACTCAAAAACTTCACATCACTTTGTTTATTGGATGATTCTGCAAAATAAATGGAATTGGCACACCCTTCGTTTCCCAGCTAGTTTTCGCGCTACATGGCTACAAAGGTTAAACCTTTCTTGTTAAACTTCTCCTACATTTTTTATGCAATCCGCGCAAAACTCCATATATAACCGCGTAATGGACAAATAAAAAAAGTGAACGCGCCGGATTTTTGAATTTTGACTTTTTCGAAAAGTAACGCTAAAATAAGTGATTGTTAGCTAGCTAGCTCTAAATGTAATTGCTGATTATTCTAAAACCATAACAGATTTTGACATGTCCTTCATAACCCATAGTCCAAATAAGATTTTGCACATGTGACCCGCGTTTGAGGATCGTCCATCACTAGGGGGCGCTGTGATGTCAAGAAATCTACTACGCAAGAATGGCTGATCGGATTTTTACAAAACCTTCTTCATCCCCTTCCAGTCATACCCCTGAACTCAGGTATTAAATATGGTCATGATTAAAACAAGTGGGCGGGGCCTATTTCCAAAAGTGTTAAAAAACCTGGAGAATAATAAAAGCAATAAAGTAAAGAATAAAAAATGCTTTAAAATCAATTTTTTGATCCCAGATTTTCAGGATGTATTCCGTGAATAAGGTGTAACAATTTTCTCACTGTATGAATTGTTTTTTTTAAGTGCTACACTCTGAATTTTTAAAAGTTTGTAAAATGGAGAAATCAATGTATTTTCCACAAATATTGTTCAACCCCCCAAAATATGGCCTCTATTTGTAAAGCACATGCAGAATAAACATGGATTTCAGTTTGGTAAAAATCCAGGCGAGTTTGACCAATTTACAAGACTTTGAAAATAAATGGTACAAGACTATAAAGTTTAATATTTTATTTCTCTGAATCCATTTTTTTAATGACCATAAAAAAATCCTGTGGTTAGATAAAGCACTCTTTGAGATCCATGAATATTTTCAGAATTTTAGAGCAAACCGTTGATTATTAACGAATTTATGAAGTTTGTGATCAGTTCACAGCTCTCATCATCCAGAGCTCTGACTGCAGAGCTTTGAACAGGGCGGCCATTTTGCCCATATTTGGGCACATCACAGGAAGTGACGTCACATCCCGTGTTTTTTCTAAGCGGAGCAGAAACTTGAAGAGGGAGGATAGCTTTTAGGGTTTTCTAAAGAACACATCATTTAAAAAATTTAATTGAATATAAAAAAGATCAAGCAGAAGACAGGAAAGTTATTTAGAAGGCAAAGAAGACAAAATGGAGAGATTTTTGTGATTCAATTGGCAGAACAACCCCTATAGCTTAGGTATGGGGAATGATTAAGAAAATGAAGGGAAATAGACCAGAGAGAACATATCCAGTTCTAAAACATGAAGAAGGAACAGCAGTAACAAATGAAGAAAAACTAGAAGTAATGGCAAGAACATTTGCAAAGATCCATAGTTCAGATAATATAACAGAAACGGGAAAATTTAGGAGAGAGCAGACAAGAAGGATAAATGATTTTATTTTAGACTCTGACTCTCCAGACAACAACATGGCGGCCATTTTGCCCATATTTGGGCACATCACAGGAAATGACGTCACATCCCGGGCTCTTTCTAAGCGGAGCAGAAACTTGAAGAGGGAGGAATTGGAATTTGAAATCAGAAAAGCTTATATTAATAAAGTATTGTAGAAGTGTTTTTTGATATTGAAAATGCATATGATATATTGTGGAAAGAAGGTTTATTAATTAAAATTATAAAGATGGGTATTACAGGTATTACAGGTAAGGGACATTTATAACTCCCCCCACCCCAACATAAAATGGTTTGACCACTAGGACAACGGCTGGCTGCAGCTCTGAATGTTCGTTTTGAAAAAGAAAAAAAAAGTTTTTTTCAGGAAAGGTATGAACACAATGGATCCTATGTTATTATTGGAACATGAAATAAGAAAGGCACAAGTTAATAAAGAGAATGTGATAGCTGTATTCTTTGACATTGAAAAAGCTTACGACATGATGTGGAAAGAAGGATTTTTGATAAAATTAAAGAAGATGGGAATTGGGGGTTCAATGTTTAATTGGATAAATGATTTTCTCAATAATGGATCTATACAAGTAAGAATAGGAAATCAATTATCAGAAAATCTTTATGTTGAAAATGGTATTCCTCAAGGAAGCATAGTTAGTCCATTATTTTTTTCTATTAGGATTAATGATATGTTTGAGAATGTGGAAAATAAAATGGGTGTTTCTTTATTTGCTAATGATGGAGCAATTCAACCCCAAGTTTCATCGTTAAAAAAGTTCAAGAAGCCATTAATAAAATAGAAGATTGGTCTTTTAGATGGGGATTCAAGATTTCTGTAGATAAAACAACGATTTTGTTTTTTACAAGGAAAAAAGTTTCTGAAGAATTAAAGTTACAAATTTATAAATATGATTTGGAAAGGGTAAAACAATTTAAGTTTTTGGGTATATGGTTGGATGAAAGGCTTACTTGGAAAGTTCATATTGAGAAGATGATTGATAAATGCAAAAGAGTTATAAATATTATGAGATGTTTGGTTGGGAATGAATGGGGAGCTGAAAGGAAGGAATTGAAATCAATTTATACAGGTTTAATTAGGTTTGTTTTTATTATGGATGTATAGCTTTTGGTTCAGCATCAGTTTCATTACTTAAAAAATTGGATATTGTTCAGTATCAAGCTTTGAGATTATGTACAGGGGCCATAAGAACTACACAAACTTCAGCATTACAAGTAGAAATGGGAGAAATGCCACTAAAATTGAGATTACAATTACTTTCCACTTACTGGTTTCAGTTTAAGAATCATTGTAAAAATCATCCATGTCAGGAAATTTTAAAACCAAGTTGGGAAAATGGGAAGAAGAAATTAAATTTTTTTGGGTGGATAGCAGATTCTAATATAACAGATCTTGAATTATCTCAAATAAATGGCCATAAAACAGTTATTAGATCAATACTTCATTCATCTATGTTGCCTGAAATTGATGCAGATTTAACCTTGTTGTATAAACGGAAAAATAAACAGGATATTTCAGATTCAAATAAGGTTGAGCAATATATAGATAAAGAATATTGTGGATATGTAAAAATTTATACAGATGCTTCACAAGATTCAAATAATAGGAATGGTGTTTCGTTTGTAGTTCCAGAATTTAATTTTAAATCAGGTAAAAGAATTAGTAATGAAATTTCAGTTTATACAGGAGAAATGTTTGGTATCATGTTAGCATTAGAATGGATTGAAGAAATTAGACCATTAAGAAGTGTAGTTTGTTCAGATTCTAGTTCAACATTATATTCATTTAAAAACAATCATTCAGATAGCAAACCGGATTTATTGGTCGAAATTCAGCAATTATTATTCAGAATTCAAGCAATGGGATTAATTGTTTCTTTTATATGGATTCCTTCTCATATAGGAATAAAAGGGAATGAGATGGCAGATAAATATGCAAAAAGAGCAAGTAAATACAGTTTAATTGATATAATAATTCCATTTAGTAAAGGTGAAATAAAATCAGTAATTAAGAAAAGGATTAGAGCAAGGTGGCAGAAACAGTGGGAAGAAGAAAGAACTGGAATATGGTTTTATAATATTCAAAGAAAAGTAGGATTAATGAGGATTACATGAAGGAATAGAAGGGAAGAAACAGTAATGTCAAGATTACGTTTTGTACATACAGGGTTAAATAGCACATTATTTAAAATGGGTATTCATGATACAGGAAAGTGTGATTTTTGTTTTGTTGAAGAAATAGTGGAGCATGTTATATTAGTTTGCAGTAAATATTATATTGAGAGAAATGAATTGATAAATAGATTACAAATCAGTAAATTAAAGTTAAACATAAAATATATTTTAGACATTAACACCAAATCAGAGGGTTATTCTTTATAATTAAGATATCTTAAAAAGACTAATTTGATAAAACGGATTTAGTTATTAATTTATGTATTTATTTATTTATTTATTTTATTTTTTATTTTATTTTATTTTTTATTATTATTTATAGTAGTAGGATATTAGAGTAGGTCATCCCGATTCACACTCCATTTCAGTTGGTGGCGGTAATGCACCAAAAGTTGTTTTTCCATCCGCCATTAAACAGAAGAAGAAGAAGAAAAAAAAAGTTTGTTTCGCTGCAAACATGTCTGGTTTTCAGAAGTCCGGCGCACAGAAAATAAAAAATAAGAGAAAAAGAGAAGACGAAACCTAAGGCTTGAGGATTTTGATGGCCAAATATCTAAAAAAAACTGAGGATGAGTCCGGAACGGAATTGCAGAGGGATGGTGCACATTCAGAGCCAGGCAAGAAGCAATGCGTTTATCAATGTGATTTTAAAGTAAAGCGTCCGTTAGCTAGTGTAAGGGGGAAAACATCTTTTCTTTTACAGAAATACTTGAGCTTAGCGAAAGGGTTGAAAGCAGACAGAGTGCAGAGGTCCAGATGCAGGCTGAAAGACAGGGCGAAGCAGGAGAGCCAGCTGTGGCGGGGAGCTTGGTGGACAGAGAGAAAGGGCAACATAGCAGTTCTCCCGTCGCAGCATGTGCTTCGGGAGGGGGGGAGAGGCAGCATGCGTTTGAGGAAGAGACGGAGAGAGCCATCCCTACCGATACAAGAGACAGGGCAGGTGGAGGGGCTTGCTGCCCGATCGGAGAGTCTGAGCACAGTGGCTTAGAGACGGATCATAATTTTAATGATCCCGCGTCATGGCCAACACAGATGACAGATTCTGATAGAGTGAATGTTGTGCGTTTTATGGCAACAAGGAAGCCTTTTTCAGAGATGGCAAGTGAACTGCCAGCAGATTCAGAGGGCAGAGAATTCCCAAAATATCTAGCATATTCTGCCTCCCACAATGGAAGGGAAAAATTGTTAGGGACTGGCTAATATATAGCAGGTCAAAAAAAGCCATATTGTGCCTGCCGTGCTTGCTTTTCTCTTATGAAGTAGAGAAAAGATCAACTAGTGCACTAAATTCAACAGATGGGATGAAAATATCCAACATAAAATACAGAAAGCTTTATGAAAGATTTCCAGGGCATGAAAGAAACCATGCACACAAACATTGTTATTGGAAATGGAAGAACCTACAGCATTCTGTCTTGCAGAGTTCTGGAATCGACAGCAAAGAACAAAAACTGATCGAGACAGAATTTGAAAAAAACCAATTTACTACTGAAGCGAATTTTGGATGTGACGCTGTATTTGGCCTTTAGGAATCTGCCTTTCAGGGGAAGCACAAATACACTCGATGAACCAGATAATGGAAATTTTCTTGGTTTATTTAAATATATATATATATATATATATATATATATATATATATATATATATATATATACATATATACATATAAACATTTATAAATATATAAATAACATACAAACATATATTTACATATATGTATACATATATATACACATATACATATACACATACTTATCTCTCTCTCTCTCTCTCTTTCTATATATATATATATATATATATATATATATTTATATTTATTTTTTTATTTTTATGAATAACATTAAAATATTTCAGCATCTAATTTCCTAGTAGTTGATAGTGTTAGTACATCCACGGACAGTAGAATTACCTATGAAACGTTTTCACACAGCCAGAAAACTGCTTGTTGTTGCAACCAAATCCTATGGAATTCTGTGAGAGTAGGGAGTAGCAAGATGGCGACCAGTGACTTCAGTTTTTCGGCAAAATCAGCACTCCAGTGTATAATGTATCTCATTGTGTCGCTCTTAAGCTGTGGTTTCACCAAAGTATATTTAAGTTTAGGAAGTATTTTAAGTTCTTTTTACATTATTTTTATTTGTTCAATGTGGTGTTTGTTGATGTTAAGTGTACCTTTTCCTGGGTTATCATGGGGAATTTAAAGTAGTTTGTGACTACAGATGAATGCAGTATCTCAGATAGAGTTTACTGATATAAAGGATGATGAAGGAGAGTATTGGATCATGCTGTTTGGTAAGGTGATAATTGTATTTCATGTCATGATATACAAAGCTTTGGAAGAGGATTTAAAAGCCTATGCTGTAATTTGTTAAATTACAAATCATAGTTTCATAATTGAAAAGGATTTTATATATTTTTTTTACATGGTTTAAAGATGGTTCCAGGGTTTTGAGTAGGGCAAAAAAAAATGTAAAATGCATGTAAAACCATGTTAATGTAAGGAATGAAGAAAAAACAATAGCTATAGCTGTAAAAATTGATAAGAAAGTGAGTTTATTTAGCTGAATGCAATAATAATATTATTGTGTGCAGGCTAGGTTTTTTGTTGTTGCTGATCAAAAATCTGGATCAGACTACTGGATCAGATTCCATTGATTCTCTCTGAAAGGAGATGGTGAGCCTGTGCCCCGAGCAGAACTGAACCTCCGTTGAAGAACTGCATTCTTCTCACTGACGTGAACTTCCCAGTGGTAACAACACGAACAAAGAAAAGAAAAAAGAACTGAACTCGCAAGATAATTTGACTTGACTGACGACTGAAATATATTATATATAGTCACAGAGGGTGGTGGGGGTAGCTGGGGCTGAGTTCTTCCTGAAGTCCACAACCATCTCCACTATTTTTACAGCGTTGAGCTCCAGGTTGTTCTCCCTGCACCAGGTCACCAGATGGTCAGCCTCCCACCTGTAGCCGGACTCGTCACCATCAGAGATAAGTCCGATGAGAGTATTGTCGTCAGCAAACTTCAGAAGCTTGACAACCGTTGTTTATATGCAAAAATAATGGTGCAAAAGGCATTTGTGCAAAAATGCATTAATGTTCAGTTGTGTATTTTTAAAAGGATAACACATTGGTAATGCCAGATATGATGCAAATGTGCAAATATAGTGTAGAGTCCAGTTTAGAGTTGAACAGTCTGATGCCAATGGCAAAAAAGCTGTTGCAGAACCTGGTGGACCTGCAGCGGATGCTGAGGAAAATCTTCCGAGAGGACAGCAGGGAGAAGAGTCCATGGTGGGGGTGTGAGGGGTCTATGATGATGTTATGGGCTCGGGACACGCAGCGCTGGGATGAAATATCCTTAATTGAGGGAAGATGAGCCCCAATAATCTCTTTTGCTGTCCTCACCACTCTCCTCACGTTCCTCCGGTCAGAGGCGCTGCAGCCTCTACACCACACAGAGAGACAACTGTTAAGAATGCTCTCTATCGTGCTTCTGTAGAAGGTTGTGAGGATGGGCGGGGGCAGGTGGGCTCTCCTCATCCTGCGCAGGAAGCACTTCTGTGCCCTCTTCACCAGTGACGTAGTGTTGAAAGACCAAGTGAGGTTGTCTGTGATGTGCACCCCCAGGAATTTGGTGCTGCTAACCACCTCCACAGCTGAGCTGTTGATGAGAAGTGGAGCGTGGTGAGGCCGGTTCTTCCTGAAGTCGATGATGATCTCCTTCGGCTTCTCCACGTTCAGGATCAGGCTGTTGTCTCTGCACAGGCCCACCAGCTGCTCCACCTCCTCTCTGTAGTCCTGGTCGTTGTCGTCTCTGATCAGGCCCACCATCGTCTTGTCGTCTGCAAACTTCACGATGTGATTGGTCGTGAACCTGGGGACGCAGTCGTGTGTCATCAGAGTGAACAGCAGGGGGCTCAGGACGCAGCCCTGAGGGGAGCCCGTGCTGAGGGTGATGACATCAGAGGTTTTCTGTCCGACCCGGACCAACTGAGGTCTGTTGGTGATGAACAAAAAGTTAAAAGCTGAAATGACAACAGTCATGCAAAACTGGAGAACAGTAGACTGGAGAACACTAGAACTCAGTAGAGTGAGAAATAGGAGGTGAGGAAGTCTAGCAGCCAGTTGAAGAGGTGTGCTGAAGCCCAGATGTTCCAGTTTTTCCACCAGATGCTGTGGGATGATGGTGTTGAACACTGAACTGAAGTCCAGGAGCATGCTAAAAGGGGCGGGGCGTGGGTGGGCTTGGAACCCGTTAATAACTGCTTGCAGTTCTAGTTTATTATTATTACGGGTAATTATTATTCTCCGCTAAAACGCGTTGGGCGGCCCATGCGGATTTGTAACGAACCTATTGAATCAGGTATCCAAGTACAGAATGTGCACCGCTACTCAAACCCAGAAATTCAGACCCCTCAACAACTAGGGGGCGCTATAACAAAGGACAATGCGTTTTGTTCTATAACCACCAAACTACTGGTCCCACACTCAAAAACTTCACATCACTTTGTTTATTGGATGATTCTGCAAAATAAAGGGAATTGGCACACCCTTCGTTTCCCAGCTAGTTTTCGCGCTACATGGCTACAAAGGTTAAACCTTTCTTGTTAAACTCCTCCTACATTTTTTATGCAATCCGCGCAAAACTCCATATATAACCGCGTAATGGACAAATAAAAAAGGTTAACGCGCCGGATTTTTGAATTTTGACTTTTTCGAAAAGTAACGCTAAAATAAGTGATTGTTAGCTAGCTAGCTCTAAATGTAATTGCTGATTATTCTAAAACCATAACAGATTTTGACATGTCCTTCATAACCCATAGTCCAAATAAGATTTTGCACATGTGACCCGCGTTTGAGGATCGTCCATCACTAGGGGGCGCTGTGATGTCAAGAAATCTACTACGCAAGAATGGCTGATCGGATTTCTACAAAACCTTCTTCATCCCCTTCCAGTCAAACCCCTGAACTCAGGTATTAAATATGGTAATGATTAAAACAAGTGGGCGGGGCCTATTTCCAAAAGTGTTAAAAAACCTGGAGAATAATAAAAACAATAAAGTAAAGAATAAAAAATGCTTTAAAATCAATTTTTTGATCCCAGATTTTCAGGATGTATTCCGTGAATAAGGTGTAACAATTCTCTCACTGCATGTATTGTTTTTTTTGAAGTGCTACACTCTGAATTTTTAAAAGTTTGTAAAATGGAGAAATCAATGTATTTTCCACAAATATTGTTCAACCCCCCAAAATATGACCTCTATTTGTAAAGCACATGCAGAATAAACATGGATTTCAGTTTGGTAAAAATCCAGGCGAGTTTGACCAATTTACAAGACTTTGAAAATAAATGGTACAAGACTATAAAGTTTAATATTTTATTTCTCTGAATCCATTTTTTTAATGACCATAAAAAAATCCTGTGGTTAGATAAAGCACTCTTTGAGATCCATGAATATTTTCAGAATTTTATAGCAAACCGTTGATTATTAACGAATTTATGAAGTTTGTGATCAGTTCACAGGTCTCATCATCCAGAGCTCTGACTGCAGAGCTTTGAACAGGGCGGCCATTTTGCCCATATTTGGGCACATCACAGGAAGTGACGTCACATCCCGTGTTTTTTCTAAGCGGAGCAGAAACTTGATGAGGGAGGATAGCTTTTAGGGTTTTCTAAAGAACACATCATTTAAAAAATTTAATTGAATAAAAAAAAGATCAAGCAGAAGACAGGAAAGTTATTTAGAAGGCAAAGAAGACAAAATGGAGAGATTTTTGTGATTCAATTGGCAGAACAACCCCTATAGCTTAGGTATGGGGAATGATTAAGAAAATGAAGGGAAATAGACCAGAGAGAACATATCCAGTTCTAAAACATGAAGAAGGAACAGCAGTAACAAATGAAGAAAAACTAGAAGTAATGGCAAGAACATTTGCAAAGATCCATAGTTCAGATAATTTAACAGAAACGGGAAAATTTAGGAGAGAGCAGACAAGAAGGATAAATGATTTTATTTTAGAAGGTGAAACAACTCCAGGAAATGTCATGGATGTTTATTTTTCTATGCAAGAAATGAAGAGAGCGATATTTAGATCAGGATTAACAGCACCAGGAAAAGATCAGATATGCTATATTATGTTAAAAAAACTTAGGGAAACAAGCTGAAGAAAAACTTCTAGGTTTATATAATAAGATTTGGAAAGAAGGAAGATTACCTTCTAATTAGAAGGAAGCAATTATTGTGCCAATTATTAAACCAGGAAAGGATCCAACAAACCCTTTAAGTTATAGACCAATTGCACTTACTTCATGTTTAGGAAAGATTATGGAGAGAATGATAACAGAAAGGATTACATATTATGTAGAAAGTAAAAGACTGTTGTCTTCATGACAAATTGGATTCAGAAAAGGAAGTACAATGGATCCAGTTGTGTGTTTGGAATCAGATATTAGAAAAGCTCAGATTAATAGGGAAGTAGTAGTAGCAATATTTTTTGATAATGAGAAAGCATATGACATGGTATGGAAGGATGGGTTGCTTATAAAATTATATAAAAGGGGCATAACAGGAAGGGCTTATAATTGGATTGAAGATTTTTTGTTTAATAGTTATACAGGTACAGATGGGAGTAACAAAATCTGATAAATATAAAATTGATAATGGAACTCCACTGGAAAGTATTATCAGTCCTTTATTATTCTCAATTGTAAGTAATGAACAACTGACAACAGCTTAATCGGTAAGTGTATCTGTCGCTGCTCCTGCAGTTAATTAATGAATTATTTCGACCTGTGGCCACGTCACCTGTCAGCGTGTATTCCCTCACTGCCAGTAACTTAGCTGATAAACCAAACAGGGATATCCTCATGATTTGCTATTAGCTCAGGCTAATTTAGCATGATGCACTTTTTCTTTTCTTTTTTTTTAACAATGGTCGGAATGTGAAACAGTGTCCCGCATTTTAATGGGTCTGATTCAGAAAAAGTGAAAAAATTCCACCTGAGCTTTTCTGTAACAAAGAAGGCAGAGCTGCATCGGCTGTCAGTCAATAAGCAGGGGACACCTGTGAAGGGAAAACCATTTCAGGTGACTATCTCTTGAAGCTCATTAAGAGAATGCCAAGAGTGTATGAAGCAGTAATCAAAGCAAAAGGTGGCTACTTTGAAGAACCTAGAATATAAGACATATTTTCAGTTGTTTCACACTTTTTTGTTAAGTATATAATTCCACATGTTTTAATTCATAGTTTTGATGCCTTTAGTGTGAATCTACAATTGTCATAGTTATGAAAATTAAGAAAACTCTTTGAAGGAGAAGGTGTGTCTAAACCACCTGATATATTAAAGAATTATTTTTGCTCTTTAACAATGTATTATGGGAAAACCTGCTCAGTTTTATAACTTGTTTTAACTTTTGATATATAAATGAGAAGACTGGTCAGTTAAATAAGAGAGAGGACTGGCCAGTTCACACATTGATTATTGCTGTTGTGGTGTTCGCACCTGAGTTCACATGAAACTAAGAACCACATGTGTTATTGTGTTATAATTTGTTTTAACTTGTGGTGGGAACTTATGACAATGTGTTGTGGGAAAGACTGATTCTGTATTCCTTATTTTGTTTATATTTGCTGTATTCTGAGTGCACTCATTATTTTGCTTCGCACACTGCTGAGATGCTGGGAATGGGTTCTGTTTGGGAACATGTTTTGGGAAGGAGGGCGGCTGTGGAGGGAGAGATGGCCACTCTCACTCCACACCTGACTCTTTGTTTACAAGTATATAAAGAGGAGACTGCCCTTAACCCAGTGAGTCTGCCGTGAGTTTGTGTGTGGATACCGGCATCGTGAACGCTGATCTTAACCTAGGACTGAGGGCTCCCAGTTCGTGTCAATGGTAAGGGCTGATTCTGAGAATCTGTTGAGCGTCACGTTTGTTTGAAAGCTTGTTGCTTTATTGCTTGCTACTTTTCTGTGGGGAATAATAATAAATGTGTGCCTTATATTCTAACAGAAACAGTGTTTGAGTCCTTATTTGTGTTTGCCGATCTCTCCCGATCCTGAATAAAATTTCATAAAACACCACCTCCTCCATTACCATCTGGTACGCTGGTGCCACCGCCAAAGACAAGAGCAGACTGCAGCGTGTCATCTGGTCTGCAGAGAAGGTGATTGGCTGCAATTTTCTATCTCTCCAGGACCTCTAAGCCTCTAGGTGCAAAAAAGCACAGAAGCACACATTGATCCAGTAATCTGTTCTACATTAGATGGTAATAGCGGGTGATCTGTCTTCTCTGGATGATGTCACAGTTAACAGAACGTCAGATCAGGTGTACCTACTATGAAGAAAAAAGAGAGAGCAAAAAGTTAAAAGATGAAATGACAACAGTCATTTCAATGTAATGCAATGCAAAACTGCATTGCATCTACTTTTTTTAGACAAATGCAAGAAAGTAATAAATATTATGACATGCTTAATTGGAAGGGAGTGGGGAGCAGATAGATGGTGCTGCTGTAGAAGGTCGTGAGGATGGGCGGGGACAGGTGGGCTCTCCTCATCCTCCGCAGTAAGTGCAAGCGCTTCTGTGCCCTCTTCTCCAGTGACATGGTGTTCACAAACCAGCTGAGGTTGTGTGTTATGTGCACCCCGAGGAATTTATTGCTGCTGACCACCTCCACAGCTGAGCTGTTAATGAGAAGTGGAGTATGGCGAGGCCATTTCTTCCTGAAGTCCATGATGATCTCCTTCGTTTTCTCTACGTTCAGGATCAGTCCTGGTCCTGGTCCTGGTCCTGGTCGTTGTCGTCTCTAATCAGGCCCACCACCGTCGTGTCGTTTGCAAACTTCACAATGTGATTGGTGGTGAACCTGGGAACACAGTCGTGTGTCATCAGGGTGAACAGCAGGGGGCTCAGGACGCAGCCCTGAGGAAAGCCCGTGCTGAGGGTGATGACATCAGAGGTTTTCTGTCCGACCCGGACCAACTGAGGTCTGTTGGTGATGAACAAAAAGTTAAAAGCTGAAATGACAACAGTCATGCAAAACTGGAGAACAGTAGACTGGAGAACACTAGAACTCAGTAGAGTGAGAAATATAGGCCCTGATGTCCTCCAGTAGCCTAAGCAGCATAACTATATGGGTAGATCAGTGTAACATAAGCCACTCTAATTATAAGCTTTGTCAAAAGGGAACGTTTTAAGTCTAGTCTTAGAAGTAGACAGGGTGTCTGCCTCACGGACCAAAATTAGGAGTTGGTTCCACAGGAGAGGAGCCTGATAGCTAAAGGATCTGCCTCCCATTCTACTTTTAGAGACTCTAGGAACCACCAGTAGACCTGAAGTCGAGAGCAAAGTGCTCTGTTAGGAACATACAGGGTAAGGTAATCAGAGGTCTGATATATGATGGAGCTTGATTAAAAAGGGCTTTATATGTTAGAAGAAGAATTTTAAATTATATTCTTGATTTAACAGGAAGCTAATGAAGGGAAGTTAAAATAGGAGAAATATGATCCCTCTTGTTTATTTTCATCAGAACTTTTGCTGCAGCATTTTGGATCAGCTGAAGACTTTGAATTGCATTTTGTGGACTTCCTGATAGTAAAGAATTACAATAGTCCAGCCTTCAAGTAACAAATACATGGACTAGTTTTTCAGCATCGCTCCTGCACAGAATATTTGTAATTCTGGCGATATTCCCGAGGTGAAAAAAGGAAACTCTGGAAACCTGTTTAATATTTGATTTAAATGACATGTCTTGGTCAAAAATAACACCAAGATTTTTTACTTTATTACCAGAGGCCAAGTTAATGCCATCCAGATTAGGTGATTGATGAAGAAGTTTATTTTTTGAGGACTCTGGTTTAAAGATTATAACTTCTGTCTTGTCAGAATTTAAATGCAGAAAATTTAAAGTCATCCAGGTTTTGATGTTATCAAGACATGACTGCAGTCGAAGTAATTGATTGGATTCTTTAGGATTTATGGATAAATAAAGCTTAGTCTCATCAGCATAACAGTGGAAATGAATCCCAATCTGTTTGTTAATTTTGCCAGTTGGAAGCATATATATAGTAAAGAGAATTAGTCCAGGCACTGAACCCTGTATAGATATATAAAGATATATCCTATAAATCCACTGGGTTCATTAAATCCATATTCAAAACATGATTTACTACAAGCTTACTAACTATAGCTGAAGGACCTGTGTACATATTAGTTTTATTTTTACTGTTATACTGCTTGCTTTATATCACCCATTCAATGTTATAATAATAGATTTATATAAATGTATAATTCCAACTGTTGATAAAGATTTAACAACAATAGTCTACATCCCTTAATAACTCTTAGATCATTGTTACTAAATGTCTACCAGGGAATACTTGAAAATTGTTGTTAACTTGTGTGAAAGTAAATGGTTTAGCTCCACAATACAAATATATAGTCAATTTATCAACAGTCTACTGAGGCACTTCAGCCTCCTCACCACAGAGAGACAGCTGGTCACAATGCTCTTTATGGTGCTTCTGTAGAAGGTCGTGAGGATGGGCCAGGACAGGTGGGCTCTCCTCATCCTCCGCAGGAAGTACAAGCGCTTCTGTGCCCTCCTCCCCAGTGACGTGGTGTTCACAGACCAGGAGAGGTTGTGCGTCATGTGCACCCCGAGGAATTTGATACTCCTGATCACCTCCACAGATGAGCTGGTGATGAGCAGTGGAGCGTGGTGAGGCCGGTTCTTCCTGAAGTCCACGATGATCTCCGTCGTTTTCTCCACGTTCAGGGTCAGTCCTGGTCCTGGTCGTTGTCGTCTCTAATCAGGCCCACCACCGTTGTGTCGTATGAAAACTTCACAATGCGATTGGTGGTGAATCTGGGGACGCAGTCGTGTGTCATCAGGGTGAACAGCAGGGGGCTCAAGACACAGCCTTGAGGGGAGCCCGTGCTGAGGGTGATGACATCAGAGGTGTTCTGTCTGACCCGGACCAAATGAGGTCAGGAGGTGAGATAGTCTAGCAGGCAGTTGCGAAGGGGTGTGCTGAAGCCCAGATGTTTCAGTTTTTCTGCCAGATGCTGTAAGATAATGGTGTTGAACGCTGAACTGAAGTCCAGGAACATGCTCAAGGGGGCGGGGCGTGGGTGGGCTTGGAACCCGTTAATAACTGCTTGCAGTTCTAGTTTCTTATTATTATTATTATTCTCCGCTGAAACGCGTTGTGCGGCCCATGCAGACTTGTAACGAATCGATTGAATCAGGTATCTAAGTACAGAATGTGCAAGTACAGAATGTGCACCGCTACTCAAACCCAGAAATTCAGACCCCTCAACAACTAAGGGCGCTATAACAAAGGACAATGCCATTCGGCCTATAACCACCAAACTACTGGTCCCACACTCACTCAAAAGCTTGAGTATGATTCTGCATCATAAAGTGAATGGGCACACCCTTCGTTTCCCAGCTACTTTTCGCGCTACATGGCTACAAAGGTTAAACCTTTCTTGTTAAACTCCTCCTACATTTTTTGTGCAATCCGTGCAAAACTCCATATATAACCGTGTAATGGACAACTAAAAAAAGTAATGGCGGCGGATTTTTTAATTTTGACTTTTTCGAAAAGTAATGCTAAAATAAGTGATTGTTAGCTAGCTAGCTCTAAATGTAATTGGTGATTATTCTAAAACCATAACAGATTTTAACATGTCCTTCATAACCCATTCTCCAAATAAGATTTTGCACACGTGTCCCGCGTTTGAGGATCATCCATCGCTAGGGGGCGCTGTGATGTCAAGAAATCTACTACGCAAGAATGGCTGATCGGATTTTTACAAAACCTTCTTTATTGCCTTTATTGCCTTCTTTATAGCCCTGAACTAAAGTTTAAATATGGTAATGATTGAAACAAGTGGGCAGGTCCTATTTACAAAAGTGTGAAACCTTGGTCTGTTTGACAAAACTAGAAAAATTCACCTAAAATCAATGTTTTGGTGTAATGAGCTCAGATTTTCAGGATGTATTCCTTGAATAAGGTGCAACAATTCTCTCACTGCATGTATTAAAGTTTCTGAAAGTTCCACACTCTGGTTTTTTAAAATTTTACAAAATGGAGAAATCAATGTATTTTTCACAAATATTTTTCTAGGCCAATGGACATTTGCACATTTGTAAATCACATGGAGACGAAACATGGATTTCAGTTTGGTAAAAATCCAGGCGATTTTGACCTATTTACAAGACATTGAAATTTACATGTACAAGACTAGAACAGTTACAGTTTTTGTTCTCTGAAAATCTTTTGTCAAATAGCATGTAAAAAATCAAGTGCTTATGTCATGATTTGTCTTTGTGAACCCGGACAGAGCACGCACACACAGAGCTTGTTCTTTGCAGTTTATTGAAAGTAATGAGTTGGAAGATGATGACCAGAGTTAGTTACCGGACTGGAGATGATGGGTGCAGGAGCTGGCTGACTGGAAGAGACTGGAGAGAGTTCTAGGAGATGCAGGGCTGCTGTCAGACCAGAGATGTGGAGCGGGACAGTTCTTGAGGTGCAGGGCTGCTGTCGATCAGAGATGCAGAGCGAGACAGTTCTTGGGATGCAGGATTGGAGCACAGGGTAGCAGGCAATCCAGCGACAGAGCAGAGAGCAAACTTAGAGCACAGGGTAGCAGGAAGTCCAGCAGCTAGCAGAGACCTTACTTGAAGCACAGAGGTAGCAGGAAATCCAGCAGCTAGTGATGTTACGTGATGTGCCGAGGCTTCGAGGCGTGTGTCGAGTAATGGAGGGGGTGTTTCCATAAAGCGCGTATCGAAGCTTGCTTCATTTAGGGGAGGAGCCGAAAACGATGACGTCCGAAGCCTCGCTGCCCGGCTGTACCACGTGACGGCTCAGATTTTGCCAGATGACCAGTTCATTCAGAACCAGTTATGGCTGCACGCTGGATCATAAAACAGTTCTGCTAACCAGATGCAGTTTAAAACGCCACTTAGTCTGTTTATAAGTTTCGTTTTTATTAATTCTGCATTTTTTAACTACATGCACCGTATTTCTGTGCCTCAGCGCTTGCTCCCCCCCCCCCCCCCCTCCTTTCCCTCGGAGCAAGTGCTTTTATCACCATTCACCATTCAAAACGTGAATCACTACGTTTAATGTCCTCACATCGGTAGCAACGTGAGCCAGTTAAATTCAATAGGAGAGGTAGTAGCTGTGTTTCATGCTCTTTTGTTTTTAACAACATAGAATCAGTGGCGCTTCGGTGGGCTGCTGTCTCGCGCTTTAATTCAGGTGCGCACTTTTAAGGGTAATTTTAAAGAACTTGTAACATCAGGGGCTTCATCTCAGATCTGTCAGTACCCCTGTTCCCTTTATAGAAGCCCTTTACAGTATTTAGTTATGCATTTTCCCCACTGTTTATCCGTCGCACGCAGCGCACCAACGGGGGTAAAATCCGCCCACCGCACCGAGAGCAATAGAAATTTGTCTGGTCAGCGCGGCGACTGACTGAGAAACCTGTCGCTGTGAAAGGTGATGAGAATGTTATAAACTGTAACAGTCTAGAAGTGCATTGAGCTGAAAAGAGGGAGACATCAGCAGCAGGATCGTGCGTAAAGACGCAGCGTGAACCTCTGTGTGCTTCAGTGTTGCTGCTGAGGGGAAATTGTTGACCATAATCCCCCCCCCCCAAAATTAGCATAATCTCACTCTTAACTTTTGATCAAAGTTGAGAGGTCTGATTATTACACACCATGCCATATCACATGACACTACTATTTTGGGAATAATTACACACAGAGAATACATTCAAACAATATTTTATTATACACATATGTGTATACATAATTTATGTAGAAAAATGATTTCGTCCTACACCTTTTGTGAAGTCATTCCCAAGAGCCATAATAGACAAAAAATCAATGCATCACACGTGTTAAGATACAGCTGGCTGTGATTATACACCTCGCCAGTAGGTGGTTTCGTGTGCACATGAAGCTCCAAGAAATGAACCCTTTCTCGAACCAGTTGGCTCAAGTGGTTCAATGCCTCATGAGGCTTCATCTCGCCGTCACTACCAGCAGCCAAACAAGGAGCAAACTAGGCAGACAGACGTGGAGTGAGTGGAGACTGATGAGAACAGGACTTGACAGGCATGGTGTTTTTAGAGACTGAAGACGAACCGGCGGGGAAGAGAAGACTGAGGGAGGCTTTAGTAGGGAGGCTGGCAGGTGGAGTGAGTTCTGACTAATTAGTGCCTAACAGGTGTGACTGCTGAGGGAGTGGAGTTGTTGTCACTGCTGTGAAGGACACAACTGGGAAAGGCCTCACACATACACTAACAGGGGTACTGGAGAATCTGGGGTTGGATATGGCTAATTGTAGAGGGCAAAGTTACGACAATGGCTCTAATATGAGGGGAATAAGCAAGATAGCAGTCGAAATGGATGCTTCTCCTGAATTCAAAGAGAAATGACTTAGGAAGCAAAAGAAGTTCCCAGATGACAATTCATGCACTGGTCATCATGAAAAGGAACCCACAAGGCACTTCAGGTGCATGGTTTTCAATGTTATTGTTGACACACTCCTGCAAGAGCTGTCTGAGAGGTTTTCCAATTTTCAACTTGCATCTTAGAAATTTAAATTCATCACTAAAATGGAGCACATGACAAAAGCTGAGCTGGAGGAATCAGTGACCCCATATGCCCTGGCCACCTGTGATGTTTCAATAGATATTATTCAAGAAATATACCCAGCAAGCTGTCTACTGAAGGGTTACAAGGCTCTAGAAAAGTTAAATTTCCTCATTCAAGAGAACCTTGATTTGGTATTTCCAAATTTGACAGAGTATTTAGAGTATTTTTAACCATGCTTCTGACATTTGCATCTACAGAGAGATCATTTAGCAAGCTGAAGCTCATCAAAACATACCTTTGTTCAAATATGAGCAACGATCGCTTGTCCCAGTTAGCAGTGATCTCTATTGAAAGCAGTGTGGCATGGTCTATTTCATTTCATGCTATACTTGACAAATGGCCAAGTGCAAAGTCACGGAATGTAACAGTTTAAATGTCATAAATGTTAAAACTCTGACATGGAGTCCAGGCTGTTAAGATTTCATATTTCCACTATAGAAAATGTTGAACACTGAGTGCCACTACTGTTATATATTTGCACTTTATTAAACTTTTTATTTGCTTATGATTGAAATGATCACCTGATATAATATGCAACATCAAACAAATTCTACAATATGACTACTGTATTTTGTAAGTGCATGACTAAAAGAGGAAAGCTGTATCAGACGGGTGGTGGCGGGAGGCGCCGATGATCGCATCCACCTCAAAAATATGTAGTTGCACACCTGGTTAGTATGAGCAGGAGCTTTATTGAGTATGTGTACAAATGCTTTTGGAGACACGTTATTGCAGTAATAACTATAAGAAACAAGACCTACCTTGAGATGTACCAGTGCCTATGCAGTATTGGAGAACTGCTATGGTGAAATGCATTGTATAGAAAACCTTTTGGGATCACAAGTGAATCTGTGAAAAATTTCTGTTATCCTGCAAAACATAAATTCATGATCCGTTCCAGATGCATGTTGGTTTGGCTGAGCAGGGGGATCCGGCATGCTCAAAGGGCCAGGGTGTGGGTGGGGCTTGGAACCTGTTAATAACTGCTTGCAGTTCTAGTTGATTTTGTGGACATGGGAAAAGACAACAGGGTGAAAGGATGTAGATATTTGCTTGTTTGTGTTGACACTTTCACCAGGTGGGTTGAAGCTACCCCCACCAAAACAGAATCTGCACGCGAGGTCATTAATTGGCTAATTAATGACCTGATCCCACGTTATGGTGTTCCACTTTGCATTCGTTCAGACAACGGAACACGTTTCACGTCAGACTCCTTAAAACAAGTGGAGGAGTACTTTGGGATCAAACAGAAGTTTGGGTCAGCGTATCATCCAGCCTCTCAAGGGCTTGTTGAGAGGACTAATCGCACAATCAAAGAGCATTTGGCTAAGGTTTATGCTGATACTGGGATGAGATGGCTGGCTGCGCTGCCCTTGGTGATGTTCTCAATTAGATCATCAACCACTGATCGCATGGGATTGTCTCCCCATGAACTTTTGACAGGAAGGACAATGCCCTGTCCTTTCACTTCCTCTCTCCAGCCGGGCTGTGAGCCCAGTCTGGATTCACAAAAAGAGGAACTAACACATTATGTCCGACAGTTGCAGTCTGCTGTGAAGTTTTTGTCTCACAACACACAGGAAGCCCTGACCGGAGAACCAAAAGGAGAGGCTCCGGAGCAGATTGCCCCTGGGGAGTGGATATACAGAAAGGTGTTCTAAAGAACTTGGAAAGACCCCAGGTGGATTGGACCTTTTAAGGTGGTAAGCTCAACCACTTACAGTTTGAAGGTCTGGCTTGACGAAGCTCAGACCAAGGTAAGCAGATCTTGGCACAAATCACACTGTAGAAAGGGTGCCCTGTCCTTGGAGAGGAACCTCAGAGAAATCAGAAAGCACCTGAGGGAGATTGGAGAAGACATTGAGGAGTAAGAATGTTGCTCTGCAGCAGCAAAATACTTATGGGAGGACTGTCCAGTTTGATTTTAATTTTCGTTGTTTCTAGTTTAATCCGTGCTAATCAATTTAATTATGATAACACAACCTCCCACGTGGTCACTTCTGTGCTGATTGTGCATAGAGCCAAGCGTGACGCTTCTCCATGGAAGACATCTTCCGATCCCTGTATCAAATATTACGGGGGCTTAGAGTTGAACTACACTCTAGGTAGCTCGGTAACTTTCCAATTTGATCTCTGTGACGTCATCGACTGTGGGGAGGACCCTACATCCTGGAGGGGTTATGACGTCTACATGTGTCACTTCCTGTATGGCGCTCCTACCGGGGGCACATAGTGTTCTCGGTGGAGTTATGTGCCACAATCAGATGATTTGAAAGAAATACAGGAACAGAAAATTGGGTTAGTAAGGGGGCAGCTGACCACAACCTCAATTGTGGGGGGAAGCATGGGGGAAAATCCATTGCTAAGTAGTGCGACGGATCTTAGGAAAAATGTGTACTACTGCGGCAAGCACCAACTCAATAACTGTCAGAAACAGGGGAATAAAGGTTTTTACCTTATCCTGGGGATTGATGCCTCAGGCCTGGACGCAAAGGGGCTCATACGTTTTAATTTGTTGGACTTGCCTTGTCCTAACAGTTGAGCTAAGAAACCGGAACAGACAGCCCGTGTCCGGGCTTTTGATAGCACTAAGATTTCATACCCAAAATAGCTGCAATTGGCAACAGGGTACTCCCAGAAAAATACCTGGCTTTTGTTGATTCAGGACGCAGCATATAAAGCCAAGAAGGGAAGTTGCATTGTATGTGCACAGGCCAGACCGAATCTGATTCTCACCGAGATCGCTTTTGAATACACTACAGATGGGTCCAGCCCAGCAACAAATTTGAGTGATATCGCATGTCTTCTTCGAGTAATGTCTAGGGACAATTTGGACTCAAAATGTGCTGGGTAGGATGCGATCTTTCCAGTGGCCCCGCAAAATACTACGCCTCCCATCTTCCAACCAACTATGTTAACAAAAGTGACCTGTTTTAATAATGGAAATGCTGCGGACCTAAATACTGTGTGATTACTTACGATCTGACAGGGGTTAGTACTGCAGGTAAAGTACTGGTAAGCAGGGCTGACGTGTGGTGGTATTGCGGTGGTAACATCCTACGGGGGTGGCTGCCTGTTAATTGGAAGGGGAGATGTGCGTTAGTTTCCCTGCTGTCACCTATCCAGGTCTTATCTGAGGCCGACTGGCCCACTTCCTCATGGGGAGTTATCCGTAATCATGTCAGGAAGCGGTCTGTGGGGCTCTTCAAAGATTCACCTGTGTGGATTGATGCAATAGGGATCCCTCTTGGGGTGCCTGATGAATACAAGTTGGTTGATCAGATTGCGGCCGGGTTCAAATGTATATTTATATGGATATTTATATGGATCACCCCGAACAAAAATGTTGATCGTATTAACTATTATTATTATGTATTAACTATATACATGTATAACGGCTTTCCAATCTCACTCGTGATGGATTTGAGGCAGTTCATGGCCAACTTTCTGCCACCTCCTTAGTCGCCTATCAAAACAGATTGGCTTTGGATATGGTCCTGGCAAAAGTGGGGGGGGGGGGCTGTAGTATAATTGGAGATGCATGTTGTTCTTATATCCCGAACAATACAGCTCCTGAGGGATCCCTGACGAAGGCCATAAGAGGTTTGCAGTCTTTGTCAAAGGAGTTAAAATCTGACTCCGGGATTGACAACAATTTCCCTGCTGTGATGGAAAAATGGTTTGGAAAGTGGGGAAGCTTCTTCGTGAGTATTTTCTCCTCTTCTGTCATTGTTGTTGCAATATTTGCTGTTTGTGCTTGTTGTTGTGTGCCGTGTGTTATGCCAGAAGCTGTTTGAATATGATTATTATTATTATTAATTATAATTTGGTATTATAATTTAAATAATAAGTCACTCAAACTCAAATATTAGCTATAACAAATATGATTCAAATGGTAGTGATGCTAGAGCTATAAGCTTGTAATGATTTATACTACTAATGCATTTATTAATTAGCTGTTATGAACTCAGTTGTGCTGGAACAAATGATCTGATCGGACTCTGACCGATCAGATTTATCCAGCAACGGTGATAACTCAACTTATAACTGCAATTAGAGTTTAAACCGTTACCCTTTTTATCACCAATCCAATGAAAATGTCTCTGTGTTAATATCGGATGTTAACTCCCAAAAGGGAGGTAGCTCTGAATTCTGAATAACCATGCAACTGTGAATTGGAATGAACACAAACAATTACTATTCCACAGTTGTTGTTACAGTAATTCTCTGATTCAACAACCTTGGAACACTGTCACGATTTGGGTTTTGTCTTGGTTTATGTTATCAGATTTATTAGTTAAGTTTCTGATTTTGGGGTCTTGTTTGGTTTTGATTTAGACATGTTTTTCTGTTTAGGTTACCTGTTTTCCACCTGTCACTTTATCAGCTCTGTTCGGTCTCCCCTCAGCAATCTGTCAGCTTTCTTGCCTTGATTAGATCCACCTGCTCACTTATAATTAGCCTTCACTCCTGTTCACCTGCTCACTCCCCTATATAGTCCTGCCACAAACCTCTGCTATCTGCCAGATCATTTAACGAGCCACGGTGAGTTTAGTTCCAGCATTCTTTATTCTGATTGACCTGTTGACGATAACCCGAGAGCCTTTTTGATTCTGAGCCAGCCTGTTCCCTGATCTGTTTTTCCTGCCCTGTCTGACTGATTTACCGGTTTACCGACTAGTTTCTGTCCTATGGTTATCCGAGCTTGCTTTGCCCTGTCTGTACCTCTGCCTATTTTGGACTGCTTTTTGTGTACCGGATTTTGGACTGCCCTTTTGACTATTGAGCCCGCCTGTTCCTGTTTTCATTATTAAAATCCTGTTTTTTGCCTTAACCTCACTTGTTGGGTTTGAATACTGGGTTTGCCTGATTCACGATCATAACAGAATGATCTGGCCCACTAAAACCTATCGCCCAACAAGTTTTTAGAGGTTTTTTTTTTTCCCCTCCACACGCTATGGCTTGGGAGGGTTCCAGATTGGCGTTCTGTCCCCCTGGTATCGGTCCCAGACGCCATCTCTCCAGCAGCCGCAGCAGCAGTAACCCGCTGCCTGCTCCGAGTTTACGATTGGGAGGGCTCTTTGTCACAAATTCAGATTCAACTCAGAATAGAAGGGATCACTCACCCAGCGACACCGCTGTCGGCTCTGCCCATGGGTTTTATCCAGAACCAACTTTGTTTATGGAGGTCGAAGCGGAGGTGGTGCGGGATCTTCGCCCGGATCTTTTTTTCTCTCTCCCTCCAGAGGAGGAGATGCAGGGAACGCTGTGGGCTCCACCGATCCCGGCTCTACCGACAGGATCAAACCTCCAGCAAGTCCTGCCGTCCCGCCGTCGGAGGAGGGGACGGAAACCTGTGGGTCGCTCCTTCACCCGTTCTGTTCGGCCGACAGGCGAGTCAGTACCGCGCCCGTCCGTTGCCACTTCCTGCCCAGTGGATCGGAGTCCGGTGCTTCCCAGAGCTGAGCAGCCCACAGCGCCTCCTGTTGGCGCCCGTGATGCTGAGGATCTGGCTCTGGAGGACCAGTTAAGAGCTTTTGCCCCTATTATTAAAGACCTTAGGGAGGCTCTTTTCTGCCAGTATTCAGAGGAGCTGGAGGCAAAATTAAAGGAGGTCGAGGGGCACTATAGAGCGGCTCTCCAAGGGTTCTATAGTGGACTCAATCCTGTCCCCAAGGGTCCAGCCGACGCCCCGGCACCTGCACCTGTCCCAGAGGACCCGCCTCCTACCTCAGCTCCAGTGCCGGCCTCCGGCAGCTATAAGGCAGCACTGTCTGCGCAGCCGGCCCAAGACGCTGCAACCCCGGAGGGTCCGCAGCCGGCCCAAGACGCTGCAACCCCGGAGGCTCCGCAGCCGGCCCAAGACGCTGCAACCCCGGAGGCTCCGCAGCCGGCCCGAGACGCTGCAACCCCGGAGGCTCCGCAGCCGGCCCGAGACGCTGCAACCCCGGAGGGTCCGCAGCCGGCCCGAGACGCTGCAACCCAGGAGGGTCCGCAGCCGGCCCGAGACGCTGCAACCCAGGAGGGTCCGCAGCCGGCCCGAGACGCTGCAACCCAGGGGGGTCCGCCGCCGGCCCGCGACGTGGGAACCCAGGAGGGTCCGCCGCCAGTCTGCGACGTGGGAACCCAGGAGGGTCCGCCGCCAGTCTGCGACGTGGGAACCCAGGAGGGTCCGCCGCCAGTCTGCGACGTGGGAACCCAGGAGGGTCCGCCGCCAGTCTGCGACGTGGGAACCCAGGAGGGTCCGCCGCCAGTCTGCGACGTGGGAACCCAGGAGGGTCCGCCGCCAGTCTGCGACGTGGGAACCCAGGAGGGTCCGCCGCCAGTCTGCGACGTGGGAACCCAGGAGGGTCCGCCGCCAGTATGCGACGTGGGAACCCAGGAGGGTCTACCACAGGGCCACGATGAGGGGGTTCAGACGAGCCCTCTTTCAGGCCGCAACTCGGGGGCTCATCGGGACACTGGGCGCCGTGGTCCTCGCCCAGACGACAAGCGGCGCCGTGGCCCTCGCCCAGACGACAAGCGGCGCCGTGGCCCTCGCCCAGACGACAAGCGGCGTCGTGGCCCTCGCCCGAACGACAAGCTCCGTCGGGGGCCTCGCCGAGAAGACAAGCACCCAGAGCCCCATGGAGACTTAGAGGCCCCTGGACCTCTTCGGAAGCTCTTACCCCCTCATCTTTGGCTTGACAGCCAATTTCCCAAGTGGCTGACCAAACTGTCTTTGTCGGAGGTTCTGGAAGGGTTATTGATGAGGTTCTGGGTGTTAAAGGGTCTGGGAGCATCTGAAGTCTGTGGTCCGGGGCCTCCTGAACCTGAAGCCTGTAGCCCGGGGTCTCCTGAACCTGTAGCCTGTAGCCAGGCCCCGTCTGAACCTGTAGCCTGTAGCCAGGCCCCGTCTGAACCTGTAGCCTGTAGCCAGGCCCCGTCTGAACCTGTAGCCTGTAGCCAGGTCCCGTCTGAACCTGTAGCCTGTAGCCAGGCCCCGTCTGAACCTGTAGCCTGTAGCCAGGCCCTGTCTGAACCTGTAGCCTGTAGCCAGGTCCCGTCTGAACCTGTAGCCTGTAGCCAGGCCCCGTCTGAACCTGTAGCCTGTAGCCAGGGGCCGTCTGAACCTGAAGCCAGTAGCCAGGGGCCGACTGAACCTGAAGCCAGTAGCCAGGGGCCGACTGAACCTGAAGCCAGTAGCCAGGGGCCGACTGAACCTGAACTCTGTAGCCAGGCTCCTCCTGAACTCTGTAGCCAGGCTCCTCCTGAACTCTGTAGCCAGACACCTCCTGAACTCTGTAGCCAAGCGCCTCCTGAACTCTGTAGCCAGGCGCCTCCTGAACTCTGTAGCCAGACGCCTCCTGAACTCTTTAACCAGGCCTCTCTTCTAGCTCTTAGTCCGGCGTTGTCTCCAGCCTTTAGTCCGGCGGCAGGTTCTGTTCTTTCTCTCTCCAGACTTCGGTTCCTGAGGGTCCGGTTCTACCGACGGTCCCCGAGGTTGCTGCTCGGCTGCCGGCCTATGAGAGACCTGCTCCGCCGCCGGTCTATGAGAGACCTGCTCCGCCACCGGCCGCCGGACATCGTTGCTAACCGGGGCCGTCCTTCAGGACACCCGCCGGATTACCTGTCTCACAGAGGTCGTCCGCCGGAGAACCTGACACGCCTAGGACGTCCGCCGGAGAACCTGACACGCCTAGGACGTCCGCCGGAGAACCTGACACGCCTAGGACGTCCGCCGGAGAACCTGACACGCCTAGGACGTCCGCCGGAGAACCTGACACGCCGAGGACGTCCGCCGGAGAACCTGACACGCCGAGGACGTCCGCCGGAGAACCTGACACGCCGAGGACGTCCGCCGGAGAACCTGACACGCCGAGACCGTCCTTCGGGACGTCCGCCGGAGAACCTGACACGCCGAGGCCGTCCTTCGGGACGTCCGCCGAACAACCTGACACACCGAGGCCGTCCTTCGGGACGTCCGCCGGACAACCTGACTCGTCGGGGCCGTCCTCCTGGACGACCGCCTGAGAACCTGACTCGTCGGGGCCGTCCTCCTGGACGACCGCCTGAGAACCTGACTCGTCGGGGCCGTCCTCCTGGACGACCGCCTGAGAACCTGACTCGTCGGGGCCGTCCTCCTGGACGCCCGCCTGAGAACTTGACTCGTCTTGTTTTGTTTGAGTTTTTATTTGGACATTTATTTGATTCTAGCCCTCCATCCTGTACCTCCCTCCACCCACCCGAGCTAGTCTGTTTTGTTTCTGAGGCCGTCTGGAATCCGGCCTTGAGGAGGGGGTTCTGTCACGATTTGGGTTTTGTCTTGGTTTATGTTATCAGATTTATTAGTTAAGTTTCTGATTTTGGGGTCTTGTTTGGTTTTGATTTAGACATGTTTTTCTGTTTAGGTTACCTGTTTTCCACCTGTCACTTTATCAGCTCTGTTCGGTCTCCCCTCAGCAATCTGTCAGCTTTCTTGCCTTGATTAGATCCACCTGCTCACTTATAATTAGCCTTCACTCCTGTTCACCTGCTCACTCCCCTATATAGTCCTGCCACAAACCTCTGCTATCTGCCAGATCATTTAACGAGCCACGGTGAGTTTAGTTCCAGCATTCTTTATTCTGATTGACCTGTTGACGATAACCCGAGAGCCTTTTTGATTCTGAGCCAGCCTGTTCCCTGATCTGTTTTTCCTGCCCTGTCTGACTGATTTACCGGTTTACCGACTAGTTTCTGTCCTATGGTTATCCGAGCTTGCTTTGCCCTGTCTGTACCTCTGCCTATTTTGGACTGCTTTTTGTGTACCGGATTTTGGACTGCCCTTTTGACTATTGAGCCCGCCTGTTCCTGTTTTCATTATTAAAATCCTGTTTTTTGCCTTAACCTCACTTGTTGGGTTTGAATACTGGGTTTGCCTGATTCACGATCATAACAGAACACTACTCGCTACTAAACTAAACATGCAAAATATATGTGGAAATAAAGGTCAAAAATTGATTAAAATAAGAAATAGCAAATCTTAGTTCACTCAGTTGTTTAAACATCACAGTCAAGACGTCGGCATTTAACATAGCAGCATTGACAGACAGAACAGCTTTGAGAATCCCACTGGACGCTTTAATGTTTTCCAACAAGCTAGTTCAGCTTAGCTAGCTACAGTTTAGCTATGTTACAGCCTCCCAAGATGGTGACTATGATGACGTAGGACCTATAACCTTGCGTGATGCGTGAGGGGAGGTCCTGATGATGCAGTCAGCGCTTACACTAAAGTGGGCAGTGCCTCGGCCAGAGGGGGGAGCGGCTGACTGAGGAGTTTAAACAAACCGCAAACTGAGTTCTAACAAAGAGATTGAACCGCAGATAAGAGAGAGAGAAAAGAGAGGAAGGAAAGATGGGAAAGATTTGAAGAAGCGACCCGCGGCGGAGTCACTTATGAACCACAAAATCAGCACAGCCAAAATCACTTTCAAAATGCATGCACATACAAACAGAAAATATTCAGCAAATAAAAACAACTCCGTCTTAGAGTAACAAGCATTAACCTAAATTCCTACTTCTGCCCAGGCACGCTACGGTCACCTTGTGGGTGAAAAAGAAATAAAAGGGGAAAGCCCCGTTACTTGTGTTCTCTCAGGGGAAGTCCCAGAGCGCTCCAAGTCCGCGGCATCCTGAATGCGCTTCGGCAGACGCAGGTGACGGACAGCGGGGAACAGGAGGGGAAGTCCCTTCGCCTCTCTCGTCCTCTGGGCGTTCAGACGCTTTGTTCGGCCGAAACAAAAGCGTGGTCCTCTTTCGATCACCGGGAGATAACGGCTCTCAGTCTTTGATCAGAGGGAATTCAAAAGTACTTTTTAAGTCGACCTCCTGTATCAGCAATACAGGGAAAGTTTTGCTTCGGTAATCTTCGGTCCAGCAAAGAGTTATCGAGCACGTGGCGTGTGGGGGTTGGAAACCCACGGAGTGTAACAGCTGTGTGCCTTCGCGTACTGGCGGAGCGCCAAGAAAGAAGGATGAATACAGCGCTGTGTTTTATAGTTATCACCATAGCAACCTTATCTCGGTTGGTGGCCATTTTGACCACATTGCATCATGGGAAATGCAGTCTGTCACGCCCGAACTGGCATTACACGTGCCTCCGGGCTCTTTTCTCCAGGTGCGTTGACAAGGCTTTGGGAGCCCAGGCTGCGAGAGAGTGGCCCGCTCCTCTTGCCTACCAGATGTTGATGGTTCAGCCATCGGCTCCTTTGTGCAAAGGAGCCAATGAAGCGGAGGCTGTGATCCAGCTTTTAAATCCTACAGACAATGATGTCTGATCTAAGAGGAGAAACACCTTCCCTCCAAATATCCTTGTAAATGACGCTATGATTTTATTTAAACATTAGAAAACAGATTAAAAGGTGACATTTTGGTAATGAATAAAATACATGATTAATAATAGGATCAAAACAGATAAAGTGCTAAATAAATGATTAAAATGATTATGGCAGAGGACAGCAGAGTTATAATGAAGCGGGTTAACTGTATTTTCTTCTGTAGCCTAAAACCAATCAAACTTATTATTATACCCACAGGATGTTATTTGTCTTAGTCAAAGGCTTTTGAGCAAGAGGTTCTGGCTTGATACAATGAATATGAGCTCCTAATATGAAGGATTTTCTTTTACCTTTTAACGACGTTTATATATAAATCGCCTAAATTATTTTTGTAGGTTTTAGATGTTTTATACAGAAAAGGTGGAAATTTGGAATTATTAACATGGCATGGCCAAAGATTGATTTAGGTTCTCCTATATTTTGGCCATGCTTGAATGTTAGAATGTTTATTATGTATAACCATTCCTTTTCAAGAAGGCGACACTGCCGGGTTGGAGGCCGAAAAAGGAACAAACTGAAGTGGATGAAGAAGACAACTGTTAGGGTCTACATTGACTGATTCACATGGTGTTTAGACAGAATTTTCTGCTGTGCTTAGGGCTAGTGTTTATTCTCTCTCTCTCTTTCTTAAACACACACATAGAATAATTTGGGCTAGCTTGCCAAACAACACTACACTACACTATTCAGGAGGCTACCGGAGAGATGGTGTTTCCGTCCCTGGAGGGGGGGGGACTGGATCCACGTGCTAGCCGGATGGAGCCTCCTGATTATATATAGGTTTTGTATGGGGTAACAAGAGGGACTGATTGTTCTTAGACAGGGACAGCCTGGGAGCTGCCGTTCCACGGATCCAGGTCTGGTTGATTATCTTTGGTGATGTGCCATTTAGGCACATCATCAGGGGGTCTGTTAAGATATCAACTGGGTCAGTGGAGCGATCAGCTTCACGCGAGAGCTGCATGGCACACTTAGATAGTACCGACACAAAGATATTGCACAAATCTATCAGATAACACCCCGGAGGTGACACATTTTCTCTACTGATGACACAGTTAGGAAGCGTACAGCCCTTGTATGGGTGTGTACCTAGATCCCTATATAATGTTTGTGTGAGCAATAGGGGCATCTTGCCGATCAAGAGCCCCTCAGCGCTGATGTGTCTGTAACCGTTTCTCTGTCTTTAGTAGATAAAATAACTTTTTATTTATACTTTTCTGTTTCACGTGTCTTACATTCTAAAGTAATATTTAAGTGGGGTTCGCCTGAAGGGTAAAACGGGCAGGGTCCACGAGGGTGTTTTACCGCCGACAGGGTGCGGTAGCTCATAACAATTGGGAATGCAGTATTATGTGTTTTACTGAGACATGGCTGCAGGATCATATCTCCGACACCAACGTCTCTCTGCTGGGCTTTCTGACTATAGAAGCCGGCAGAGATTTAAAGAGCAGCAGGAAAAGGAAAGGAGGTGGCTTGGCAGTGCTTGTCAACAACAGATGGTGTCACCAAGCACATGTTGCTGTGAAGTGTCGTGTCTGTAGTCCAGACATTGAACTATTGGAAGTAAGTTTTCGTCCGTATTATTTGCCAAGAGAGTTCACCAGTATTGTTTTGGTGGTTGTTTACATCCCACCCTTAGCTGTTGCAGACAATGCATGTGATCTCATCAGTTCCCTTGTTGCCAGGATACAGACACAACACCCCAATTCTTTTGTGGCAATATCTGGTGATTTTAATCACGCCCCACTCTCTGCTACACTGCCAACATTTCAGCAGTTAAAATAAGACATTGGATTTGTTTTACACAAATGTCAAGGATTCATATATTTCCAAATCAAGACCTCCTCTGGGTAAATCAGATCACAACCTTGTTTTTCTCTGCTCCGATTAGAAACTCCTTGTCAAGAGACTACATGTAACAAAAAGGCTTGTGAGAAAGTGGTCACAGGAAGCTGAAGAAGCCCTACAGGGTTGTTTTGAAATTACCGATTGGATTTCTCTTTGCAAGTGTTATGGAAATATAAAATCATTTTTGTGTAAACAAAAAAATTTGTTTACACAAAGCCCGTAGAGTTATCTTGTTATCACTAAGGCTGTGGCTTCGAGTTGGCAGAAGGTGGGGGGATTTTGCTGACCCACTTGAAAACAATGAATTCATTCAAGCTTGGGTAGAAAACCAGGCACGAACAGACACTGGTGTTTTATGGGGGAACCTGTCAGAGTGGTATACGGTTTGAAAGCCTTTTTATGGTTCTTGATGTTATTTTGGTCAACTCCTAAAAAAACACCTGGGGTATTAATTAAAAGTTAGTTCCTGAAGCTTTGTCTGTGAGCAGATGAGCCCCTGGACACTGAATGTCTGCGGGGACACCCCGCGAGGTGCTGCTCAGTCTATTAACACATGGGATTGGGAGTATGAGAGCAGACGAATCGCTTACAGTACCGTGGAGAGGGACTTCGGTAATATACTAAATGAAGCATTATGGTAACGTAAGTGTTTGTCTCCCTTTGGAATTCCAATTGTAATAAAAACATGCATATTTTAAGGCAAGGCCAGGCAAATTTATTTATATACCACATTTCAGTACAAAGACAATGCAAAGTATTTTACATGATTAAAATATAGGAAAATAAAACAGAATAAAAGCAAGTTGGAATAAAAAGTATAAAAAAAACATGGGAGAATAGAAACTAAAATCAAATATTAAAAACAGTTGGACTACAAAGTTAAAGTAATTATGTTTCAGTAAAACAGTTTAAAGGTATACTATGCAACTGGGATTGATTTTCCAGCGAGGCTCCCCCCAGAGGGCGAAGGTAAAAGTGCACTGTCGTAAATATGCTCAGCTGTTCTCCTGGTTTCTCAGTGAAGCCAGGCGCGGTTGTTTTGAGCAGACAGGCGAACGCACAGTGAAAGTGAAAGTGAAAGTATGAACATGCACACAGAGAGAGAGAGAAACCATTCCAATGCAGTGTTTCCCCTAGGAATTTGCTTACCGGACGACCGGCGGTGGGGGGGGGGGGTGTAGAGACAAGCTTTGCGCGACCGGCGGAGCGAGCGACCGGCGGAAAGAGACAAGCTTTGCGCGACCGGCGGAGCGACCGCGAGCGACCGGCGGAGCGAGCGAGCGACCGGGCGGGCGGGGGAAAGAGACAAGCTTTGCGCGACCGGCGGAGGCGGAGCGGGGGAGACAAGCTTTGCGCACATATCGAGTTAGTTTTTTTTTGGAATGTTGGGAGGCGGTAGCGTGAGGGAAACCCTACAATGTTACTTACAATCGCATCAGCAGAAACGCGAGGTCCGCGTCAGCCTTGCAGCCTTCTCTTTCTTTTAGCTCTCGCCATTCGGAAAAAGCTTGCCCGATGTTCACCCGTGTACGACTCCTCTTTCTGTCCAGAGCCCTTTTCCTCTTTCTTGCCTGCTCCGACATGGGCTTTCGCTGTTTTATCGCTGGTTCCGCCATGATAACTGTACAGATATCGCCACTGCGCTAGCAACAAACATGTTCTCGCCGTAAAGCAAGACCGACTCTCGCGATCTTGCACGAGATTCTGAGCCTGTGGGCGCGGACCGAGGGCTCCTGCAGTTGCAAGTGCGGTATTTCCCCCACAGACCACCAGGGCGGCCAAGAAAACCTTAGTTCAACCTGAAATGACTCATTTAATCATCCAAAACGGTATGGAACACATTAATTAACTGAAAAATGTTGCATAGTGTGCCTTTAAGTTAGGGGTGTGCAAAATAATCGTCATGACGATGCATCGCGATTCTTATTTTTGCAATCTACTGCATCGATTCTTGACGCCAAGTATCGATTATTAATAGCGTACCACGAGCTAGCTATTTTTAGAAACGTAACGTCACGATGACGTCACATCACGTGGTACACAGTAGGGCAAACTTGCATAGTCCGCCGCTGTTTCGCTGTAAAAGAGACGTGCGTTACCCTTGGTTTTACTCGGTAAACGACTGCTTTTTCCAAATCTAAGACCATGGTTTTTAAACATTGTTGCTATGGAACGTGCAACAGCGACTCGAGGTACGCTGATCAGCCGCATATGAAGGATGTTTTCCTCAAGACTGCCAAGGAGAAATGTGTGCGCTGGGTACACCGGTGCGGTCGGCCTACACAACAGTTCAACCCAGAAAAAGTTACCAAATTCACCTACATATGTAGCAAACATTTTGTCGGAGGAAAGGGCCCAACCGAAGAACATCCTGACCCAATTGCAGCGACATCAAGTAGTGAACAGGTAAGAGTATTTTGGTGGCCAACATGTTAATAATGAATGCTACCATGATAGCATATAGGCTATCATGGTAGCAGGCGCTAACATGATACCCTGCTACCAGGATAGCTTACTCAAAAACATTTCAAATAAGACAAACATTTAACATATACCGATTCCTGGACGGTGATTACAAACAAAAAAACGGCCGACGACACAATGAACGCCGCGCAGGAAAAAAACAACAAAGCTTACCGTTCGATCGACTCGGCCCGTTTTACGGTCTTTTTAAGCCCTCGACACTCAAGCCATCGTTTGAGCAGAAGGTTGGTGTGTTCTTCGACAGTGCGACCAGTAATCCGTGCGCCTGGGACATCGTCTTGGGAAAGTTTAACGGCTATAAAGTCGGTCATATCACTGTTTCTGTTGCGCGTGTAATAGCTGGTTGCTACGGGCATTCTCTACCTGTATGCCCTACATACATAATGGTGACGTCACGTGCGCGGTACGCTATTTAAAAAAATGAATAAATAAAATTGCATTAGTGGTTGGCGAACATCAGCCAAAAACAAGTGGAATACAACTTCATTGGTTTAAAGGACCACTGAGGCCATGTAAACGGCACTGATTATCCTTATTTTGTTATTTTAAGTTTTATAAATCCTAAGCACTTTTTGTCAGTGTGTCCACTCCAGTAATAGTAATATTTGTTTTCATGGCAATACATCCAAAAGTAGTTTCAATAAATACAGCTATGTATAAATTCAGTTTCTTTCAGTTATGTATCAATTGAAGACACTATCCAGATCATACACAGCCAGTCAGCCACTGGTAATGGCTGTATTTTTTTCTAACAGTGTTCAGTGAAAATATCACAATGCATCGCAATACATCGCAATAATTCAAGTATCGTGATGCATCATGATAGAATCGGATCGTGGCATGTGAATCGTGATTCGAATCGAATCGTGACTTCTTTGGCAATACCCACCCCTAGTTTAAGTAGGACAGTCGAAAGCAATCCTAAACAAATGTGTTTTTAATCTTGATTTAAAAGAACTCAGGCTCTCGGCACTTTTACAGTTTTCTGGAAGTTTGTTCCAGATAAGTGGAGCATAGGAACTAAATGCTGCTTCTCCGTGATTGGCTCTGGTTCTAGGTATGGAGAGTAGGCTGCAACCAGACGACCTTAGTGGTCTGGAGGGTTGATACACTGATAAGTCTGTGATGTATTTAGGTGCTAAGCCATTCAGGGATTTATAGACTAAAGTATATTCTCTGAGATACAGGGAGCCAGTGTAATGACTTTAGAACTGGGGTGATGTGCTCTACTTTCTTAGTCTTAGTGAGGACACGGGCAGCAGCGTTCTGGATCAGCTGCAGCTGTCTGACCACTTTTTAGGCAGACCTGTGAAAACACTGTTGCAGTAATCAATTCGATTAAAAATAAACGCATGGATTTGTTTTTCCAGATCCTGCGGAGACATTAGTCCTTTAATCCTGGAAATGTTCTTCAGGTCATAGAAGGCCGACCTTGTAACTGTCTTCAGATGCTTTTGAAGGTTCAGGTCTGAGTCCATCACTACACCCAGATTTTGGGCCCGATCAGTGGTTTCTAGCTGAAGCGACTGAAGCTGTGTGCTAACTTTTGACTGCTCCTCTATTGGTCCAAAAATTATTACTTCACTTTTGTTTTTATTCAATTGAAGAAATTTTTGGCACATCCATGCATTGATTTCCTCCAAGCATTTACTCAGTGCTTGAACTGGTTCATAGTCACCTGTCGACATGGTGATGTAGAGCTGTGTGTCATCTGCATAGTTATGGTAGCTGATGTTGTTGTTTTTTAATGATCTGAGCTAGAGGGAGCATGTAGATATTGAATAGGAGGGGACCCAGGATGGACCCTTTTAAGTGTTTTGTCTCTGATAATTGTTTTTTTCCTTTGCTACCAAATCTACGAGCAGGGAGAGGCAGGCCCAACTGGATGAGACAGGAAGAACAAACAGGCTGCCTCGTCAAATGGTGCCTGGTGACCCGGATTTGGTGGTAAGTGGAAGGACCTTTTGAATTTGGGCATGAAGTAGCAATACAGGGTCGACCCAACAAAGGTAAGGGGATTTTATTCTCCTGTTGGCTGAAATTAGACGTAGGCTAAATCAAGTGGTGCTGTGGATGAAAAACAAATATATCAGAGACGGAACCATGAGGAATTAGGATGAGAGGGTTGAACGGAATTTATGTTGAAACCGAGGAAAGATTGAATGGGATTTTTGTTTAACTTGTTGTGCCATAACATGCCATGATGATAGTAACACAGATCGAATTCTGAACAGTGGAAGAGGGTCACAAAGGAATTCCACTCTGCCCGTAACAGGAGACCCCCATGTTTGGACGGCCCTTTTTCCCAGCAGGAGGTCAGCTGTGACCACTCCTGTTGAGATAAAACCTTTCTCCCGCAGACAAGACTCTCTCTTCTCTTCAACACGCATTCTTCTGCAGACCTGTTCAGCTCCACTACAGCTCTCTGGGAGCAGACAAAGGAGGCCAGACCATGAGGGCCTGGCCGGCCCTCACCGACTTACAAGCCAGCAGCTGAAAGATTCCCTGGACCAGCCACATTGATCCAGGGTCTGCTAGACCCGACTGCCTGCTTCAGCAGAGGACCTGACTGAATCCGGACGAACATGTCCGGGCAATTACAGAGCTAAGTTGCTGTCTTAACCCACAATCAGATGCAGGAGCAAAGATCCCTGCATGCGAAACAGCTCTGTGTATTTTTCCTCAGCCTGTACAGGGAAGTGAACACCAATGGAGCTGAAGGCTGGATGCTGAGGAAAACCCCTGCTTGGACTGCATCCCGGTCGAAGGACCAGGCCTCCAAGCTATCCAGACCACGCCGTTAGCCACATGCGGCTGCAAGGCTAACGCTAGCCTGCCAAGAACCGAGCGCTAGCCCGCTAGCGCTAGCCAACCATTTCCTCCTTCAACGCTTCTTCCTGGAACAACCAAAGCGGACAGAACTCACACATGAGGCATCAACAGGTTGAGCAGCGGTCTGAGGGTGAAGAAACGGTTTATTGGGAAATGTTTGTAAACCGTGGTGTTTAGAACAAAGGGCTAACCGGTAGGTCGCGCTAGCCAAACATGCTATTAGCTTGCTAACATCCGGTTTCGGACATTTGAAAATGAGTTCGTTTTAAAGCATAAAGCGTAACTGTTCTGCTCTGCCATCCTCCGATGGTGTTATCTGCCTTATTCCCGCATCAATATGGTATATTAATGCCGGTTTTCAAGGCAATTTTGGGAACTTTATGTTGTAACCTCTTAGCCACCGAGTTGCTACAGCGACCCCATGCGCCCGGAGGGAGAATCGCATTAACAAACTCGGTCGTTTAAATAATATTACAGGACAAACAGTCCTCAGAATATTATTTCAACAAATAATATTTTGTTTAACTTGGGCTTTGCATTGTGAATGGATTGAAATACATGGCAGATGTTTTAACTCCACTCCATGCTTTTGAAATCAGATCTGTAGTGAACAGGGATTCACTGAATTAATCTGATTATGATCAACCACTTTTGTTTGTTTTTGTTTGTTTTTGCATGTAAATAGTTCCTTAGCTTAGCTTCTTTTTATCTTCATTTTGCTTAGTAGTTTAGTTAAGTTTCACTAGCCTAGTAGAGAGGATTTATTAATCGAAATATTGTGTTAATTCAGGTAAACAGCATTACATGGTGATGTTCTCTGGATGTTCATCTTATTTCTGTTATTAAATTCTTGGACTTGAAAAGAAGTTGTCACTCCTTTATTCTATGTGTGTGCAGGTTTTGCTGTTAAAAGATCGCTAGTGCTCGAATTCATCCCTTTCAACCATTGTCTTGATATCAGCTTAAGAGCTGATCATCACCAGACAATACTTAACAGACAGAGAGTTATTTATGAAACATTAAATAACTTTAAACAGTGTATAATTGCACAACAAACTCTATGTCGAAAACTTAAAATAGAATAAGGTAAAAACGATAAAATATAAGTAAAGACAAAAAATAGGAAATATAACGTTTGTCCCAAGGTTTGGCGCTGAGGTCGACCTCAGCGCCGGACCGACGGGAACCGCTGAATTTAGGGCTGGGGAGGAGCATTACGAGCGGATTTGGACTCTCAAAAAGAAGCAGGAGATAGACGTCAAGATACTGTTAAACATACTTAAAGTGAGACTGTGAATAAAAGGGATCCTAGAGAGACAATTTGGGTTGTTTTCTCAGTTCCAGAACGTGGGTCTGGAACATGGCGGTTAGACCAGGAGGTATTAAGAAAAAAAAGAAGGTTCTGTCGAAAGGAAGGAGGACTCTCCTTGCGCGCAAGCTGTTTGTCTTATATGTTGTCTTTCTCATGTCTTGTCTAACGTAATGTCTCGGTTAAAATGGGATCCATTGTGGTTGCATGAGTGAGAGGAAGAGCGTGTTTGAGTCCGCAGCGCTTGAGAGTGTGGGTGTGTGTGTCTGTGTGTGTGCAAGTGTGTGCATATGCGTATATGTGGCTGAGAATCGTAGCTGAGCGAATGGGATTTACGGTGGAAAGTTACTGAGTGGAGTAGATTTCATTTTCGAGGAATAAGTAAGAAAGTGATCATCGTGGAGGAAGAATTTGGCCAGGATATTGGTTATGCAGACGTTGCCTCTTGGGACGTGAAATGTCACCTCTCTGGTGGGGAAAGAGCCTGAGCTAGTGCGCGAGGTTGAGAGGTTCCGACTAGAAATAGAACTTACCTCGACGCATGGCTCTGGCTCTGGAACCAGTCTCCTTGAGAGGGGTTGGACGTTCTTCCAATCTGGAGTTGCCCCTGGTGAGAGGCGCCAAGCTGGAGTGGGCATACTTGTTGCCCCTCATCTCGGTGCCTGCACGTTGGAGTTCACCCCGGTGAACTAGAGGGTGGCCTCCCTCCACATTCGTGTGGGGGGACGGGTTCTGACTGTTGTTTGTGCTTATGCGCCAAACAGCAGTTCAGATTAACCACCCTTTTTGGAGTCCTTGGAGGGGGTACTGGAGAGTGCCCCTCCTGGGGACTCCCTCGTTTTGCTGGGGGACTTCAACGCTCACGTGGGCAATGACAGTGGGACCTGGAGGGGCGTGGTTGGGAGGAATGACCCACCCGATCTGAACTCGAATGGTGTTCTGTTGTTGGACTTCTGTGCTCGTCAGGGATTGTCCATCACGAACACCATGTTCAAGCATAAGGGTGTCCACATGTGCTCTTGGCACCAGGACACCCTAGGCCGTAGTTCAATGATCGACTTTGTTGCCGTTTCATCTGACCTGCGGCCGCATGTCTTGGACACTCGGGTGAAGAGAGGGGCGGAGCTCTCCACCGACCACTACCTGGTGGTGAGCTGGCTCCGACGGTGGGGGAGGCAGCCGGTCAGACCTGGCAGGCCCAAATGTATTGTGAGGGTCTGCTGGGAACGTCTGGCAGAGTCCCCTGTGAGACGGAGCTTTAACTCCCACCTCCGGGAGAGCTTTGAACACGTCCTGAGGGAGGCGGGGGACATTGAGTCTGAATGGACCATGTTCCGCGCCTCTATTGTTAAGGCGACTAGTCGGAGCTGTGGCCGCAAGGTTGTCGTGCATGTCGCGGCGGCAACCCTCGAACACGCTGGTTTTACCCGGCGGTGAGGGAAGCTGTCAAACTGAAGAAGGAGTCCTATCGGTTTTTATTGGCCTGTGGGACTCCGGAAGCAGCTGATGTGTACCGGCAGTCAAAACGGCAGGCGGCTCGGCTGGTCGCCGAGGCAAAAACTCGGGCGTGGGAAGAGTTCGGAGGGGCCATGGAGAAAGACTTCCGTACGGCTTCGAAGCGATTCTGGTCCACTATCCGGCATCTCAGGAGGGGGAAGCAGTGGAGTACCAACACTGTTTATAGTGGGGGTGGTGTGCTGCTGACCTCGATTTGGGACGTCATGCGTCGGTGGGCGGAATTCGAAGACCTCCCTAATCCCACCAACACGTCTTCCATTGCGGAAGCAGAGCCTGAGGACTCTGGGTCGGGTTCTCCCATCTCTGGTGCTGAGGTCACAGAGGTTGTTAAAAAGCTCCTCGGTGGCAAGGCCCCAGGGGTGGATGAGATTCGCCCTGAGTGCCTTAAGGCTCTGGATGTTGTGGGGCTGTGTTGGTTAACGCGGCTCTGCAGCATTGCGTGGACATCGGGGGCAGTTCCCCTGGGTTGGCAGACTGGGGTGGTGGTCCCCCTATTTAAAAAGGGGGACCGGAGGGTGTGTTCCAACTATAGAGGAATCACACTCTTAAGCCTCCCTGGTAAGGTGTATTCCGGGGTTCTGGAGAGGAGGGTCCGTCGGATAGTCAAATCTCGGATTCAGGAAGAGCAGTTTGGTTTTCGTCCTGGCCGTGGAACACTGGATCAGCTCTACACCCTCAGCAAGATCCTGTAAGGGGCATGGGAGTTTGCCCAACCTGTCTTTGTGGTTTTTGGATCTGGAGAAGGCATTCAACCGTGTCCTTCGAGGGATCCTGTGGGGGGTACTCCGGGAGTATGGAGTACCGGGCCCTTTAATAAGGGCTGTGAGGTCTCTGTATGACCAATGTCAGAGTCTGGTCCGCATTGCCGGCAGTAAGTCGGACTCGTCTGCGGTGAGAGTTGGACACTGCCAAGGTTGCCCTTTGTCACCGATTCTGTTCATAACTTTTATGGACAGAATTTCTAGGCGCAGCCAAGGTGTTGATGGGATCCGTTTTGGTGGCCTTAGGATTGCGTCTCTGTTATTCGCAGATGATGTGGTCCTATTGGCTTCATCAGGGCGTGATCTACAGCTCTCACTAGAGCGGTTCGCAGCCGAGTGCGAAGCGGCCGGGATGAGAATCAGTGCCTCCAAATCCGAGACCATGAATTGGAAAAGGGTAGAGTGCCTCCTCCGGGTTGGGGAGGATGTGCTGCCCCTAGTGGAGGAGTTCAAGTATCTTGGGGTCTTGTTCACGAATGAGGGGAAGATGGAGCGGGAGATCGACAGGCGGATTGGTGCGGCGTCTGCTGTGAAGCGGGTGCTGTACCGATCCGTTGTGGTGAAGAGAGAGCTGAGCCAAAAGGCGAAGCTCTCGATTTACCGGTCGATCTACGTTCCTACCCTCATCTATGGTCATGAGCTTTGGGTCGTGACCGAAAGAACGAGATCCCGGATACAAGCGGCCGAAATGAGTTTTCTCCGTAGTGTGGGCTCTCCCTTAGAGATAGGGTGGGGAGCTCAGTCATCCGGGGAGGACTCAGAGTAGAGCCGCTGCTCCTCCACGTTGAGAGGAGCCAGTTGAGGTGGCTCGGGCATCTGATTAGGATACCTCCTGGAAGCCTCCCTGGTGAGGTGTTCCGGGCACATCCCATCGGGAGGAGGCCCAGAGGGAGACCCAGGACATGCTGGAGGGACTTTGTCCCCCAGCTGGCCTGGGAACGCCTTGGGATCCCCCCGGAGGAGTTGGCCCAAGTGGCTGGGGAGAGGGACGTCTGGGCCTCCCTACTGAAGCTGCTACCCCCGCGACCCGACCCCGGATAAGCGGAAGACGATGGATGGATGGATATTGGTTATGGCTTTTGTTGAAACACAGGAAAATTTGGACAGAAGAACGTGTTCTGAGTGGAAACAAAAGGTGGTGGAGACAGTTACATTGGAGAAAAAACGGTTAGAGCACGGTAAAACAGTATGTTAAGAGTAAGAGAGAGGTTAGAAGTTGGGAAAAGTTGCTGATTTTTGGCAAAGAATTAAACATCTGTTTGAGACAACAGAAAAAAAAAACAGAACAGCCCCCCGCAACGCAGGGCAGATCTCCACCCCCAAATATCTTAAACACGCCCCCCTCCAGACTTTATCCAGTCCTGGACGTGTTGGGCGGAGAGTTAACGGTAGAATGAGTTCCTGGCTACGCCCCTAGGTACAACACATTTCTAGACTACACCCACTAACCATACGCATCGCCCATTACTCCACCCACAGCCCCAACCTTGTTGCTGTCAGGCGAGAATTGGTCTCAGGCGGTCGATACTCACCGCCCGCCGCTTAGTGCGCACCCCACCCCTCAGATGACGAACACATGGTGAGGACTCAGAGACTCAGAAAAATATTGCCCCCTAGTGGCAGTCCTTCTGTATATTTAGATGTAACACGCCAGTCAGCAGACTTAAATCGTGTTGATAAACAGAAAGCAGGTATTAGACTACTAACACCTTCTGTCGACTCTAGCTCTAGGAATCACCAGTGAGCAGAACCAAAAGTTAAAAGTTAAAATGGGGCTTAAAGGACATCAAATCATTAGGACAACCCTGCTGATTTGATAGATCTTATCAGCACTACATCTACGTAGTCATACGTCCATTTTGGAGTTATCCTCAGATGGAGTAGCTGATGTTGAAGAATTTATGACAAATGTTAATGGCTTGAATCGTTTTAGTACAGAAGTTGAAATTGCTGAGCGGCAGAAACCAGCAGGAACAGAAGTATGAGGAGAGATTTAAAGGAGAGATCCCAAAGTTTTCATCCTATGCAAACACATTCTCAAAGTCCCACTAGGGCACAGATGTCCTTGTTACAAAATAATGTAGGGGCAGAGAAATATGGCCCTTATTCAGTGCAGTCCCTGGCGGATAAACTGCCCAGCATTGCTGCTGGTGGTAGTTTGTGGCTTGTTCAATTGGATAATTTGACCAAAGGCACACAAGACTGGCCCTGCGTGATTTTAGAGGCATTTTAGAACATTGTGTGCCCGCTTCTGCTGCAGAAACTTCATTGTCTTTAGTAATTTCATACATGGGAAATGCAGTTAGAGAGCGTTTTCACTTATCCACCCCTGCAGGAGTTCCCAGTTTTGACTGGGACCCGCAACAGCATCCGAAGGATGCATAATTCAGGCAGCAGAGAAATGGACCAAACACACAGGTGTGAATCCTAAAGAAAATAGATCCAATTTGGGTGAATTATTTAGAGAAGTAGAGTTAAAAGGTGTACCCTCTTCAGTATCTCAGTTGGTGAAACAAAATCCTGATATGCCTGGTTGTGAATATGCTCGCTGGGTAAAACATTTGGTACACCATTGTACCACCATTGCATGTGGCTCAAGATGGGGAGAGGAAGAGAAAGCAAGAAAAAGAGGAATTACAAGATCAGCTACTAAAATTGTAGTTACTGGAAGCAAAACAGAAAGTGAGTAAGAAAAAGCAAAAGATTGAACAGGTGATGTAACAGCAGTTGGATTTTTTGGAGCTGGAACCCCAACGGTGACACCTCAGTTTAATTCACTCCACACCTTATGTCAAAGGGTCCACCTTATGTCAAAAGTTAATTTATGGCCCCTATGACCCTTATATGACCTATTGATTTATGACACATGTCACCCCCCCTTCCAAAAAATATGATTTATGACACACACACACACATTCCCGCCGCAGGGCGGCGGGAATGTGCGGGAATGTGTGTGTGTTTCTATATTTAATTCTTTAATGTATATGGTGATGGTCAAGAAATGTGTTTTTTGTGTGGTTACTTATAATCAAATGTGTAACTTTAGTGTCAGACTTATATTCTGCATTTGCAGGATGGGGAAACTTTATTGTTTAGAATGAAAACTTGTCTCTTCACACTAAAGGGCTGTGGTTGATGACAATAAACAGATTATCCACATAAATCTTTAGCTCATACAGATCGGAAAAGAAAAAGGAGGCAAAAAAAATAAAATAAAAAAAAACATCTCATGCAGGCTCTACTCTCATTCCGCCAATAACCATACAACGGCAAGATAGGGTTTCTCTTCAGTTCTTTCTCCCCTCTAAGCAAACTGGAACTTAAACGCATGTACTGACCCGCTCAGTAATTCTGCCGAGAAAGTAATATGTCCCGTCACTCTGATACCCAACTGAATGTAACTTTGAGCCGGTCTGTCTGGGGGGCAGTTTGTTAAAACAATAACCTCAATGCGTCTGTTCGAGGCGTTGATGTGTCTGAACCTTATTCAATCAGACCTGTAAAACCCAGCAGGACACTTCACCGTGTTCTTAGAATCAAACGGTTTTCACCCCTCCCCTGCTGGGCCAGGTGTCTGTTAAAAACACCGGTTCTAGCAATAAAAGTGAGTCCGACAATGGCGTGACGCCGAGACGCGGCTCTTCTTACACCTTTTCGGCATCCAGCGCAGGTTCCTACAATAGGACGAGTGGGAGAATAGACTGCGCCCCGCCGCGTTGCGTATCAATCTGCATATCAGCATACAATGCGCCCAGGAAATAAAATAAGATCAGACTTTTTAGACGCTGGGCGAAACATCCGCCAGACTCGGGATCAAATGGTTTCCACCCAACCCCTGCTGCGTTACACCTCTTCAACAAAGCATACAGGCGCCGTTGATCTACAAGATTCTGGCCTCCCGTGACACCCCTTAGGAGGCGGGCAGATTAGAGCTCATGGTCTAGTTTTTAAAACCTTTTAAAATCTATCAGTCTGAATTTAGTCTTAACGCGACAGGTAGCTGATTTCTGCAGCATGTCCCACGGCCCGTCAACACAGTCACGACTCAGATACATTTTGATGGGCTCACCGAATCGCAGGAGTATAACCAAATCACCGCCGGTGAGTAAATGTTTTAAGACTTTATTTTTATCTACAACCAATAGCTACTTTTTTTAGCTCTCAGGTTGCAAGCTTGTTCAGTTCTCTGTAGACTGTTTCCGGGATTTTCCCCCGTGACGCTAGCGGGGGAAAGATTATGTATCGTTCAGGACTCACACGGCTTCAGCAACCGAGAGGCTAACCAGCGAACGGCTAACCAGCGAACGGCTAACCAGCGAACGGCTAACCAGCGAACGGCGGTTCACGGAGCAGACGCTGCACTGGTTCAGGACCCACACGCGGGGCGTTAATTAACTATTTTAACTCTGAATCTAACCCTGATTGTACATTTCCGATTATCTCGGTTCATTTAATCTATGTGTTTTATTTAGCCACAGTAACAATCCACCGAGACATTGTAGCCAAAGCGGCGTTTACGGCTGAAATATTATCTCCCCCCGCAGCATTTAACCAGCCGGACGGTAAATGAACATCTGTTTACTTTGTTTATTCAGTATTTAATTTATTTTTATCTTTCCCCATCTAGTACCCCTGTTTAAAAAAAAAAAACTCTGTCTCTGTACGTTTATTTTCTTCAGTAGCGGCTCACTCTGTAACCAAGAATATACCGGTTGAATCTCCGCCAGCAGCAGATCCTCCGTCCCCAGCTTCTACAGCGCAGTTACCCTGTAAGTCGACAATTGGTCATTGTTATTTTTATATTTTATTTATTTATTTATTTATTCTGTGTTCATATTTATGGCAGCAGCAGCAACACAGGGGGACATACTTATCCCGCCATCTCCAGTTCTGACCCAGCCATCACAGGATCTTCGTCCCGACACCTCAATCCCTCAAGTGGAAGGTAAATGACATCTGTTTGTTACTATTTTATTCTGTTTTTTATGCTTTATTTTATAAATTATAAATAACATTTCTTCAACAGCCACACAGGGGGACATAGCGATCGAGCCATCAGAGCATCCTTCTCCCCACACCTTAACCCCTTGCTTGAATAACCTCCGTTCATCTGTCCTGAAACTGCAACAAGACATTGCAGCCTGCATGCAGTAAAGCTGTGCTTTCAAATTATTCATGCGTACAGTGTTTTTATTTTAGACAAGTTAAACATTTGCAAAGAACAAGTTCCATGATTAAACGAGCACGAGGCCTTATTTTTGATACAATGCTGATATTTTTTCACAAAATCATATACCATGATATCATTTTTATAAACATCATCGTGGTAGGTAGCCAATATGTCATGCACTGAAAGCCCACAGGCTTTATGACACAGATAATAAACACAATGGTGACCGCACACAGTTGATAGAGTGTCTTGAAGTTGACGATTATGATACAATATACCAACCAGTCTACATGTGCTTTGTGGATCTGGAGAAGGCATTCGACCGTGTCCCCCGAGGGATCCTGTGGGGGGTACTCCGGGAGTATGGAGTACCGGACCCTTTAATAAGGGCTGTCAGGTCTCTGTACGACCGGTGTCAGAGTCTGGTCCGCATTGCCGGCAGTAAGTCGGACTCGTTTCCAGTGAGAGTTGGACTCCACCAAGGTTGCCCTTTGTCACCGATTCTGTTCATAACTTTTATGGACAGAATTTATAGGCGCAGCCGAGGTGTTGAGGGGATCCGTTTTGGTGGCCTTAGGATTGTGTCTCTGCTATTCGCGGATGACGTGGTTCTATTGGCTTCATCAGGGCGTGATCTACAACTCTCACTGGAGCGGTTCGCAGCCGAGTGCGAAGCGGCCGGGATGAAAATCAGTGCCTCCAAATCCGAGACCATGGTCTTGAACCGGAAAAGGGTAGAGTGCCTTCTCCGGGTTGGGGAGGATGTGCTGCCCCTAGTGGAGGAGTTCAAGTATCTCGGGGTCTTGTTCACGAATGAGGGGAAGATGGAGCGGGAGATCGACAGGCGGATTGGTGCAGCGTCTGCTGTGAAGCGGGCGCTGTACCGATCCGTTGTGGTGAAGAGAGAGCTGAGCCAAAAGGCAAAGCTCTCGATTTACCGGTCGATCTACGTTCCTACCCTCATCTATGGTCACGAGCTTTGGGTCGTGACCGAAAGAACGAGATCCCAGATACAAGCGGCTGAAATGAGTTTTCTCCGTAGTGTGTCTGGGCTCTCCCTTAGAGATAGGGTGAGGAGCTCAGTCATCCGGGGAGGACTCAGAGTAGAGCCACTGCTCCTCCACGTCGAGAGGAGCCAGTTGAGGTGGCTCGGGCATCTGGTTAGGATGCCTCCTGGACGCCTCCCTGGTGAGGTGTTCCGGGCACGTCCCACCGGGAGGAGGCCCAGGGGAAGACCCAGGACACACTGGAGGGACTATGTCTCCCGGCTGGCCTGGGAACGCCTTGGGATTCCTCCGGAGGAGCTGGCCCAAGTGGCCGGGGAGAGGGACGTCTGGGCCTCCCTACTGAAGCTGCTGCCCCCGCGACCCGACCCCGGATAAGCGGAAGAAGACGGACGGACGGACGGACGGACGGACAACTCAAAATTCCGCTATAACGAAATATAGTTCAAATGGTGGTGATGTTAGCTATAAGCGTGTAAGTATTTATACCACTAATGCATTAATTTGCTGTTATGAACTCATTTATGCTGGGATAAATGATCTGGTCGGACTTGTGACCGACGAGGTTTATCCGGCAGGCTGTGAGAACCCCAATGTAACTGCAATTAGAGTTTAAATCCTTATTCCTTATCACCATCCAATGATATTGTCTCTGTATTAATGTCAGATGTTAACTCCAAAGGAGGTTAGCTCTGATTTCTGAATACCCAGGCAACTGTGAATTGGATTGAACACAAAACAATGTCTATTCCGCAGTCGTTGGTTTTATTGAACCAAAAGCAATTCCCTGTTACAGTAATTCTCTGATTCAACGACTTTGGAAATCTTACTCATTACTAAAACTACACATGCAAAATATAGGTGGAAATAAAAGAACAAAAAAAATAAACAATGGATTAAAATTGAGCGATTGGCAAATCTTAGTTCAACTCACGGTTGTTTAAACCACACTCAGAACATCGGCATTTGACGTAGCAGCATTGACAGACAGAACAGCTCTGAGAGCCCCACCGGACGCTTTGATGTCTTATAAAGCTATCAGCTAAGCTACCTACAGTCCAGTCATCCGACACCCTCCCAAGATGGCGACTATGATGACGTATGCTCCGCAAATTTGCGTGATGCGTGAGGGGAGGTCCTAATGATGTCACCGCGCTTACGCTAATGTGAGGTGGTACCTCGCTCCGAGAGGGAGTGGTTTACGCTCTGGTTCACAGAGAAACCGCGAACTAAGATTCAAACAAAGCGATCAAATTTCTCTGATAAGGAGAAGCGAAAGAGAGGGGGGGAAAAGCATGGAAGAAGATGGAAAAGAACTGAAGCAGTGACCCACGGTGGGGTTATAGATAAACCACAATCAACACAGCAAAATCATTTGTAAAATGCATGCACATACAAAGAAAATATTCAGCAAAATAATTCCAACTTCGTCGTGGAATAAAAGCATTAACCTACACCTACAAAGTTCTAACGTCTGCCCAGGCACTTCTAAACATCCTATGGATGGAAAAGAAATAAAAGGGGAGAACCCCGTTACTTTGAGGTGGTCCCGAATGAAAGTCCCGGCTTCGATCCGGAGCGCTCCGGATCACGCTGTGTTTTATGAAATTTTTATTTCAGGATCGGGAGAGATCGGCAAACACAAATAAGGACTCAAACACTGTTTCTGTTAGAATATAAGGCACACATTTATTATTATTCCCCACAGAATACAGCACATCAAAACAACAAGCACTTCACACAGGCAAAGTAGCAAGCATTAAAGCAACAAGCTTTCAAACAAACGTGACGCTCAACAGATTCTCAGGATCAGCCCTTACCATTGACACGAACTGGGAGCCCTCAGTCCTAGGTTAAGATCAGCGTTCACGATGCCGGTGTCCACACACGAACTCACGGCAGACTCTCTGGGCTAAGGGCAGTCTCCTCTCTATATACTTGTAAATAAAGAGTCAGGTGTGGAGTGAGAGTGGCCATTTCTCCCTCAACAGCCGCCCTCCTTCCCAAAACATGTTCCCAAACAGAACCCGTTCCCAGCATCTCAGCAGTGTGTGAAGCAAAATAATATTGCAAACTCAGATAATAAAGCCCAAACAGAACCCGTTCCCAGCATCTCAGCAGTGTGTGAAGCAAAATAATATTGCAAACTCGGATAATAAAGCAAAGTATAAGCAAAATAAGGAATACAGAATCAGTCTTTCCCACCACACATTGTCATAAGTTCCCACCACAAGTTAAAACAAGTTATCTTAGTTTCATGTGAACCCAGGTGCGAACACCACAACAGCCATAATCAATGTGTGAACTGGCCAGTCCTCTCTCTCAAAGAGCAAAAACTATTTATTTAACTGACCAGTCTTCCCATAATATCAAAAGTTAAAACAAGTTATAAAACTGAGCAGGTTTTCCCATAATACATTGTTAAAGAGCAAAAATAATTCTTTCATATATCACGCGGCGTCCTGAACGCACCAGAGCAGGCAGCAGCAGGGGCCGGCGAGGAGGCTCTTTCGTCTCTTCCTCCGGGCTCAACAGTCGCTTTTGCTCGGCCCAGCAAAGCGTAGTCCTCTTTCGATCACTGGGAGATAAGGCGGCTTCCAGTATTTGATCAGAGGGAATTAACAGTACCTTTTAGAGTCGACCTCCTACTATGCAAAGCAGGGAATAACGTTTGCGTCGAAAAATCTCGGTCCAGCGAGAAACTCGAGCACGTGGCGTGTGGGTAATTAATCCACGGAGTACAGCTGTATGTCTTCTCAGGTTGGCGGTGGGCCAGAGAAAGAAGGCCGATTGCGAGGCGCAAACGAGTTTTATAAACTTTACCCTAGCAACGTTATCGGTTGCTAGGGCGCCGGCCATTTTGGGCCGCGTTGCATGATGGGAGTTGGTGGCCATTTTGACCACATTGCATCATGGGAAACGCAGTCCGTCATGTCCCGAATTAATGCAGTCGTCATGTCTGAACTGGCACAACAGACGCAGTTTTCCTTTTTAAAATTCTGACGTAGGCTTTTTTGGAATATACATCAATAACGGTTAATAAATAATTGTAACCGTCATTTTCTTTGGACAAACTCTGCATATCACAAAGATCTGCTTGAAACTGTTTTAGAGGTCTGGTGACAAACACTCTATTTCTAGGAAATCTTATTCTCGCGGGTTTATGCAAAGAATAAGCATCTTGTTCTGATAAAAAGTCACAAACCTTTTCAACCGGGACCTTCTTACTGGTTTCACTCTCGATAGCTCTATGTAATCTATCTACTCCGCCAAAAGAACCAGGGTGAGAAGGTGTGTAATATACCAGTTTCATTAAATTTTGTTCAGCCATACCTTCCCACACACGTAGTGATGCTAAATGAAGGAGAAGACATCTGTATTCAGGTTTTTATATATTTTTCTTTTTTTATTAACATAGTCAGGAAGGATAATACATTCATTTATTATACCACAAACTAATTTAAAAACAATAATTTCATATAAAAAGAAAAAATGTAAAACAGACACATTGAAAAGACATTCTTTTTAATATGATGTCTCTAACTAATTTAAAAACAATCATTTCATATATAAAAAGAAAAAATGTAAAACAGATACATTGAAAAGACATTCTTTTTAATACGATGTCTCTAACTAATTTAAAAACAATCATTTCATATAAAAAGAAAAAATGTAAAACAGACAGATTGAAAAGACATTCTTTTTAAAACGATGTCTCTAATTTAAAAACAATCATTTCATATATAAAAAGAAAAAATGTAAAACAGATACATTGAAAAGACATTCTTTTTAATACGATGTCTCTAACTAATTGAATATATATATGAAAAGAAAGACAAGAGAAAACATGTATGCGTTGGTTTCAAGACCCCCCGCCAGTACTGCGCTTCAAGTTGATCTTTTAATTCATAGTTTTCTTCAACCAGCTGATCATACCCATCATAGATGTATGAAATACACGCTTCACCATCATCAATTCGTACAGATATGCCTGTATGACTGCATTAACTGCGTCGTTGTCATGATGGATGTTGCGAGCGGCTAGAAACCGTTGAACAGCATCCATGTAACGCTCGTTATAAAGTACTCGCATTATACCATAGTAATTGTATTCGTAGAGTTCATTCTCAAGCAGCTTCAAACATTCATGGTCTTTCTGACTAGGACGGTTATTAACGCATCCATAACACTTATCGTGCATGTATTTTCTGATCACTGCAGTCAAAAGATGATACAGCACAGTTTTCACAGCTCTGATGAAGCCGAAACGAATCCACCCATCGTTTTCATCGGCGCCGCTCTCACCGTCTTGCTGGGTGTCCTCAGGCTGCGATGGGTGCGGGGAGGCCGGATCTCCTTGGCCGCAGGGGAGCTCTGTGTCCTGGGATAGCGCCGGGGAGGCAGGAAGATTCACCACTTGTGAATCTTGGTCCAGGGTCGCCGTCTGAGGTGGTGAGGTAGGAAGCTCGGAATTGTTACTCCTTAAAACAAAGATCTCTGTGTGTAGGTTCACGCCTCCTGGGGAGACCCGGACCAGATCATGGTGTTTCTCTTTAGCGACGTGAGGATGCTTTTGCTCCCACCGTCACTTAGAGCTGAAGAATTAGGAGTTGGTGGGGATGCGGGTGAAGGAGGGGGGTACAGCTCCGGGGACAATTTGTCGCCGTCCAGGGACCCATGCTGCACCGATGATGATAAAGTGGATGAACCGTTTGAAGGAGATGGCGGGGGAGTAGGAGAGCTACCCCTCACGCAGAATGTCAGACTGCTGCCAGCGTCGTTCCTCATGGTGTCAGATGTAAGAAGTCCGGTCAGTGAAGTTGCATGGAGTCCCGATCGGTCTGCCTGGTTGTTTTTATATACTGAGACGGGCGTGGTTAATGTTGAAGGGGCGGTATTGGCAGTTGTGAGGGGTGGGTCTAAAAAGCGAGCGCTTTCTTGACCCCCAAAATGTCTTTCCAGTTGCGGCAGTCGCGAAACAACGTTGAAATCCTGTCTGATATCCCGATCATCTTGTCACGCATCAAAGGGAATGGCTAGCAAGGTCCTGAACACACCACAGTCAGAATTATAATAGTCAAGCATGAACATAGCCGTCTGTGCTTTATCTTGAGCCTTTCTGAGACTTGCACGGAAAAACCATCGACCGGTAATCCCCGTCTTTGACTGCCAGGTAGCTGAGAAGATCCTGTTTCCTGAATCCTTGTCAATTTCATTCAGGTTGGTCTGCACTCGCCTGCAGCGTTTAGCCGCGGGTGAATCCATGATTCCTTCCTCGACTTGTTGATGTGGCCGTTTGCCCCGTTTAGCTGCGGATGAATCCTTGATTCCGTCCTCGGCTTGTTGATGTGACCATTTCCCCCGTTTAACGGCGGGCGAATCCTTGATTCCGTCCTCGGCTTCTTGTCTCTCAGAGGGCCCTGCTGGAATAGGTTCTTGGGGATTTAATCGAATGAAGCTGGTTTCTCGTCTCACAGAGGGGCCTGCTGCAGCTTTTGCTTCTTGAGGGCCTAGTCTGCGAAGCATGATGAGTTTCAGAACTGCCCAATCGTTCGATGTCAGAATGCCCAAGGAGGGGATAGTTTGCAGCTCGTCACCTTCATCATCCAGTTGATAGAGGTACATCTCCCCGGATTCATATTTGAAGACGTACCCCCATTTACCACGGGCTCCATAGGGTTCCAAAGACCATTGTTCTTGCAGAGGCTGGCTTGGAGGCATCTGAGTTCTGCATAAAAACAGCGTACCCTTGTGAGGGGTATGCTGAGCTCCCCAAAAATTGCTCTGATCATGGCAAATCGTGACGGGTGTCTCAGCAATGACGGGTTCAAAGGTGCTTCTTCCAGACGCCATGTTGAAAAGTATTCATTCACTACGGACGCTGGAGAAAAGGGGCTTATATCATGAGAGAAGCGGTCATGGGCGGGTTCCGGGCGATGGGTGTGAATTCACGTAGGGGTGACAGGTGTCATAAAATGGGGAGGGGGTCAGGAAGGGGGGGGGGATGGGGTCACGTAGGGGTGACAGGTGTCATAAATCAATATGTCATATAAGGGTCATAGGGGCCATAAATTAACTTTCGACATAAGGTGGACCCTATCAGTGTGTCACTCCAAGGAGAAGGCTTGGCTGCTGCTTCTCTCTATTCTGCATATAAATACAGGTCTGTTGGTCCTGGACGGGAAGCAGATGGCAGTTTGAATAAAAAAAAAAAAAAAAAAATCCTACTTTTTGACTCTTCCTATGGACAATATTGACACACCCCTGAGGATGTCCCAAGGAGCATGAGCACTGCAGATCCTGTGCTGCCAGCGAAAGTGGGAAATAACTGTATGGCCTTTTAGTGGACATTGGAGCCACATATTCCATTATTTCCAGACAATCATCCACCTCTGGGTTGTGGACCAAGACTGTGTCACTAATGGGCTTCTCAGGAAGCAACAGGGTCTGCCGTTGCAACACGTGGGGGAAGAGGTTGCTGACATCTATTGGGGACTGTTAACAGAGTCTGCTACGACTGGTGTTCTCTCAGTGTTTCAGCTATGGAAGCCCTGGATATAAAGTCTGAGTTCCTACTCATCCCCCCCCCCCTGACCCGCCACACGTCTCTCTGTTCTACGACAGGAACCACACAAATTGTTATCAAGAATCTTTTGCAGCAGAACTAGAAGGTAAAACATGGACAGTCACTTCTAGGACCACATATGTGGCACCTGAGGGTGTGGCAGCCGCAGTGATGCTAACTTCTGAACAACTACAATGGTATATGATGTCAGATGAAACGTTTCCTCATATTTCTCTTTCTCTCCATGTTGAGCACCAGGCAAAGGAATTAGGGAGCATGGTAAAACGTTCCCTTCAGGCCACCAATTGGGACTTTCCTGTCTGGGTGAACCAGTACCCACATAAATCTTAGGCAAAGGAAGGGATTGCTGATACCATTGCAGGCCTTCTTGCAGGTAGAGTTTTAGAACCCTCTGTCTGAGCCTGGAACGCACTATTTTTTCCAGTGGAAAAGGAAGGTACTTGTAAATATTGCATGGCACATGATCTTAATTATAAATTCTGTTTTAAAAACACGTACAATTTCTGTGCCTAATCCACATGTGGCCATTTCCAGTTTGAAGCATTCCCGTGGTATACATGTACTGATTTGATAATGCTTTCTTCTGACTCCCTTTAGCTGAAGAATGTAGAGATATTTTTTCATTCTCTTATAGAGGTCGACAGCTACGCTACACCAGACTGCCACGGGGATTTGCTATATCACCAGGTACTTTTAATCAGGTTTTGAAAGATGTTTTAAAGACATGTCCTCTTCCCAGAAACACCACCCTCATTCAGTATGTTAATGATCTGCTGTTGGCTTCCCCTATCCCCGAGACCTGCCTTCAGGTCACAGAGTTAGTTTTGAGACACCTCCATCAACATGGTTTTAAGGTCAGTAAAGATAAATTGCAAGTTGCCAGGAAACAGATGTCTTTTCTGAGCTGTGTCTGTCTTCTCTAACCCCCAGTCGGTCGAGGCAGATGACCGTTCATACTGAGCCTGGTTCTGCTGGAGGTTTTTCCTTCCCATTAAAGGGGAGTTTTTCTTTCCACTGTCGCTTCATGCTTGCTCGGTATGAGGGATTGCTGCAAAGCCATGGATAATGCAGATGACTCTCCCTGTGGCTCTACGCTTCTTCAGGAGGAGTGAATACTGGCTGTCAAGACTTTGATGCAATCAACTGGGTTCCCTTAGATAGGATTTTTTTTGACCAGTCTGTATAATCTGACACATTCTGTATAATCTGATTGAATTTGACTTGTTGACATGTGTCATGAATTGGCGCTATATAAATTGAATTGTGTTATTTCCGCAAGAACAACCCCAGCGGGCACTGAAGGAGGAGCTACATTGGAACCCCAGCGGGCAATAAAGGAGGTCAAGGAGGGCCTAAGGGAGCAGGTCAACGCACAGGAGGAGCATAATATTCTGGTTCCTCACACAACAGACACTCCATCCTGTATGTGTTGAAGACATATCCGGTAGCACCAAGTGGGCTGTGTAAGCCACCAGCTTTTATCAACAGCGTCTGGAAGAAAGAAGAACAACCCTTGAAGGAACTGAATGGATTCTAGTGTAAAACAAAAATAAAAAAAATTGTAATCACTGAATTGGTCTTATAAGTTCTTTATTCCTAAGACTTTCATCACAAGAAATGTTGGGATATTGGGATTATGTTGCATAATAATTTGGTCTTTATTTCTGTGATATTCTGGCTTGCTTTGATTGGACTACTCCTAACAGGTTACACCCATCTGTGAAGGACATCCCTGTTGTTGAGTATTCTTGATAATATAAGTAGCAAAGCCATGTGATGTAGCTTACGCAATGACGTCATATTAGAGTGCGTGTATCTGCGTGTACTGAAATGTTATTGTGAGCATGCGCAGAATAAACGGTCCGGTGAGTTCCCAGACCAAAGAGAGACAGTGGCCGTTCGTCATTTTTCTCCGTGAATATAAGCAAACAAGGAGGTACTAGTTAACCATTTTGGTGACTGTTAAAACGCTAGACTGCTGCAAGAATGTCTAACGTTACAGGTTATGGGCCCAGTCATGCAGGCCAAAGATGGTTCAGACTTTTATTCGACGGTGACGAGAAAAATTATGAACTCTGGGAAACAAGGTTTCTCGCGCACATGGAGTTGCGCGGCCTCAATGAAGTTATCTTGGAGGACCCGCAGATACCTGAAGAAGACATAGAAGCTCTCGCGGAATATGAGGCAAAGAACGGTGAGGCATATGCAGAGTTAGTGCAATGTCTAGACAACAAGAGTTTGTCATTGATAATGAGAGACGCAAGACGTGACGGAAGAAGAGCACTGGAGATTCTCCGCGAACACTATGCGGGAAAGGACAAACCCCGAGTTGTGAGTTTGTATTGTGAACTTTCCTCACTCCAAAAGGCTAGCAATGAAACTGTCACTGACTATATTATTCGAGCAGAGACTATATTCACGTCATTGAGAAGAGCAGACGAGCATATAAGTGATGGGCTTCAGATAGCCATGGTAGTAAAAGGACTACCTGATTCATACAAGCCATTCGTCGTGCACATCACCCAGACAAATGACACTGTAACGTTCGGCGAGTTTAAAACAAAACTACGGAGTTATGAGAATACTGAAAAATATGGGAAGAGTGACGTGAATGTAGAAGAAGATAATGTGATGAAAGCTAGCGGGGCAACGAGGTCACGAGGACAAGGGAGAGGAAAGAAAATGGACCTAGCTGATGTCGAGTGTTATGCATGTGGTAAAAAGGGACACATGGCCAGGACATGTCCTGACGAATACCAGAAGAGAAGAGAGGAACGAAAATGGGACACGCCACAGCGAGGGAGGGGGCGCAGTCGAGGACGAGGCCGAGACCATGTCAAGAAAGCTGATGGAGAAACGGAGGTAGAACCTACATCTTTCTGTTTCTTTAAGCTGAGTGACTGTCCTTCACAAAGAGGAAACAAGAAGGGTCTCATGGTCGACTGCGGCGCCACGACACACATGATCAACGACGCCACAAAGTTTAAAACAGTGGACAAGAGCTTCAGACCCGAGGACCACAACATCGAGCTTGCCGACGGGACCAAGGTGAGAGGGATGGCAAAGATGAGGGGAGACGCCGAAGTCTATTTGCTGGACAGCGAGGGACGACGAGTGAAAACGAGGCTCAAGCAAGCACTCTACATTCCATCGTTTCCACAGAACATCTTTTCAGTCAAATCAGCGACAGCTAATGGAGCTGAGATCCACTTCAAGGACGGTGATAACTGGCTGGTCCACAAGAACGGTACCAAGTTCAAAATGGATGTGTATGGTAAGCTGTATTACCTTAGCACAGTAGAAGATGAAAATGTCGAGGTAATGTATGGTTGTCATGGCATTCAAACGTGGCATAGGATACTTGGGCATTGTAATTTTAATGATGTCACAAAATTAGAAAAGGTAGTTGAAGGAATGAAGATAAAAGGGAAACATGACAAGTCAGATCAGAACTGTGAAATATGCACACAGGGCAAGTTTACACAAAGCAAAAACAGACAGGCAGATGCCAAAGCTAAAACCACACTAGAGCTGGTACACACAGACCTATGCGGTCCTATAGAACCAGCAGATAAAGATGGATACAGGTATTCGATAGCATTTACAGATGATTACAGTGGGATGATTTTTCCATACTTTATCAAAGCAAAGAGTGACACAACAAAGGCTACAGAAAAATTCATAGCAGATGTAGCTTCGTATGGAAAGATAAAGTGCATAAGGTCTGATAATGGAACAGAGTTCACCAGCCAGGAGTTCCAGTCTTTACTTAGGAGTAACTGGATAAGGCACGAGACAAGTGCACCATACTCACCTCATCAAAACGGAACTGCCGAAAGAGGTTGGAGAACCTTATTCGAGATGTCACGTTGCATGCTATTGGAGAGTAACCTCCCAAGGCAGTTATGGACATATGCTGTACAGACAGCAGCTCAAATCCGTAACAGGTGCTACAGCAAGCACCTGTTACGGATGTCGAGTGTTATGCATGTGGTAAAAAGGGACACATGGCCAGGACATGTCCTGACGAATACCAGAAGAGAAGAGAGGAACGAAAATGGGACACGCCACAGCGAGAGCAGACACCTTACTGTGTTTTCACAGGAAAAACACCAAACCTATCTAACATGAGGATATTTGGCTCTGAATGCTACGTATATAAGCAGGATAAGAAGAAGCTGGATTCTAGGTGTGAAAAGGGGATTTTCATAGGCTATGATAAATATAGTCCAGCATATAACGTGTATTATCCTGAGACAGGAAAAGTCCTAAAACATAGGCTGGTAAAATTCATTACAAAAGGCAGCGCAGATAGCCAGACTCAGACAGGTTGTGACATGGGAGATGCTATTGAGAGTTATGGGGATACACCACCGAAGACAGAAAACCAGGGTCAGGAACAGCCTAAGGAGAGTAAAGAGTCCAGCGTTGAGGAGACTGCTGAGGCAGGTCCAACCCAGACAGATAATAATCAGAGAGAACAGGGAGAAAGACGGTATCCTACGAGACAGAGAGTGGCTCCAGAGTACTTAAAGGAGTACCAGTGCAAAGCTGAGTGTAATGATGACGAAAGTGAAAATGTTGATTATTTCTACAGAGTGGCTTATGATGTACCTAAAACATTTAGAGAGGCTATGGACTCTAAGAAATCAAGAATGTGGGCTGACGCGATGAAAGAGGAGATGAACTCTTTGACAGAGAATGAGACTTTCACTCTGACTCCACTGCCAGGAGGAAAACGAGCAGTGGGAGGTCGCTGGGTATTTGCAGTGAAAGAGAGCCCAGATGGATCTGAGACTTGCAAAGCAAGATATGTCGCAAAGGGATATGGTCAAGTTGAAGGGGTTGACTATAAAGAGACTTTTTCACCGACAGGTAACATGACCTCTGTTCGAGCATTAATACAGGTGGCTGTACAGGAGAGTCTCACCCTACACCAAATGGATGTGAAGACTGCATACCTCCATGCTCCTATGGACTGTGAGGTATATATGGAGCAACAGAAGGTTTTGAGGTTAAGTCAAAAACAGGAGAGCACTTGGTGTGTAAACTCAATAAATCACTGTATGGTTTAAAACAGTCTGGGCGTAACTGGAACATGTTACTGCATGATTACCTTACAGAGAATGGTTTTGTACAAAATGATGCTGATCATTGTGTCTACAGCAGAGAATTCGAGAATGAGAAAGTGATTCTGTTAGTTTGGGTAGATGACTTAATCATAGCTGCGAGTAACAACACCTTACTCATTGATGTAAAAGAAATGTTGAAGAGAAGGTTTAAGATGAAGGATATGGGTCCACTTAAACACTTCCTAGGTATTGATTTTGAACAGAGTGAAAAGGGGGGGGGGGGGTAAAAATGACTCAAAAGAGACACATAGAGAAGATGTTAGAGAGATTTGGAATGTCCGAATGCAAACCAAGATCCACCCCATGTGAGCAAAAGTTAAACTTTGACAGTGAGGGTGAAGTTATCGACCCAACAGGATATAGAGAGATAGTAGGTAGCCTGATATACATAATGACATGTACGAGACCTGATCTGAGCTGGATAGTTAGTAAATTATCACAGCACCTAGCAGAGCCAAAACAACAGCATTGGACCACAGCAAAACACCTATTGAGGTACTTAAAGGGTACTATTGACCAAGAATTACATTACCAAAAATGTGAGAGAAGTCTACAGCTTGAAGGATATAGTGATGCTGATTGGGCATCCGATAAAAACGACAGGAGAAGCACAACTGGATACTGTTTCAGTTTAACTGAGAATGGTCCAGTTATATCATGGAAGAGTAAGAAACAGCAGACAGTGGCACTATCCACCTGTGAAGCGGAGTACATGGCACTTGCAGCCACTACTCAAGAGGGCATGTACCTTGTACAACTACTTAAAGGAATAGATAGTAGTAACCAGCATGTTCCTGTCAAGATATATGAGGACAACCAGGGGGCGATAGCTCTATCTAAGAACCCAGTTTGCAGACAAAGAAGCAAACACGTTGATATAAAGTATCACTTCGTACGGTCTGCACACGCAGAAGGAAAGATATCTATAGGATACTGCCCTACTGCACACATGGTGGCTGATGTTCTGACCAAGCCAGTGACAAAGGCTAAGTTTGAGAAGTTCAAGGGATATTTGTTTGGAGAATAATATGACTTGGCAGATATAAATACTTATGATGTTTGTTTTTTTTTAGTATGCCAAAATGTTTATTTTGAGGTTATTTTTGTTTACCACTATAGAGAGCTATAAGCATGTCTTTGAGTGGGAGTGTTGAGTATTCTTGATAATATAAGTAGCAAAGCCATGTGATATAGCTTACGCAATGACGTCATATTACAGTGCGTGTATCTGCGTGTACTGAAATGTTATTGTGAGCATGCGCAGAATAAACAGTCCGGTGAGTTCCCAGACCAAAGAGAGACGGTGGCTGTTCGTCATTTTTCTCCGTGAATATAAGCAAACAAGGAGGTACTAGTTAACCATTTTGGTGACTGTTAAAACGCTAGACTGCTGCAAGAATGTCTAACGTTACACCTGTCAATCTGGTTTAAGACTCCTATAGTCATAAGACTTGTGTTAAGTGAACTAATAATTATATGGTGGATTATACATTTAGAAGGAAATCCTTCAGGTTGGGGATATAAGTGAACCCCTCTTCAAGTAAGAAGTTTAAAAGTCTCCTGGTAGTTGCACAGGTATAGTGAAATAATACATTGCTGATATTGATTCAGGGATATCTGAGTAAATTTTCAATTTATAGGTTGGGATAGCTTACTCTTAAGGGAAAATCTGAAATTAATTCTGTGTCAAAAATAGGTATGCATACTGTTCTATTTGGGTCTCAGGTTTCTGTTTTTTGATGGTCCGCTACAACACTTCTAGAATTAAGAAGGGGAACGTGAATTTGAAAGTTCCACCTTATCAGATGTGCTTTGATTGAGAGGGTCAAGAGACGTGATTGGTTTTAGCTCAGTTTTGAAGGTGAGCTCTTATTAGAGATCAAAAGGGGGAATTGTTATGGAAATATATAATCATTTTTGTTTATCTTGTTATCACTAAGGCTGTGGCTTCAATTTTACAGAAGTTGGGGGTTTGTGCTGACGCACTCGAAAACAATGAATTCATTCAAGCTCTGGTAGAAGACCAGGCACGAACAGACACTGGAGTTTTATGGGGGAACCTTTCGGAGTGGTATATGGTTTACGAGCCTTTTTATGGTTCTTGATGTTATCTTGGTTAACTCCTAAAAAAACACACGGGCTATTAATGAAAAGTTAGTTCCTGAAGCTGACATGGGAGAACAAACTTCCTTTGTCTGTGAGCAGATGAGCAGATGGACACAAATGTCTGCAGGGACTTCACCCTCCCCCGGACACCCCGGGAGGGGCTGCTCAGTCTATTAAAACATGCGATTGGGGGTATGAGAACAGACGAATCGCTTACAACACCGTGGAGAGGGACTTTGGTAATATACCAAATGAAGCTTTATGGTAATGTGTTTGTCTCCCTTTGGAATTCCAATTGTAATAAATACATGTATATTTTAAGTGTTTTGTCTCTGATAATTGTTTTCTTCCTTTGCTTACAAATCTACGAACCGGGTGAGGCAGGCCCTACTGAATGACACAGGCAATGGTATCCAAAATTTTAAACTAAACTGACATGCTTCCTTTATGTATTCATTTTTCTTCTAACGGATTCTTTATAGAAGGGTCTTCATATATATTTTTTTATTGTGAATGTATTGTAACATGCTTCTTTTATGTATTTATTTTTCTTATAATGGAATTTCTATAGTAGTGTTTTTATGTGAATATAGTGTGACACATGGACTATGTAGCAGCCAGAGTCTGTACCCAAGACAAATTTCGTTTGGGACGATAAAGTTCATCATCATAAGAACATACAGGCTGCCTCGTCACAAGCCACATGGAGAGGACATAAATGCCATAACTGAGTGTGTGACCGACTATTTGAACTTCTGTTTGGACAGCATCATTCCCACCAGAACAGTGAGATGCTTCCCTAATAACAAACTGTTGAGATTAATGTTTACACTTCATTAACCGATTTATCTTGTTATGATGTAGTAATGTAAGCTTCTGATACAATCATATTACTCACATGATAGCTTAATCATGTCCCCTGTGAAGAAACAGAAGAGACTCTATTTCTTCCCTTCCTGAAACAAGAAGACTCAGCTGCAAGATTATGTGCTGACTGAACGTGATTACTCAGCTGTGTATCTTTGTTGACAACTGAGGCTGTAAACTATCTGTTCCCCCCACCCCTCAGTACAGCCTCAGTCATTGTAACTAGGGACACGCCCCTTTCTTAATAAAATCGAGGAGAACGTTGAGACCTGGATCACCAGTGACCTGAAGGAACTGTTGAACAAGAAAAAAAGACTCTTTATGGAGCAAGACAGAGAGTTATTGAGGAGTATACAGAAGCAACTCAAAGTCAAGATCAGAGATAGCACGGAGGTGTATAGGAAGAAGCTGGAGAGTCAACTGCAGAGGAACAATGTTAGAGATGTGTGGTCAGGGATGAAGAAGATCAGCCGGAACAAGGCTGCAGATCCAGATGATGTCAGCCCCAGAGTCCTGAAGGTCTGTGCAGAGCAGCTCCGTGGCATTCTGCAGAACCGCTTCAATCTAAGCTTGACCAAAGAGAATGCACTGCTGTTGTGGAGGCAGTGGGGGCTCTACATGGAATTACACCCCCCGGGTGAGAACCCCTCCGAGCATCTTCCCCACCCCCACCCACCCAGCCAAAACAACAAAAAAAACACTACTGCTACATTTATGAAAGTTCACTAAACAAGCAGCTTATCGCAAAGCAAATGTCAACTACAGGTACACCTAGACCTGAAATTAATCAACCTTTTTAGCCTATTTGGAAGAAGATGTAAAAAGCTTTGGTTTGAACTGCAATCCTTCGAGGTTTTATGTGATTCAATGCAAACACCTATTTCCAACCCAGCCCTGCATCTGTACCTGGCACTCCTCCTCCTCCTAGAGAAACTCCTGTGTAAGCAAACCAGCACATATCATGACCCCCTGCAATGTGCTTATCACCGTGGAGTTGGAATTGAAGTCGCCATCGTACACTTGCTTCAACAACCCCACTGTCATCTGGACAAAGCAGGCAGCACTGTGAGGATCATGTTCTTTGATTTCTCCATTGCATTTAACACAATTGAGCCTGATTTGCTTTGTCAGAAACTCCAGAAGACTCAGGTAGAAGCCTCAACAACAGACCACAGTTTGTAAAACTGAAGGACTGTGTCTAACCAGGTGGTCCGCAACACAGGAGCACCACAGGAGACTGTACTCTCACCATTCCTTTTCACTCTGTACACTTCAGACTTCCAGCACAAGTCTGACTCCTGTCATCTACAGAAATACTCAGATGACTCTGCAGTTGTTGGGTTTATCAGAGATGGACAAGAAGCTGAGTACAGAGAGCTTTGTGGCATGGTGTGGAAGCAATCATCTTGAATGTGAACAAAACAAAGGAGAAGATTGTAGATTTCAGGAGAACCAGCATTAGATCAAACCGAATTTCTATGATGAGAGAAGTGGCTGTGGTTGAGGAATATGAATACCTTGGTGTTCATCTAGAGAACAGACTGGACTGGAGACAAGAAAGGACAGAGTAGACTACTTTTTGCATAAAATCTAGAAAATTGTCGACAATCCTGAATATCCTCTTCATGACATTGTCATTGGAAAACAGAGTCTCTTCAGTCAAAGGCTTCTTCAAATTGGTTGTAAACGGACAGCTACAGGAGGTCTTTCCTGGCCACAGCCATTACCATCTGTAATAACTCAACCAATGTTGATGTAATGAGTTACATCAACATTTTATTTCCCTCTGGGATAAATAAAGTATTTTTTAATTGAATTTGAATTGAATTGAATGGCAATATCTCTTTTTTACACTTCAAGATTTTGGTGATGGCTTTGTTAAAGGGAGGCAGATTTTATATTCTTCGCCTCTCTTGGGAGTAATTACTAATGGTCACAGATCAGGCAATTTCAGTATTGGGTGTGGCAGTCGGCAGGGCTGTCCGCTTAGCCCTTTGTTATTTACCCTGGCCATGGAAATGTTAAAGAATTGACCAGGCTGCAGTCACCCCAGGTTCTTTTGCTGAATAATGTGGTGTTTCTATTGTAGACCTCCGTAGTAATAAAAAGATTCTTAAAACCGAAACTATATTTTATCATATTTAATCTAAAAGGCAAAGGGATGTTTACAGCTTCAGTACTGGACTCTCATACACAACAACGCAACAGGCATATTTCCGGACGCCAGAGAGAGCCCTGTTCATTCGTCACACAGACATTGAGTAGGACCAATTGTGTACACCTATTCAGGGGTGTGCAAAGTATGATATCAGCGTTCCGTTCATCACATTGGTGGAGAAGATCATACTATAATGTAGACGTTTCCTAGCTGACACATCTTCTCCTAATCAGTCATTCTGTCCAATCTAAGTATGTCAGACTCTGTGCCTCCAGAGTCCGTTGTCTATCTGTAATTTCCATGGTAACTGATTTTGCATTCCAGTCTCTGTAATCTCATAATCCCTAACATAAACCCTTGCCGCAGCTATTACAAAGGACACTAGTATTGAAGCACTCTGCTTGAACAATTTCAAACATAAGATTTCTCTTTATGCACACGACCTTTTAATTTTTCTAAATTCTCCAATTTATTAAATTTCTAAACTAATTATGTTCATCTCTCAGTATAGCTCCTTTTAAGGCTACAAGATAAATTTCTCTAAAAGCGAGGTTATGCCTCTCTCTGGTATACATGGGGTTGACCCAAATATTTATCAGCCTTTTTGTTGGTCCCTATTAGGTTTTCCCTATTTAGGAATAAAGATCTCACCAAACCTAAAGGTTTTGTATAATCTGAAATATACCCCTCTTGTTCAGTCCATCATTCATGATTTGGATAGGTGGTGCAGCCTCCCTCTGTCTCTTTTGGGTTGTATACACCTGGTTAAGATGAACATTCTTCTTCCACTTTTCTATCTGTTTCAGATGTTGCTTCCTTGTTTTGTCTAAAAACGTTTTGTCAAAATTGAATGGTTTGATTTTCTCATTTATCTGCCGCAAGAAAAGATCTCAACCAATATGGTTGATTTTTGAGCACCACAGCTTCTGTTGCTCCGCTAGTGTTATCGGCTGCAGTTGGAGTCCTTTGCAGTGCATGGCTTCTGCTGGTTTCTGACCAGCCTTCTTGTTCTACCTCTGTTTTTGAAAAGCAACTCTGTTTATATGTCTCTATATGAGTGCATAACTGAGGACTACAGCAATATATGTATGGCTTGGTAAAACCGCTTTACACTACAGTCAGTAATTCACCCATTCATGCATACATTCACATCCTGACGATGGTGAGCTATGTTACTACCCACAGCTCCCCTCTACCATATGCTTGTGCTAAAGCTCACAGCCGAAAATGTAAATAATTTAATGCCAATAAAATTTGAACTCTGAAAGTGTTAAGAGCTACCGCACCCTGTCGGTGGTTGAAACACCCTCAGTGGACCCAGCTCGTTTAAACCCTTCAGGCGACCCCCACTTCCCTATTACTTTGGATGCAAGACGCATGAAACAGAAAAGTATACTTCAATTCAATTCAATTCTTTAACCCCCAGTCTTTAACCGACTGGGGGTTAAAGAAGACAGAGCAGAGACACAACAAGAGAGACAAAAAAGCACAGAAGCACACATTGATCCAGTAATCTGTTCTACATTAGATGGTAATAGCGGGTGAGCAGTCTTCTTTGGATGATGTCACATTTAACAGAACGCCAGACCAGGTGTACCTACTATGAAGATAAAAGAGAGAGAACAGAAAGTTAAAGCAGAAATGACAACACGTAATGCATAATTGAAGAACAGTAGAACTCTATAGAGTGAGAAAATTAGATCCTGATGTCCTCCAGTAGCCTAAGCCTATAGCAGCAAAACTATAAAGGTAGCTCAGAGTAACATGAGCCACTCTAGTTATAAGCTTTGTCAAAAAGGAAGGTTTTAAGATTAGTCTTAAAAGTAGACAGGGTGTCTGCTTCACGGACCAAAACTGGAAGTTGGTTCCACAGGAGAGGAGCCTGATAACTAAAGGATCTGCCTCCCATTCTACTTCAAGTTATATTTTATCTACTAAAGACAGAAAAACTGTTACAGACACATCAGCGCTGATGGGCTCTTGATCGGCAAGAAGCCCCGATTGCTCATCACACAAACATTATAAAGGAGTTTTAGGTTCACACTCCTGCAGGGGCCGTACACATCCAAACTGTGTCATCAGTAGAGAAACTGTGTCACCTCCGGGACGCTATCTGGTAGATTTGAGTCATCTCCTTGTGTCCGGTGCTATCTAAGTGTTGGCAGGCAGTTCTGGGGTAAGCAGTTCGTTCCACTTGACCCAGTTAACAAAAGATTTACATGTCTCTCGGTTCTTCCTCAGCAGAACCCCTATTGTGAAATAAAGCATACTATACAGCTCTTTAAAAAATCCAAGATTTTTTTTCATGTAATCGGGCTAAATCAGTTGTATCTAAACTAAGTAATATAAAAGAAATTATTGCTGTGATTTGATTATTTTAGTAAACCATGTAACTTGTTATAATTTCAGGTTTTGGACAGGCATAATGTAGACTCAGTGTGCACGTGTGATGTTGCTCTAAGAGGTCAAGTGAATGCTCAGGGAGTTTGTATGTATGCTCAGACATAGGAAAAATTAGGGGGAACATTGTTTATAAGTGATCCCAACTCTATTTACCCGAGCACTGAGTCTACTCCTTTAAGGGTATTCCGCTGTGGAACTTGCTATACACTTTAATTGGAAAAGCCTCAGTATTCATACAAGATAATATGGTGTTAAAGACCATGCTTGATATCTGGCGTAAGGTCAGGCATTTGGAAGGATACAACAACTGTTTTTCCCTTCTTATAGTGCGTTCCATTTATCCTCAGTGGTCGGAATTCTCAACCTCCGGGTTGGAAAATGTAACTGGAACGGCCCCTAAAGTCGGTATTATGAGTTGGAAACTCGATGCAACAGGATAGTACCCGACTTCTGTATTCATGATGGCTGCTACTCACAGCAACATTGAGTAAAACCTCATACTTTGACTGTTTGTAGTAGGTCTTGTTGTATTCACCACTAGGTGGCATAGGAGAATCAGGCTGAGCTCTTATAAGCAGCCGGCGATGCTAAGGCTAAAACAACAACACGGAGGGCAGATGTCTCCATTCAGAAGGCATTTGAAAGCTGTAAAAACTTTTCAAGAGACAGTGAAAAAGCTAAAGCTATTAACGACAAAGTGATGGAATTTATAGCGCTCGACAACCAGCCTTTTTCTGTCGTCGAGGGTTTTCTTGCTACAATCTTGGACCCTAGATATAAGGACTGCTATTTTGACCAAGCAACAAAATGGGAAGCAACAAAAGTGTTGCATGACAAGGTCAGATGTGCAACATCGGCAGAAAATGTTGAGGAGCCACAGGAAAACAAACCCAAGGCAGATGATAACAACAATGTTTCCCTGCTGACGATGTATGATGAAATCCTGCAAGAAAGCAACTCAAGACTTGAACCAAAGCCAAACAGATCAGCAGGTAATTAATTTATTGTTTAAGTAAAGCTTTAGCTAGCTCAGATAAAATATATCAAATATAGTAATGTGAATTTTTTTCTTTGTTTTGTTCTACTCCTTTAGATCCAAGTCTATCTGTCAGAGCTCACAATTCCACAGTCCGAGAGCCCCATGGTGTACTGGAGAAACAAAAATACCTGTCCTCTCCTTGCACCAGCATAAACAGTGAGCGTTTGTTTCCTGCGGCTGCAAATGTTATTGACAAAAAAAGAAACCGACATGCTTCTTTTTGTTAAGAAAAATCTACCATTGATGCCCTCACCTAAAAAATAGAAAAGACAATGGGGACAAAGACAGTGGGGGTTGTAAATGATTAGTAGAAAGTGGTTATTTAAGTTATTTAATTTTTTATTTTATTTTCCCTTATTCCACGTCCCAAGACCCAGACTACAGCCGAGGATCGGAACGCCAAGGTTCCCGCCCTCGACTGCCACCCATTACACAACACACCCGACCCCTTTGGCCTCTCCGACAGGTGGTGAGCCCATTGGAAGGGGGACCCATGTCTCCTTTTCGGGCTGTGCTCGACCGGGCTCCATGGGCAAAAGCCCAGCCACCAGCTGCTCGCCAGCGTGCCCCACCTTCAGGCCTGGCTCCAGAGTGGGGCCCCGGTGACCCACGTCCGGGCGAGGGAACACTACGGCCATTTATCGTACTCATCATAAGGGGTCTTTGGGCTGCTCTTTGATGTGGAATGTCACCTCTCTGGTGGGGAAGGAGCCTGAGCTAGTGCCCAAGGTTGAGAGGTTCCGGCTAGAGATAGTCGTACTTACCTCGATGCATGGCTCGGGCGCTGGAACAAGTCTCCTTGAGAGGGGCTGGACATTCTTCCACTCTGGAGTTTCCCCTGGTGAGAGGTGCTGAGCAGGAGTGGGCATACTTGTTGCCTCTCATCTTGGTGCCTGTACGTTGGGGTTTACCCCGGTGAATCAGAGGGTGGCTTCCCTCCGCATACGTGTGGGGGGACGGGTTCTGACTGTTGTTTGTGCCTATGCGCCAAACAGCAGTTCAGATTACCCACCCTTTTTTGAGTCCTTAGAAGGGGTACTGGAGAGTGCCCCGCCTGGGGACTCCCTGGTTCTGCTGGGGGACTTCAACACTCACGTGGGCAATGACAGTGAGATCTGGAGGGGCATGGGTGGGAGGAATTGCCCACCTGATTTGAATTTGAGTGGTGTTCTGTTGTTGGACTTCGGTGCTCGTCATGAATTGTCCAAAACTAACACCATGTTCAGGCATAAGGGTGTCCATATGTGCTCTTGGCACCAGGACACCCTAGGCCGTAGTTCAATGATTGACTTTGTTGTTGTTTCATCAGACCGCATGTCTTGGACACTCGGGTGAAGAGAGGGGCAAGCTCTCCACCGACCACTACCTGGTGGTGAGCTGGCTCCGATGGTGGGGGAGGAAGCTGGTCAGACCTGGTAGGCCCAGCTGGGAGGTGGTGGCCTAGTGGTTAGAGCATTGCGCTTGGGTCCTGGAGTTCAACTCCCACAGACTGCCACTCTGGGTCCCTGAGCAAGACCCTTAACCCCAGACTGCTCCCCGGGCGCCGCACAGTGGCAGCCCACTGCTCCCCAAGGGGATGGATTAAATGCAGAGGTGAATTTCTCCATTGTGAGATCAATAAAGTTCTAATTATAATTATAAACGTATTGTGAGGTTTTGCTGGGAACGTCTGGCAGAGTCCCCCGTGAGATGAAGCTTTAACTCCCACCCCTGGGAGAGCTCTGAACACGTTCCGAGGGAGGTGGGGGACATTGAGTCTGAGTGGACCATGTTCCGTGCCTCTATTGTTGAGGCGGCAAGTCGGAGCTGTGGCCGCAAGGTTGTCGGTGCATGCGGCAACCCTCGAACACGCTGGTGGACAAGAGCGTTGAGGGAAGCTGTTAAGCTGAAGAAGGAGTCCTATTGGGCTTTATTGGCCTGTGGGACTCCGGAAGCAGCTGATGTGTACCAGCAGTCCAAGCGGCAGGCGGCTCGGCTGGTTGCTGAGGCAAAAACTCAGGCGTGGGAAGAGTTCGGAGAGGCCATGGAGAAAGACTTCCATACGGCTTCGAGGCGATTGTGGTCCACGATCCGGCGTGGACCACAGGCATGGAGCCTGGGGACTCTGGGTCGGGTTCTCCCATCTCTGGTGCTGAGGTGGCTAAAAAGCTCCTTGGTGGCAAGGCCCCAGGGGTGGATGAGATTTGCCCTGAATATCTTAAGGCTCTGGATGTTGTGGGGCTGTGTTGGTTAACGCAACTCTGCAACATTGCGTGGACATCGGGGGCAGTTCCCCTGGATTGGCAGACTGTGTTGGTGGTCCCCCTTTTTAAAAAGGGGGCTGGAGGGTGTGTTCCAACTACAGGTAGGTAAGAATTGATGCATACTCTCAACACTGTATATAGTAAATTATATATATTTCAATATTGTAATCATAATGATTGTGCTTCACAATAGTGACCACTCCATGTCTATTTCTGATATTGTTATGTGTGTTTCAGAGAGTCCTTGAGCTAGAGGTGGCTGCAGTGGGGCATCAGTTCATCATCATTGACGAGGTTGGGTTCAACCTCACAAAAAGATGAAAGACGGAAAGGAATGTCATCGGCCAGCATGCCATTGTTGAAGTCCCTGGCCAGCACGGAGGGAACATCACAATGTGTGTAGCGATTACCCACCACGACATCATCCATCACCATGCTACCCTTGGCCCCTAAAACACCGCCCATCTGATCACATTCCTGGACACCCTACACAACACACTCATTCCACCAGATCAGGTAGATGGCCCAGAGCAGCTCAGGTACGTTGTAATTTGTGACAACGTAAGTTTCCAAAGGGCTGCTCTGGTTCGTAACTGGTTCACTGCCCACCCAGGCTTTTTAGTTGTTTATCTCCTTCCATATTCTCCATTCCTCAATCGGATTGTGACCTTGGGTACAGTTTGTTATATAGGGATAACCTTATATCCTCTTTTTACCAGATCACAGATAAGTTTGTAAAAATTATCAGAGGCACTGTTGCAAGTTGGATACAGTTTTATTAAATTCTAAAGTTCCTATGGGCAATCAGATTATTTCATTACACCAAAAACTACCACATTAAAAATAGGGGTTCATGCTGACCCTGGAATCCTTATAGCTGAGAATCAGTTAAAACCCAATTAAGTTAGACTGCTTGGGGAGGAATAATAAAGAAAAAGACAAATACAACTAAATGCACCCAAGTGGCCCCCAACAAAAACACACTCACGCCACAAGCCATGGTGAATACAACAAAGAAAATAAAAATAAAACTCCCCTTCCAGTAGTCTCCTCAATCTAAATAAAAACAGCTCAGGACCCAGGGACAGCGTAGGTCCTTTAGCTTAAAACCACGCAGAGGACTTAGCAATAAAAACTCCCCCTCCTTCATTGAAAGGCTAAAATCTAATAATAAAAAAAAGAAAGATTCTATACTGAAACCAAAACTGAACAGGAAGAGAAACTGAAACAGTAATTAAAACAATAGCTGAAACAGTAGCAGGTCAACCTTCTCTGCAGTAAAACAGAGCTCTGACCGTCAGTCTCGAAATGTGCTGCCTCTGCAGGAACCAAAGCAGGATCTGATCTCCTCAGTGATCTACCTGCTTTTAAATGTAGGTGCTCATTACAGCCAGCTGTGCTCTGTCACAGCCTCTTCCATATATGGGCAAGAGGACAGTGCCATGCTTCGGGGACAGCATGCCCCGGCTACAGTATTTTCTGCCTGGAGATGGAAAGTGTATGACCGAAATCCACAAATGCGTATACCTCTTCTCCAAGCTATGGAGGACGCATGTGGAGATATAGCAGCTGATGCTTTTCATGGCTAAAATCACCATGCTAGCCGATATTTCCCCCGCTGCTTGGCCCAGGAAAACATTGCTTGTGATGTGGATGAGGTGCTGTGGCCAGACCGCAACAGAAGAGAGGATGCAGCATAGTAGCATTTTTAGTTTTTTTTTTACTCTGTGTACAGTAAATTCCTCTGTTGTTTTGTATGTGCAACTTTGTGTTGGTTGGGAATGGGATGTACACTATGTACATTGTTTTTGTGGGACAAATAAAATATATTTGTTACTGTGTAGTTGTGTGTTCTGAGTATAAAAACAATATTCTCAAATATTTTACAACACACTTATGTATGTACTGTCTGTAGTAAGTGTAACACTGAACAAAAAAGGCCTAAGTCATTTTAATGAATGGATAAGTGTTTTCCATTCATCATAGTGTTTTAGATTGAGCACATCAGTGTTCAACTGGTTCTTATGAATGTCTATTCATATGATGGTTTGTGTGTGTCATTTGATAACGAAATACCATTTTGAGAAGAAATAACATTGTTTTGAATGTAAAGTGTCATTTTGCAGGAGAATTGAGGGGTTTTGCCCATTGTGTGTGTGTTTTTTGATTTGTGTGGAGTTCTGAGAATATGAGGCATTCTTTCAGAAAATGTGTGTAAACAATTGAGAAAAACTGTAATACGCATACAGAAAGGTTAATGTTGCTTATGGATGTAGTAACTTGGCAGTTTCCAGACCTCTTATGTTTATCCTCAATATGACAACTGCATTTTATAGGCCAAGGTAAATAGGTAAATATTTTAATGTTGTCCCGGTTTACATACTGTTTGGAGTATGGCATGTCGCCTGTATGACGTGCAACATTGTAATTCATTTTTGCTTTGCTTGACTTTAGCATGACAGATTCCGACTCCAGCCTTCAGCACCATCCTACAATACCGACAAAAGAAAAAGGAGGAGTGGCAAAAGTATTCTCTGGGGAGTGTGGGGTTAAAGAAAAAGGGAAAAGGAAAGTTCAGGTAAGTTCCCCAATAATCCGACTGAGAAGCAGCTAATCAGCTAGTTAACATCTGTTCATTGAGGACATTCCCTAATTCCTGATAAGTGAAGTATGAAGAAAGTTTATCGTAGCTACCCAGAATGAGAACATTTGTTTTGCCTGACAATTACCTTTTTCTGTAACTGTGATAATAGTATGTATATTTACACGGTACTGAAAAGTTCCATCCTCCACTTAACACAAGTTGCAGCAATATAACTTCCAAACAGGATTACAAATAAATACATAAGTTGGAGCCTTTTGAAAATTAGCTTAATGAAAACATTAACTTCTGAATGTATGAGCCCCAGTACAACCTGCATGTCAGTATAAAGTGCAGTGGGACACAATAGAATAATATTATATTCTGCGTGGCAGAAGTTTCTTTTTGCTGTTTGCAGCAAAATAGAATTTTTATACCAGCCACATTTTGGCCGTTGTCGATTAATGGGCCAGACGATTAAAATCGACTTGCCGATATATCAGTCAGGCTCAACTCTGCAGAGCTCTGTTAATGAGCTCACAATCAAGTCCTGTGTGTTGAAGCAAAGATGCATCTAAGAGTTGCAGGACACCCTCCCTTAAGGACCGGAGTTTGGGACCACTGGTTTAGAAGTAAAGGTTTGTTCATTCTTTTTTAACTGATATTAAACAGTGCTCTGCCTTCTTCATCCTTTTCCTTTCAGATAAATGTTGGCTTGATGGCCATACAGAAGCATGGTCTTAGGCCACAACGTGGAAAAACTATTTCCCTATCAACAGACCCTGACACTAATGCCACAACACTGCTCAGCCAGGCTGTATGAAGGACTTTAACAAAGATGTGAAAGATGGACCTTTTGTCCTTCTGTATCCAGATGGGACAGAGGTCATTAACATCCCAGGGACACAAAGAGCATTTACTCTTGAGGCATATAAGGCAGAAGTTGGCAAGCCATATCAAAGGATCACTGTTTTCATCTGCATGAAAAGGGACTTTGAACAAGGTAAACTTCAATGTTCGTGTGTGGAGTTTGATTAACAGTGCCTTAATTCCAACACATTTAAATTTTCAAATTGTGAAAAACATACATCACTGGATAAATTATCCATCAGCATACTTAAGTTAGTTCCACCATACAGTTACTTCCTGGAAACTAGAAATATCCACATTTTGTGATCTACTGGATCATGAGTTTCCCCCTTTTGCTGTCTTTATGCCTTTGGATTTAATCTGTTATTATTGACTAAATGTAGTATTCTCTCTTTGTACAAATGAAGTTAATTTGATTTGTTTTGACGTTTTGCAGTTGTGGAATTGTTCAATCTGTCTGACTCTGATCCAGAGATTGTTATTAAAAAGTCGTCAGATTTTGATCTTGCTGATACATTGGTAAGTATAATTTAAAACATATTTAGTCTATTCTTTTTTGATTGTTCAACCACCACCACTACTAGGGCTGGGTGATAAATCTATTTAATCGATTACTCAAATATACAATTTTTAAGATTTAATTTTTGAAAAATAGGGATTTTATTTTGCCAATGGACTCATTGGGCTTCATTGAAGAGAACAAGAATGCTGAATATATATTTAGGACAATATATTGGCAAAATATTGTAAAGAGGAAACTTTTTTAGTATAATAAGAAGCACTTTGAGTTATTGGTTTAATTTTACTATAAAATACCACTAGCAGCAAAAAAGTTATTTATATTTTCATGGCTTGCAATCTTGTTTTACCAGCATGTTTCACAAAATGTATTTAGTTGCACTTTGAATTTAGGTCAACTCCCAGATGAAATAGTTGCCATACAAGCAAGTTTTTAATTTTTTTTTTTTTTGTGAAACAAAAATTAGGAAAACTAGAATTGGATTAATCTAGTTTTCCAAAAGCAGTCCTCTTAATTTCCACCACCACAGTCTGCCAATCCAGGGGAACTGCCCCCGATGTCCATGCAATGTTGCAGAGTTGCGTTAACCAACACAGCCCCACAACATCCAGTGTTGTGGGGCTGTTGGTGTACAGGGAGAATAGCAGAGGAGAAAGAACACAGCCCTGCAGGGAACCGGTGCTGATGAGCTGTGAGTCAGAGTCGTGTTTTCCCAGCTTTACATGCTGCTTCCTGTCAGATAGGAAGTCTGTAATCCACCTGCAGGTGGACTCTGGCATGTTCAGCTGGGAGAGCTTCTCCTGAAGCAGAGCTGGGATGATTGTATTGAAGACAGAGCTGAAATCCACAAACAGGATCCTGGCGTAGGTTCCTGCAGAGTCCAGGTGCTGGAGGATGTGGTGAAGGGCCAGGTTGACAGCGTCATCTGCAGATCTGTTGGCTCTGTAGGCAAACTGTAGGGGGTCCAGGAGGGGGTCAGTGATTTCTTAAAGGTGTGAAAGCACAAGGCGCTCAAAGGACTTCATAACCACAGAGGTCAGAGCGACGGGTCTAAAGTCATTAAGTCCTGTGGTCCTTGGCTTCTTGGGAACAGGGATAATGATGGAGGATTTGAAGCAGGCTGGCACGTGACATGTCGCCAGTGAGGTGTTAAAAATGTCTGTGAACACTGGAGACACCTGATCAGCACAGTGCTTTAAGGTGGATGGAGAAACAAAGTCTGGTCCGGCAGCTTTCCGGGGGTTCTGTCTTCTGAAGAGTTTGTTAACATCTCTCTCGTGAATGGAAAGAGTTGTCACTGAAGTAGAGGTGGAGGAGGAGGTGATCTGTTGGGTGGAGTCGTGGGGGGTGATTGCAGGACTGCCCTTTTGTCTGTCGAAACAACAGTAGAAGTTGTTCAGGTCGTTTGCTAACTGTCGGTCATTCAGTGTCGTTGGCTGAAAACTGATTTTGCAGCTTCTCAGAGTACAGTCGTTTAGCCTCCTTCACCACCTTGCTAAACTTGTATTTTGCATCTCTGAATCTGCATTTGTCCCCACTTTTGAAAGCATTTTCTTTCTCCAGCCTTAGCTTTCTGAGTGTTGCTGTGAACCAGGGTTTATCATTGTTGTAACTTACCCTGGTTCGTGATGGAACACAGCAGTCCTCACAGAAGCTGATATATGATGTCACAGCCTCTGTGAACTCATCCAGACTGGTGGTAGCAGCCCTGAAAACGTCCCAGTCAGTAGAATCCAAACACGCCTGAAGATCCTCCACAGCCTCACTGGTCCACTTCTTTGATGTCCTCACTACAGGTTTGCAGAGTTTTAGTTTCTGCCTGTAAGCACGAATCAGGTGAACCATGACGTGGTCAGACTGGCCCAGTGCAGCACGGGGGACGGTGTGATAAGCATCTCTGACTGTGGTGAAAGATTTCCGGGTATCATCGCAAAAACCAGAGTTAAATAGTAAAACAAAGCAAAAAACAACGCACCAACACACCGTGGCAGCCGTCTGCGGCGCCATCGTGATGGCAGCCGTCTGCCATCACATCACAAATTACATACGCCTCTATGGTAATTTTAAGATGTCCTACAAAAATGCCATTTGCTTTGGCTGTTCCAAATCACCAAAAGTCGGATTTTTTGGGGGCGGTGGGGTGGGGAATCCACCTTCCTGAGTCCATCACAGAAAACAGATGGCTGCTTTATAATGCAGAACATTTTTGTTGCTAGATAGAACCTATAAATTGACCAAAAACCAACCCCAAATGTAATAAACTTGAGTTAAGTCACACTAAAAATATTCTAAACTCTTGCAAATCTAGATTGAAAGAGATTTTTATTCAATGAAGGAGTAGGAAGGAAGCCAGGCAGCCTTCAAAATATAACCATGTATAAAGATACATGATAGAGATAGCAACATAACAACAGATCAGTTGTAAGACAGGCCGCCAAAGTGCCAACATTGTCACTGCAATGTGAAATCACCATTAGAACTAACTTTAGATTAGACAAGCTTGTTATTTTTCTCTTTTTTACTGTGCGTAAGGCTGTCTCTTCCACAGCAACATCTGGATTGTGGGAAATGAAAGGAGTTTCTTATCTTTTCAGTTCCACCACTTCTCTCTCTTGTTCACTTGCTCATCTGGTCAGTAAGAACATTTACACACATGATGTGGAACAGTTGGTATTTATGCTATGTATCAATTATGACACTGTTATGTATCTACCCTTAACAGATTTGTTGATGTTTGCTACTGAGTTTTTAAGTGATTCGCCTTTTCCAGTTGCAAACACTTGTGCAAATACACTGAAACTGCCTCTTTTGGAATCATACAATGTCTTTAAGACAAACATGGATTCTGGGATACAAAATGCGCCGGGATTTGGATGTTATTAAATCTCAAAGGTCAAATGTCAGTTAACGATTCCCATCCAATCTAGTTCAGGTGCTGGTGGCATTCTACCTTTGTAAAGCTACCTTTGTGACACACTTATTTGATAAGCAGCTTAGCATTTTTGGTTGAACATTTTTGCTGTTTCTTTGTTCTCTGAGCTAAACATTTGTAGAAATTAAAACAAATCTTGGACACATTAGATTTTTATTCAGAATGTGAAGTGTCAGGTTTTTCTTCGGTTTTGACTGAATACACAGTAAAGTGTAAATAAATATTTGATTCCATATCTGATGTGCACGTGCTGTTTAATGTGATCAATAGTAGTTATCGATTTATCAGGAGCAACAGTTAACGCAAGATTAAAAGCAGATTCAAGTTGTGTTTAAAACCCGGCTATGTCCTTCAGAGTTAGATATAGTTCTGAGGCTGATTCCCACTCTTGTAGCTGTTGTAGTCCATGTTGTTGTACAGCCTGTTGTAGGTATTCCTCAATGTTTGGATCACCACATAATTCAGGCACTTGCCTTGCTTCAGGGAACACATCCAGTTCCCTCTCCTCAACTGCAAATCCACAGTCCCTTGAACCATATCTGCAAAAACAAGAAAAGAATTTTAAAGGATATTTTACATTAGTTTAAAATGTCTGTACAAGTGAGCACCAGCAGTGATGATACATTAACAGGGCCCTGTTTCAGAAAGATTAGCTGATCTACCGTGAGTAGAAAGGTGCTACTCTGAGTAGCTCTACCGCACGCTGTCATATGCAGCAGTATCGGTTTCAGAAGAGGTGATATCAGCTAACTAAATTCAGCGTCCTATCAACCATGAGTTAAGCACAAGCATGAAAGAAGCCCTCATCAATGGAACACAGATAACACGATTCACCATGACAACGGCAAGAACTGAGAAGCCTGGAAGTGCACATTTCCTGCGAGTGGAATAAGAAATCTTTAATGAAGGCATATGGTGTATATTAAACTATAATTAACAAAAATAAACAAGGCTGTTGCTACTGAACATGCGAGTTAGCGGCAGAGAATTGCTAAAAAATTAATGCATGAGTGATATGAGTGTTATTTGGCGATAATTAAAGCTGTATTCTTACACTACACTCATTCTGTGTAGTTATTTTATTAACCTTGTGGGTCTCAGATGTGCCATTAAAGCCCTGATGAGAAAAATAAAATCAGATTGAATTGGCAACATGTGACATGGGGGAGGAATCAGAATGGATTGTGAGCAAGAAATTTCACGCCTCCACGCTGAGACAGCCCCTCACAGCAGGGATGCTCTGCTATTGAGCCAGACCACTCCTCACACGTCTTCCACTTCTTTCCTGGGGCTTACGAGGAGACGGTGGCTGGGGGACCAGAAGAGCCACCATGTGAGCCTCATGAGGCTCGAATGCTCACAAGCTGGGCAGAAAAGGCTTTCTGTGAAACTAATTTCTCCTCAATGGAGCGACATAGGGGAAATCTCTCTTCGTCCAGAGGATAAGTCTGCAGTCTCACTTCTACTTAAAACAGATGGCGATGTGAATGAATCCGTCTATGCCGAACCAGCTTTGTTTTGCCTCCTCAGTTGTTGCAGGAAACAAACTCCAGACGGAGCCGAAAAGTCGGCACACGACCAACTTTCCCAAGCTGAGGGCAAAATCTGGACTGAAATCTCCTGCTGCATGCCAGAGACTCGGCTGCGACCAAATCAGAGACTGAAGCCAGGACGTCAGACCGGCCTACCCTGTTCTGACCACGTTTCGGCTAGCCGCAGAGCTGCATGCTAGACCTCTGCTGAAATAACCAATGTTTTCCTGGACCACTGCTCTCTTCCTTGGATGGCCAAAGTGAACCGAACGCACACCAAGGCACCGACAGGTTTGTCAGAGGAACGAACAGGGAAAGTTAAATGGTGGTGTGGAAGGTTTGTGTAATGTGTCCACATGGTGTTTTTAAACACATGGAGCTGACCGATATAGCTCCCGTTAGCATGTTGATTATGTGGGAGATTTTTTAACTATTAAACTATATAAAAAAAAAGAAGACACGGGGAAACGAGGTCTCTCTGCTTGCCAACTGGAGAACCCATTTATTTCATATAGTCGCACGTACGAACGGGTGCAAGCTAGAGTTCTGATTACAACATAGTGTACATGCATTTTATATGCCACAGATGGGTGTGTGTTACAAATAAGATTCTACGTGCATCCATTGGTCCGTGCCGTGACCCAGCAGTGTCCACGTGCTTCCAGCCTCCTTTGGCAGACATTGGTCTTATTTCTGGGAACAGTTCCACAAACGTTGAAGAACAGACAACCTTATCTTGTCAGTTGACCTCTGTTTGGGTCACACAGGATGTCATGTCCTGGTCATATTCTGGACTTCTGCTCCCTTCGCCTCGCTGCCAGGACACACAGACTTCAGATGTTTTCCAAACCTTACATATCCTCCCTTGTTACGTTACTTACGTAACACTCCTAAGGAACCCTCTATATACTAAAGTACATAGACTAAACATCGTATAAAGAGAAAATCTGACTCCACACTAATCAAGCTTAGCTGTAATAATAACAACCATCCAAAAATGTAATTGCTTACACAACCAATGGATAATATACTAATGTAATCAAGGTGTCCACATAAGTGTTGATCAACAATGGCTTGTAATAAGTGCAGATTACAATCAATAACACATTTCAATGAGAGAGAGAGAGAGAGAGAGAGACAGACAGAGAGAGAAAGAGATATGCAAAATAGTCATTGCTTTCACATTGGCATCAATCCAGCTGATATGGAAGCGAAAAACCCCGTTGTTGGCACTTATTCATGTACTGTTCTCAGGAGAAAGAACTCTCCCATGGATCTCGGTTCTCCATCGAGCATCCGCCAGCCAGGTCGACCGGCATCAGTTGGAAATCAGCCATGCTACTTGCAATGAAATCCAGCACTTATCATTCAAAAAGAGTACCTAATAGAATGTAACATATACAACCATCAACAAACAACATATGAAATACATGGATTATATATATATATATAATTATCTTGCTAATAAAACTTATACGGAGGGTTAAACAGAAACGAATGTTAAAATATAATGTTATGATAGATTAAACTAACCGGCCGCCTGTGCTACCTTATCTAATAATGCTTGAGATTGAGTAACTTAAACAAGGTTTAATAGGGTTAGTCAGTCTTCAGTTCGTGTGCTTGGTTTGAATGAGTCCATGGACACGTAGCAGAACAAAAAGAGTCCGTCTTGATCACGGGTACTCCTTTCCATTTGGAATGAGTCTGTAGCATACGTGTGAGTCCATAGACGTGTCCAGGCGGACGGGATGTCAGCCCTTTCAATGGCTGCTGCCTGATGTCATCCATCTATACATCGTTCCCACAATCCACCTTTTGAAAATAGGCACAACACAACACACAAACAAAAAGATTACGATCAGCGTTATCACCAAAAATAGTCCTGTTTTAGCGGCTAAAGCGCCCCATTCCCCTAAAATTTCTTCCAGACTTTTCCACGAGCAGTGGTTTCTACCAGCATTCTCTTTTACTTCTTCTTTAAGTTTCATAAGTTTAACCATTACTGCCCTAAACGAACCTTTAGGAGCTGTGTTCATGGGAATGTATGTACAGCACTGATTACCAAACATGTGACAAACACCTCCCTTACTTGCTAAAAGCCAATCTAAGGCTTGTCTGTTTTGTATTACCATTCTACTTGTTTCATGTAATTGGTCTCCCAGTGCCATAAATCCTTCAACCGTGAAATTTATCATCCTTTGCTGATTATAGTAAATGTAATTTATCCATTCAACATTTTTATTAATAGTAATTTGAGGTAAAATAGACTCAAAACCTGCTTTAATTTCATGCTGTGCTTTAAATTCATCCGGAATTCCTCCTGGTTGACCAATAAGATCTAAATAAACTCCTTAATTTAGTCCGTAATCGTCTAGACTCCGACGAGACCTAGTTTTACCTATTTCAATCTGAGCTAATTCTTTTACCCCTTCATACACTAAAGTTAGCGGTACCTTCATTCGTACTAATGCACAGAGCCCTACCCACTTAAGTGGTAAGGTGTTCATTAGCATGTCGTCACCACACATCCAGTAACTGTCTGCCACTGGATACGTTTGATCTCCTAAAAAGAAAAGTTTGGGAATTGTCATAGTTATATTTTTACAGTCCTCTTCTATAAAATCTGGGTTTTCAAACCAAACGGGCTTTGTAGCAAACACTGGTGTTACATTTGCATGCTTAAACCAAGATAACACCCAAGTTACATTACATTTTACAGTGGTGTTTCCTACATTGATTCCTTCATTGTCCTCAAAACCTCCACTGATGAAACATTCGTAGTCTGCGTCATAATCTATTTCATAATCAGTAGGTGGAACATTATCTGTAGTACTAATGTTAAATTCTGCACACAATGATTCTAATTTATACCCTTTCCACTTTTCTAAGTATTGATGAGAATTTCTTGAACCATATAAGAGTCTGCAACCCAAACTACACATAGGTAATTTAAAGAATGACACTGCGTCTTCTCTTGAAGAGAACTCACCATTCCTACATTTTTCACGTTGTACAAATGCACATTCTTTTGACGTGTATTTTTCTGGAATAACCATAGGAACTGCTCCCGGAGCAGCAGTACAGATTAAGCAATCATTTTTGGTTAACTCTCTTGCTGTATACCATGACCAGCTATACCATGTATTACGTATGGCTCTTTGCCATAAAGGATCACCCCTTGGTCTGATTCCATGCCATTTAATATCCTGTAATTTATTTATTGCTTTTGGCATAGCTACTTTTGGATTTTGTTTTTCATAAAATTTATCTAAACCTTCAGAGAAATCTTCACATCCTTCCTTTTCAGAGCATCCATACTGTTTTGGATCTAGTTCTGCGAATTCTAATATTAGGTTGTTGTCCTGATCTGATGTTACCTCAACCGGAGGAGGTGCCCTTTTAATTAATCTTATTAGTGAGGGTTTAGTAGTATTTAAAACTTCCTTTGTGGTTTTAATTGTATTTGAAACTATTGTCTGTAGATTTGTTTTAGTTATAACGGTTGTTGGAGGTTCAGTTATGTTCTCAGGTCGAATCACCATAGGTTTTGTGTTTACCAAGTCTCTAGCAACCTCTGTAGGTTGCACTTCCATTTTACTTGTATTTACCTCTGTAATATCACTATTATTTGTTGAAATTTGTATTGTGCTATTTAAAATTTTAGACGCTGATGTGACCGTTAATGTCTTTTCCGTTAAACTTGTCGACTTATTTAGTCCTGATTTGGTGACTGAAGTAGGTAAAGTCACATTTCCACTAAGGACAGTCATTTTCTTCACTTCTACTGTAGTTCTAGTAGCCATAGTTGTTGGGGGAAAACAATTTACATCTTCTAGTAGCGTCTCTTTACGTGGTAAGTTCCATAATATAGTTGAATCTACTTTTCCACTCGAGGTGACGTCTTCGAATTTCAACTCGTATGTTTTGTCAATCCGGAAAGCTATTACATTTGCTTCAATAATCCATCCACAATCTGCATTCCAAACAGTCATATTACAATTATTGTTTTCTTGATTTTGACTTGATAATTGATGACTTACATTAGTATGCGAATTACACATCCTTCGTCTGTCACCTTTTTGCAGTAATCTAGAGATAATTACGTTTCTTTCAACCAAGTCATATTTATCACTGTCTGGCTCCACATGTATCCTAATTCGGTCATTAAACATTTTAACTGTAGCATTTAACTCCTTATTTCCTATTCGTTCTAATTCACCATTTCCTGATACTACATTGGGATTTTGTAGATTCTTCATTGTTAAGTTATATTTGTAGTTGTCCTCGGGATCCCTGTGGGATTCTATTTTTATTTCTACCTCAAAACCATCGTCCTTTATGTACAGAATAAGTGAGCACTGATTTATCCCATATTCTGTATATTCCTTTTTGACACTTTTTCCACACAATTTTTGATCGTTGTAATAAATGTTCACCTCAAACTCCGTATCTAATTTTGTACGAAATCCTGTATCGGTTACCGTTGCTTTCCATTTGAATTCAGCATGGGTCTCTCTTTTCTTACGCAACCTTTTTGTTTCTTCTCTTAAGTGTTCTTTGAGACCTAGATGAGTCATTAACTTCAGTTCAGCTGGCAAAAACACTGGTGTGTACTTTTTCAAACCCATTAACGTTGTGTTGTACTTATCTTGTTCTGCAAAGGTGGATTTCCCTTTATAGACTGAAGTCCCACATTTCATGGATGTCGATGCATGTCGATCGTCTCGACCCTCATTATTCGTTGCTCGTTCCACTCGTGGTTGAGCTGACGTTGGTTGATGCCGTGGTGCCGTCTGCAGGCTGTGAGAGTTCATCTCCGGCCTTGCTGTTGTTAGGCTCACCACTTCTGCCAACATCCACAGGTGAAATGTCATTAATACCAGTTTCATTGCTGCAAACTTTCTGTTCACAGTCTTTTCCATTGTCTGGCTTCACAATGTCTGTCTTCACAGTGTCTCTGGCGTGTACTTTAGTACAATGAGTCAAATGATACCACGTATCACTCCCCTTTACTTGGACGGCGGTTGCGGTCGCTCGTTTGACCTCAAATGGTCCGTCCCATCTCGAGCTGTTCCATTTATGTCTGAACACCTTCACGTACACCAGGTCTCCTGGTTCGACTGGTCTCTTCACCACCGACTCTGGACAGGAACTTCTGGCTTTCTCCTGCAGATAGATAGCTCTATGGATAGCAGTTAGTTGATCCATATATGCTTTCAATTCAATTCAATTCAATTTTATTTATATAGCGCCAAATCATGAAACATGTCATCTCAAGGCACTTTACAAAATCAAGTTCAATCATATTATGCAGATTGGGTCAGATTATACAGATTGGTCAAAATGTCCTATATAAGGAAACCAGTTGATTGCATCAAAGTCCCGACAAGCAGCATTCACTCCTGGGGAACCGTAGAGCCACAGGGAGAGTCGTCTGCATTGTACATGGCTTTGCTGCAATCCCTCATACTGAGCAAGCATGAAGCGACAGTGGGAAGAAAAACCACCCATTAACGGGAAAAAAAAACCTCCGGCAGAACCGGGCTCAGTATGAACGGTCATCTGCCTCGACCGACTGGGGTTACAGAAGACAGAGCAGAGACACAACAAGAGAGACAAAAAGCACAGAAGCACACATTGATCAATTCAATTCAATTCAATTCAATTTTATTTATATAGCGCCAAATCATGAAACATGTCATCTCAAGGCACTTTACAAAATCAAGTTCAATCATATTATACAGATTGGGTCAGATTATACAGATTGGTCAAAATGTCCTATATAAGGAAACCAGTTGATTGCATCAAAGTCCCGACAAGCAGCATTCACTCCTGGGGAACCGTAGAGCCACAGGGAGAGTCGTCTGCATTGTACATGGCTTTGCTGCAATCCCTCATACTGAGCAAGCATGAAGCGACAGTGGGAAGAAAAACCACCCATTAACGGGAAAAAAAAACCTCCGGCAGAACCGGGCTCAGTATGAACGGTCATCTGCCTCGACCGACTGGGGTTACAGAAGACAGAGCAGAGACACAACAAGAGAGACAAAAAGCACAGAAGCACACATTGATCAAGTAATCTGTTCTACATTAGATGGTAGTAACGGGTGAGCCGTCTTCTCTGGATGATGTCAAAGTTAACAGAACGCCAGACCAGGTGTACCTACTATGAAGAAAAAGAGAGAGAGCAAAAAGTTAAAAGCTGAAATGACGACAGTCATTTCAATGTAATACAATGCAAAACTGGAGAACCGTAGAATGAAGAACAGTAGAAATCAGTACAGTGAGAAAATTAGACCCTGATGTCCTCCAGCAGCCTAGGCCTATCACAGCACAACTATAGAGATAGCTCAGGGTAACATGAGCCACTCTAACTATAAGCTTTGTCAAAAAGGAAAGTTTTAAGATTAGTCTTAAAAATAGATAGGGTGTCTGCCTCACGGACCAAAACTGGGAGTTGGTTCCACAGGAGAGGAGCCTGATAGCTAAAGGATCTGCCTCCCATTCTACTTTTAGAGACTCTAGGAACCACCAGCAGACCTGCAGTCTGAGAGCGAAGTGCTCTGTTAGGAACATACGGGGTAATCAGAGCTCTGATATATGATGGAGCTTGGTTATTAAGGGCTTTATACGTTAGAAGAAGAATTTTAAATTCTATTCTTGATTTAACAGGAAGCCAATGAAGGGAAGCTAAAATTGGAGAAATATGATCCCTCTTGTTGATTTTCATCAGGACTCTTGCCGCAGCATTTTGGATCAGCTGAAGACTTCGAACTGCATTTTGTGGACTTCCTGATAGTAAAGAATTACAATAGTCCAGCCTTGAAGTAACAAATGCATGGACTAGTTTTTCAGCATCACCCCTGGACAGAATGTTTCTAATTTTGGCGATATTCCGGAGGTGAAAAAAGGAAACTCTGGAAACCTGTTTAATATGGGATTTAAATGACATGTCTTGGTCGAAAACAACACCAAGGTTTTTAACTTTATTACCAGAGGCCAAGTTAATGCCATCCAGATTAAGTGATTGATTAAGAAGTTTATTTTTTGAGGACTCTGGCCCAAAGATTACAACTTCTGTCTTGTCAGAATTTAAATGCAGGAAATTTAAAGTCATCCAGCTTTTGATGTCATCAAGACATGACTGCAGTCGAAGTAACTGATTGGATTCATCAGGATTTATGGATAAATATAGCTGAGTGTCATCAGCATAACAGTGGAAATTAATCCCATGCTGTCTGATAATTTTGCCAACCGGAAGCATATATATAGTAAATAGAATTGGTCCAAGGACTGAACCCTGTGGTACTCCACAGGTGACCCTAGAGTTTGAAGAAGATTTATTATTAACATGAACAAACTGGAATCTGTCCGACAGATAAGATTTAAACCAGCCTAATGCTTTTCCCTTAATCCCTACAGTATGCTCAAGTCTTTGTAGGAGAATATTGTGATCAACTGTATCAAATGCAGCACTGAGATCTAACAGGACAAGTATAGACACAAGTCCATTATCTGAGGCCATGAGAATATCATTGGTGACCTTCACCAGAGCTGTTTCAGTGCTATGACGAGCTCTAAAGCCTGACTGAAACTCCTCAAGTAGGTCATTACTTTGTAAATGTTCACAAAGTTGATTAGCAACTACTTTCTCAAGAATTTTAGATAAGAAAAGAAGATTAGATATAGGTCTGTAGTTTACTAGCTCATCTTGATCAAGAGAAGGTTTCTTAAGTAAAGGTTTAATAACAGCTACTTTAAAAGCCTGTGGTACATATCCATTTACTAAGGATAGATTAATCATGTCTAAAATAGGACCACTGATCAGAGGGAATACCTCCTTAAACAACTTGGTTGGGATTGGGTCTAACATACAGGTAGAAGGTTTAGATGAAGCTAATATTCTAGATAGCTCAGAAAGCTCTACTGCTTTTAAACAGTTCAGACACTGCGCAGGTTCTAAGGATTCCTCCAATGCTGCCTCACTTACTGAGGACGAGGTAATCATGTTTGGGAGGATGCCAATTATTTTATTTTTAATGGCATCAATTTTATTTATGAAGAATCCCATAAAATCATTACTGCTAAGAGCTAAGGGGATGGCTGGATCAACAGAGCTGTGGCTCTGGGTAAGTTTGGCAACTGTATTGAAGAGAAATCTAGGATTATTCTTATTCTCCTCAATTAATGATGAAAAATATGCTGCTCTAACTCTGCGAATGGTCTTGTTATACAACAATAGACTGTCCCTCCAGATTAGGTAGGATTCCTCTTGGTGTGTAGAGCGCCATTTTCTCTCCAATTTCCTAACATTGTGCTTCAAGGAATGCAGCTCTGAATTAAACCAAGGAGCCAGCTTCCTGTGAATAATCACCTTCTTTTTCAAGGGAGCTACATTGTCTAATGCAGAACGCAATGACAAAGTCATACCGTTTACAAAGACATCTATTTGTGAATTGGAAGAAACAACATTGCTGCCATCTACTGGGCATTTCTGCAACACGGAGGATATTAAAAAGGGGACAGACTCTTTAAGTTTTGATACAGCATTATCCGATAAAGATCTACTATAATGGAACCCTCTTTTGGGGGTGGAGAACTCAGTTAGATTAAACTCAAATGTTATTAAAAAACGATCAGATAGGACAGGGTTGTGAGGAAATACTGTTAATTCTTCACAATCAATGCCATATGTCAGCACAAGGTCTAAAGTATGGAGCCAAGAGTGCGTCGGTTTATGCACATTTTGAGCAAAACCAATTGAATCTAGGATAGTTTTAAAGGCTACACTAAGGTTATCACATTCTGTGTCAACATGGATGTTAAAATCACCCACTATAATAACCTTATCAGTATTTAACACCAAATCAGATAAGAAATCTGACAACTCATCCAAAAACTGAGTATAAGGGCCTGGTGGACGATACAAAACAACAAACAGAAGAGGTTTTATTGCTTTGCAGTTTGGATGAGGGAAACTGAGGGTTAAATGTTCAAAAGAACTGTAGTTATTAATTGGCCTGGGACTAATTAAGAAATCAGACTGAAAGATGGCTGCCACTCCTCCTCCTCTTCCCACAGATCTGGGAATGTGGAAATTTGAATAATTGGAGGGAGTTGACTCATTTATACTAACGTAGTCCTCTTGTAGTACAACTCTGTTTGTAGCTGTTCAAGTGCCGGGCCTTTGAATGGAAGCCTCCATTCAGGTACTGGCATTGTTCTGCCTGTTAGCATTTCATGCGGGGTTAAATGTGTGCTGTGGTGCATCTGCATGCGATAGCTCATTAGCACAAGTGGCAAAGCATCAGCCCAGTTTAGGTTAGTAGAAGCACAGATTTTATTCAGCTTAGCTTTCAAAGTCCCATTGATTCTTTCTACAATATCCTGACTCTGTGGGTGGTAGACTGCTCCAAAACGTTGTTTAATTCCTAGCTTTGACAAAACACCTTTCAACACCTTTTGGATAAACGCTGAACCATTATCTGAACTGATTTCTGATGGGATGCCAAATCTCGGAATCACCTCTCTTGTCAGAAACTTAATCACTGTCTCAGCTCCCAATGTCTTTGATGGGACTGCTTCAACCCATCGGCTGAACCGATCGATCACCACCAACATGTATCTTTTCCCTTGCACTGGCTTTATCATGTCAACATAATCTATCACAAGATGTTTAAAGGGTCCCTCAGGGACCGGAATATGTCCAATCGGTGATTTTATGCCTTTTCGTACGTTGTTTTCTGCACATATTTCACATTGGCTCAAGATTTCATCCACCATTGCTTGCATGTAAGGTGACCAATAACCTTGCTTTTTCAACTTCTCCATCACTTTCCCTCTTCCACAGTGATCCAAACCTTGTGCTTCTGAGACCAACATTGTCAACAATGCTACTGGTGCAACTAAATGTCCACTTTGTGATCTCCACAAACCACTTTCACTCATTGTCGCACCTCTCTGCACCCAGAGAGCGTGCTAACTCGCACCTGCTTCCTGCTGCATCAAAATGATGTCTTCTGGTGTCACCATTGGTTCCAAGGTGACCACTGGTGCCAAGATAGCCATCTGGCACTTAGACGCTAGTTTTGTTGCCTCATCTGCGGCGTTGTTCCCTTTAATGACTAAATCATTACCTTTACGATGGGCGTTGCATTTGATCACTGCCAGTCTTGATGGCAGCATCATCGATGCAATCAGCTCTTTTAGCTGTTCTTGATGTAATACTGGACTGCCATCTGCTCTTTTGAACCCTCTTTGTTTCCAAACAGCAGCAAACAGATAACACACCCCATGGGCATAAGCCGAGTCTGTGAATATGTTTGCTACTTTTCCTTTTACTAGTTTGCATGCTTCTGTCAATGCTTTTAGTTCTGCTTTTTGGGCAGAGCATGGTTGCTCACATTTTTCTGCTTTGACTGTTACAAAATTCTCTCCTACTTGTTTAACCACAGCATAGCCTGCGTGGTTTCCAAGATGATCTCTGAAACATGACCCGTCAACAAAATAAGTGACTTCCGTGTTCATTATCGGAGTTGACTCTAAATCAGGTCTTAGTCTTGTGTATTTCATTGTTTCTGCAAGACACTCATGTGGTTCTCCTTCACAGTCCAGTGGTACCATGTCAGCAGGGTTGTTCGTTGTACACCTTTGTACTGTTACATCTGGATATGTTAAAAGTGGCATGTACTGTAAACATCTTGCCTGAGTCATCACAAACTTTCCTTGACTTATCAGTTCTGTGATTTTGTGATGGGTCTGTATTGTTACCGGATAACCCATTGTTATGGTTGACGCTTTTTCATAAGCGTAGTAGACTGCTGCTAGACCTTGATAACATGGTGGCCAGCCTTGGGCCACATTGTCTAGTTTAGTGCTGTAATAAGCAATGGCTTGCTTTCGTCGTCCTACACAGGTTTCTTGCATTAGTACAGCTGATGCGTTTATGTTTTTTCTGTTGGCTACATACAGGTAAAATTGTTTATCGTAGTCTGGCAATGCCAAAGTTGGTGCCACTTGCATTTCCTGTTTTAGTGTTTCAAAAGCTATTTTAGCTTCTGTTGTCCATTTTAACACTGTTTTTAACGACTGGTTTCCTGTTTCTTTTATTAGTTCTCTAAGTGGTGCTGTTTTTTCCGCATAGTTTTCAATCCAGTCTGCATTGAAACCTGTCATTCCCAAAAATGTCATCATTTCGCCGACTGTTCGTGGACTTGGAGCTTTGCTGACACCTTCCAGTTGAGAAGGTGAAATGCCAACTGTTCCTTGTGATATTTGTCTTCCTAGGTAATCTACCTGTGGTTGACAATACTGTAGTTTTTGTTTGGAGACCTTGTGTCCTCCCTCTGCTAATCTTTGTAGAACTTTGATTGAGTCCTGATGACAATCATTTAGTGTGTTTCCACAGATTAACAAATCATCCACATACTGTAACACAGTTCCAGTTAAACTGAGTCCTTCCAAATAATTCCTTAGCACCTGATTAAATATGTGCGGGCTAAGTTTAAACCCTTGAGGCAATCGGGTATAACTGAGCTTTTTACCTCTGTAGGTAAATGCGAATAAATGTTGTGACTCTTCCGCTAAAGGAATGCTGAAAAATGCAGAGCAGAGAGCAATCACGGTGAAAAAACGTGCTTCTGATGGTATTGAATTTAAAAGCGTATTTGGATTTGGCACATCCGATTCTGCATCTACTATTATCTTGTTTATTTCTCTTAAGTCATGAACAAGACGGTATTTGTTTTTGTCTGCTTTCAGAACTGGAAAAATTGGAGTGTTGCATTGACTTTCTACTTCCACCAGCACCCCTGCTTGCATCAATCCGTCAATGGTTTTCTGAATGCCTTGTTCTGCTTCTGGTTTTAATTGATATTGCTGGCGAAAAGGAAACCGTGCATTTGGTTTTATTTGAACTGAGACTGGTTCTGCAGATTTTACTAAACCCACATCTGTATCATGTATGGACCATAAGTGCTGAGACATTTTTTAGCATGTCCTGCAGTAATGGTTGATCTTCAGAGGAACCATTTTCCTCAGACTGATCTTTTAGATCAACAGGCACTGTCACAACTTGTGGATTTGCTGTCATTGTTGTTTCACATAGGATCTTGGTCATTGTTCCAATACTTGATTGAAAAATGAATGGGTTATCTGTGTCTTCCCATGTTGCTTCAGTTGCAAGTTTCATCATTGGTCCCAGATCTTTTGCATGAAATCCTTTATTTACAAACAATGTTATGTGTGGTACTGAGTCTGAAACATTGTACCACTCTGAAATGAAATCATTTTGCTTCACATTTAAAGCTGCACCTTGGTTTCCAATAACAATACATTGTGTTTCAAGATTAACAGTTCTGTCTTTTGTAGAACTGTCCCATTTTTCTTCAAACTCCATGCTCTTTGAAATGTCATAGAACATGGTGCAGTGGTAATCTAGAAAAGGTCTTCTGGCTTCTGGAATTTGAGCTTTAATGTACCGGCCCCAGTTAGTGACTACATCTTCAACTGGGCCCGAAATGTCTCCTAGCCAATAAACATTGGCTTCATGTGTTTGCATGTACATTTGAAGATCCAGACCTCTTTTGTCAACATACAAACCCTGAGGTGAACACCAGATTTTTAATTTCATCCTGCACAATGCATCTCTTCCCAACAGGTTAATTGGTGTTTGGTCAGAGACAAGAATTGGTATTCTTATCTCATCATCATCATTTGCCAGTCGTACAGGAGCTGTCATTTGTATTAACTGTCTTGTTCCCGAGAACCCTACTGTTGAAATGAATTTATTAGACATGGGGAGGTGCTTTGCATAATTTGGACTTACACACGTGTAAACTGCTCCTGTATCGACCAGCATCGGTGTTTCTTTTTCTTCAATTAGAATTTTTAACATAGGTTCATTTTCAGCACCGTCACTTACGATCGGGCACTGGTTCTCCCCTGTAAGGTTCTCTGGGCACCCCTAGTAACCAAAATTTGGTGGGTTTACAGGGCGTCTTGTTGGACCTGGACGGAACCGGCCACGCGATTGGCTGCGGTAGGTGTTGTTGCCTCTTGGGCAATGCTCGGCACGATGTCCAAGTTCATTGCATGCCCAGCATGCGCCCATTATTCCAGGTGCGCCAGGCCTGCCTCTGTTAGTCCAGGCGGGACCTCTTTGGTGTCGTCCACGAGGCCCATATGGCTGTGAGTTAAATGCTTGAGGATAGACATTAACCACCGGTTGTTGCGGCTGGGTAAGTTGAGGAGCCGGTAAACTCCTTTGTGTTTGATTTGTCACATTAGGGACAGGTTCTGAAAAACCTTGAGGTGGGGTTACATTATCAGTCACTTTAATCATTGCAGCTTGTGTTTTAGCTTTGTTTTTTCCTGCTAGTTCTCCAAGCTGCATTTGTGCCAGTTTTCTTTGCACGTTTTTATCTTGTTCTGCACTCTTAATTTCTTCTCTTCTGTACTTCTCCACTGCATGTATCACATGATCACGGAACTCTCTGTGAGGCATTGACGTCAGAGCCACCACATCCTCGAGCCTGCTTCTCACAGAAGCAGGCATTGCTTCAATGATGGAGTTCCGGAACAGAGTTGTCAGCACAGGGCTCTTATCAACTTCCTCTTCTGTTTCCTGTTTCCATCTTTTTAGCTGCTTTGCAATATAAGACGCTGGATTTTCTGCATTATCGATTGGATCTCCTCTCAATGCCTTTGGGTCAATCTTAGTGGGATATTCTTTTCGCAGTGCTTCCCACAGTGCTGTGCGAAATAAATTGAAGCCGATTCCATCTGCTCTCTGTTGGAGCAGAGCTAGCATTTTCCCAACAGTTTCCTCCTCAAACACCTTTATCCACTTGCTGGCACCCTCATTTATGTCTGGCAATCTGCCAACCAGGCCGATCAAGTCTTGAGACGCCCATGGGACATAATGAGCAGTGTTCCCTTTTACAAGTATGGGTAACTGTTTGTTATCTGTGTACCTGTCAGGTGCATGTATGTTCGGTCTGTATCTTAAATCATAATCACTTCTCCTGCCAGTAGCTGTTTGTGTTCCTCCTGTCGGGCCCTTTACTGCCTCTTGTTCTAAAAGCTCGCTGGCATTTTCTGGTACAATATTTTGTCTTATGGCTTCCTCATCAATTTCCTTTTCTAATTCCTCAATTATGGTGCGATCAATTTCTCTTTGCAAATTCAACCCTTCATGATCTAGGTTTACACAAAATGAATCACCCTTTGGTTTCATTGCATAGTCTGCATAACAATCAACTCCACCCATAGGCTTCAGGGTCAACGACCTTCTCTGATCCCCAGATATTTTCTTTGCGGTACTACAATGATTAGGTGCAAGATCCAGCGCGTTTACAGGGGAATCTGAGTTCATTGGGCCTGCAGTGTTCTGATGCATTGCAACTGAAGCAACAGGAGAACTTGATTTATGCAAAGCCGAATATATGTTTACTAGGGCGTGATCATTTTGCTGTGTTGCAGGTACATTTTGGTTAGGCGACCCTCCTGCGTTCGTAAAACTGATATGTGAGGCCTTTGTCATGATCTCTTTATGTTCTGTTGAATCGTTTTGGCTTCCACCCCCTGCAGCTGCATCTATGATCAGACTATCCTTGTCCTTGTACTGGAAATCTCCCATTATGTTAACTGTGCCACTTAGAGATGGGTAAAGTCCTGCAGCTTTTGAATATTCTGATTTACCATTTGCAGACTGCTGTCTTATTTCCATAAGCTTCTGTTTTAATGCACTTCTATAGGCCTGACCTTCTTCCCTGAAAAGGTTTAGAATCTTTAACTCAAGCTCACGTTTTTCTTTTCTCTTTTTAGAATTATTATTTGCCTTGTAATCCATGATTCTGACTTCCATTTGCTCACAAAGAGATGTATCAAAACTTCCTGATTCCGGCCAGGGGGAGGTTAACCTCAGTGTCCTTTTGTTCCACTTCTTAGAGATTTTGGGAATTTTTGAAGCAAATTCGGGGTTTTTTAACCCAATAATAACAATAGGAATGTTTGCCATTTTGCTCTGTATTAGTTAAACCAAATTTAAGAAAACCAAAAATTTAAGATGTACTACAGGGTTAATTTGTCTTGCAGAATCAATAAATCCCTGCAAACTGATAAACTGTTACCTCTCAGAGATTTGTTTGCTTTCCTCCTGGTGGGGCTGCAGTCCGCTCTAAAGGGACTGTACTTTGCTCTCTCTGAGTTGAAGCAAAGGGAGGGAGGGGGAGAGGGGGAGGACTGTGTGTGTATTGGCACGAGTCACTGACCGTCAATCAATAACCCAGGGTGCTTACTTTCTCCTCACTGACAGGCAAAATTAAAATAAAAAAAAAACAACAGCAGACAAGCTCGCAGATTCAATAGCTGAAAAGTTTTCCAACAACACACTTTTTAAAAAATAAATAAATAAATAATAGCACACCGTCAGGAACAGGCAGACGCCACTGCCACCAGCGAAACCACTGCACAACTATTGGTAAACCTTCAAACCCAGTTTACATATCTGCACCCACATCTTTTCAACACAGCAGCTCAATACGTAAACACACCTTGGTTCAGCAGATTTCTTTACAAGAAATAAAAGGTTTCCATGCACTTTTGCTTTCTCTACTTAGACACACTTTACCTTTACTCCAGATAATGGGACTTTGAATAGACAAACAAAGCGACAGCAAACAAAACAGTTTCATACATGCATTTTAGTCAAACAACAGAGCTCTAATCACTTAAACTCACACATAGGCATCTGTCACACAACGCATCTCAAACACTCTTTCACTCACTCATTTCTCACTCTCCCGGTAACTTAGTATTTTTCTAATAATGGTCCAGATGCCCAATATTCCTGGATTTTTACTGTGCGCACATATAATTTAAACCATATTTATTGGACCCATAGCGAAAAAAGAAAAAAAGTAAAAGTAAAAGTAAACATTTATATTTCACGTGCTCCTGAACAGGCCTTCTATTTCAAATTTGATAGGCTCTTTCACCTCGTTTACCTAAACCGGAGTACTCAAACAACCCAGAGTGCAGTTAACTCTAAGACACACTGATGATCCAAGAGAAACCTCATTTCTCTTTTACAAGCGCTTACAACTACTGGGCCTCGCCCAACAAAAATCTGCATGCACCAAAACAGGCCTACTATTTCAAATTTAATCGGAGGTTTTTCTCACCTCTAAGCCTAAACCAGAGATCTCAGCTTTACAAAACAACTGCAGTTCACTAAGGCCACATCTCATTGGAGTTACTCGCAAGTCGAACCTCCAATCGGCCTGTACAGCGCTTCACGCTTCACTTACTCAGAGGCTTCACCTCTTAATACTCCGACCAGCCGGACATTTATAAAATCAACCTTTCACGATGATTTCTCTATTCTAAAAAGTGATATATATTAGAAAACTTCAGCTTAAACCGTCATGGTCCGATCCATTTTCTATTCGTCGTCATACTAGCGTTTTCTAACGAGACGTACGATTAAAGCGGCTGGGAGTAACAAGTCACTTCTTTTAAGTTGTCTCTTGTAGTCAATTGTGTAGGAATTCCAAACCATTCCAAATCTTGTATTGTTTAAGACAACTCTTTCCTCACGTGGGAAATAATGACAGAAAGCAAAACAGAGAGACGACCTCTCCCAATTGTCAAACAATCAATAAACACACTCTTCCCAAATCAAACCTCACAGGCGGCAGTTTTTTGTCATTAACAAGCAGAGAAAGAAAGAGAGCAGTATAAAAAAGACATTTACACTTACCCCCTGTCTTTCTCCGTATCTGTGTGTCCCGGCGCAAAGTGGCCAGCTTGCACCGAAAAACCGTCTGGGGAAGAGGATCTCCCTTTTATCCAAAATCACGTCGAAAGGTCACCAATTATGTGGGAGATTTTTTAACTATTAAACTATATAAAAGAAAGAAGACACGGGGAAACGAGGTCTCTCTGCTTGCCAACTGGAGAACCCATTTATTTCATATCTGCTCCCTTCGCCTCGCTGCCGGGACACACAGACTTCAGATGTTTTCCAAACCTTACAATACCAGGCCATTGCCAATATAATTCGAGTGTGTTTTTATGGGTATAACAAACGTTATCTCCACAAGAGTTGTATAAACTGATGGGATATTGATGTTTGTGTTATCCGGTGTACTCATTACGACTAAATTAAAGCCGAAGCTTTTAAAGTCCGCTAGCCTAAATGCTATTAGCTTCTGGTATCATCTGGTATTCACCTGCAGCTCGCTTCAAGATTAAGGTTTGTTTCGTTTCGCTCCACCATCATTCAATAGTGCTATGAGCGTTATTGCCGCATTAATATGGAATATTAATGAGGTATTTGTTTAACTTTAGGATTAGCTGATTTTAGCGACCGATCGCTGCAGCGACCCCTAGCCTCCCAGAGGTATAATCGCAAATTGTTATTTCATCAAATAATGTTTTGTTTAATTTAGACAAACTCCTACTCCAGAACTACAGGCCCATCTCAAACCTCCCCTTTATCAGTAAGATTATTGAAAAAGCTGTGCTTCAACAATTAAACACCTTCTTAACCATTGGTCCCCAATCCTGGTCCTCGAGGGCCGGTGTCCCTGCAGGTTTTACATGTGTCCCTGATCCAACACACCTGACTTACAGGGGTTGGACAATGAAACTGAAACACCTCTCATTTTAGTGTGGGAGGTTTCATGGCTAAATTGGACCAGCCTGGTGGTCAATCTTCATTAATTGCACATTGAACCAATAAGAGCAGAGTGTGAAGGTCCAATTAGCAAGGTAAGAGCACAGTTTTGCTCAAAATATTGCAATGCACACAACGTTATGGGTGACATACCAGAGTTCAAAAGAGGACAAATTGTTGGTGCACGTCTTGCTGGCGCATCTGTGACCAAGACAGCAAGTCTTTGTGATGTATCAAGAGCCACGGTATCCAGGGTAATGTCAGCATACCACCAAGAAGGACGAACCACATCCAACAGGATTAACTGTGGACGCAAGAGGAAGCTGTCTGAAAGGGATGTTCGGGTGCTAACCCGGATTGTATCCAAAAACATAAAACTACGGCTCCCCAAATCACGGCAGAATTAAATATGCACCTCAACTCTCCTGTTTCCACCAAAACTGTCCGTCGGGAGCTCCACAGGGTCAATATACACGGCCGGGCTGCTATAGCCAAACCTTTGGTCACTCGTGCCAATGCCAAACGCCGGTTTCAATGGTGCAAGGAGCACAAATCTTGGGCTGTGGACAATTTGAAACATGTATTGTTCTCTGATGAGTCCACCTTTACTGTTTTCCCCACATCCGGGAGAGTTACGGTGTGGAGAAGCCCCAAAGAAGCGTACCACCCAGGCTGTTGCATGCCCAGAGTGAAGCATGGGGGTGGATCGGTGATGGTTTGGGCTGCCATATCATGGCATTCCCTTGGCCCCATACTTGTGCTAGATGGGCGCGTCACTGCCAACGACTACCGAACTATTCTGGAGGACCATGTGCATCCAATGGTTCAAACATTGTATCCTGAAGGAGGTGCCGTGTATCAGGATGACAATGCACCAATACACACAGCAAGACTGGTGAAAGATTGGTTTGATGAACATGAAAGTGAAGTTGAAAATCTCCCATGGCCTGCACAGTCACCAGATCTAAATATTATTGAGCCACTTTGGGGTGTTTTGGAGGAGCGAGTCAGGAAACATTTTCCTCCACCAGCATCACGTCGTGACCTAGCCACTATCCTGCAAGAAAAATGGCTTAGAATTCCTCTGACCACTGTGCAGGACTTGTATATGTCATTCCCAAGACGAATTGACGCTGTATTGGCCGCAAAAGGAGGCCCTACACCATACTAATAAATGATTGTGGTCTAAAACCAGGTGTTTCAGTTTTTTTGTCCAACCCCTGTACTTCCCCAGTGTGCTGTCAAGTTTTCCAGAGTCCTCCTAATAACCTCATTATTTGACTCAGGTGTGTTGAAGCAGAGTAACAAATAAAAGTTGCAGGACACCGGCCCTCGAGGATCAGGATTGGGGACCACTGTTCTTAACTATGACCAGCCACTTTGACGTTTTCCAGGCTGGCTTCCGTGCTCACCACAGTACAGAGACCGCCCTTATCAAGGTGTTTAATGACATCCATATAAATACAGACTGTGGAAGAACCACCGTGCTGGTTCTATTGGACCTCAGTGCAGCATTCGATACTGTCGATCACTCCATTCTGTTAGAACGCCTGGAGAACTGGGTCAGCCTCTCTGGTACAGCTCTCAACTGGTTTAAATCCTACTTAAAGAACAGGGAATCTTTTGTATCAGTAGGTAACTTTACATCAAAGATGACAAAAATCACGTGGGGTTCCCCAAGGGTCCATTCTGGGTCCCCTCCTCTTCAATATCTACATGCTCCCCTTAGCTCAGATCATAAAAAACAACAACATCAGCTACCATAACTATGCAGACGACACACAGCTTTACATCACCATGTCACCAGGTGACTATGAACCAGTTCAGGCACTGAGTAAATGCCTAGAAGAAATCAATGCCTGGATGTGCCAAAATTTTCTTCAATTGAATAAAAACAAAACTGAAGTAATAATCTTTGGACCAATAGAGGAGAGATCAAAAGTTAGCACACAGCTTCAGTCGCTTCAGCTAGGAACCACTGATCAGGCCCGAAATCTGGGAGTAGTGATGGACTTAGACCTGAACCTCCAAAAGCATTTAAAGATAATTACAAGGTCGGCTTTCTATCACCTGAAGAACATTTCCAGGATTAAATGACTAATGTCTCAGCAGGATCTGGAAAAACTGATCCATGCGTTTATTTTTAGTCGAATTGATTACTGCAACGGTGTTTTCACAGGCCTGCCTAAAAAGTGGATCAGACAGCTGCAGCTGATCCAGAACGCTGCTGCCCGCGTCCTCACTAAGACTAAGAAGGTAGAGCACATAACCCCAGTTCTAAAGTCCTTACCCTGGCTCCCTGTATCTCAGAGAATAGACTTTAAAATTCTTCTGTTAGTCTATAAATCCCTGAATGGCTTAGCACCTAAATATATCACAGACCTGTTATCAGTGTATCAACCCTCCAGACCACTAAGGTCTTCTGGCTCCAGCCTACTCTGCATACCTAGAACACAAACTAAACACGGAGAAGCAGCATTTAGTTCCTATGCTCCACTTATCTGGAACAAACTTCCAGAAAACTGTAAAAGTGCAGTAAGCCTGAGTTCTTTTAAATCAAGATTAAAAACACATTTGTTTAGGATTGCCTTTGACTGTTCTACTTAAACTGTTCTACTGAAACATCATTAGTTCAACTTTTTTAGTCCAACTGTTTTTAACGTTCTATTTTGTTTCTACATTTTATTCCTACTTGCTTTTATTCTGTTTTATTTTCCTATATTTTAATCATGTAAAGCAGGGGTTTTCAAATTCGTTGAAGGTGAGCCTTCAAATGTTGTGAAGGTGAAGATAACCACGCCCCCCCCCACCCCACCCCCCACCCACAAACCTACCCCACACAGGTCCCTGCAGTTAATGCATCTTACTTTTGTGTTCCTGGAATGCTGTGTTTCAAAAACAACTAATAGCCCATTACATGTTTTTTATTTTATTTCTTTTAATAAAGTACATTAATAAAAAAAGGCCTATTAATAAAATATCCATCCAAATATTTCCATCTTACAGGCTACTTTTACTGAAACATCACGGACAGAAGGCCTACTTTTAAAATTGAACTGTCATTAGAGCAAATTCATAAACTATTGTCATCAGACAAACTGAACTAAACAGACGCCAATGTTAAACTGAACTCACGTCAACAGGAGACGTCAACTGAAATAATAATAATAAAAAAGATAACCTGAATTTAACAGACGTCAACATATTCCATATTCCGATTTACATTTTTAGGTAAATTATACACAATTTAAACCTATTGCTATTTTAACAAACAAGTATTTTATTAGATATTATTTCTTATCTGATGTATTTCTGATGTTTGGCACTTTGTTTTACCTTTTGTTCAAGTGCTCTTTAAATAATGATGACAATGATAATGATTATGATCAGAATAAACTTTTGCATCACCACCCAGAAGCTGGAAAGAAAAGAGACTATTTTAGACAAAATATTTTAGGCTAAAATATTAAACTTTTTTTTTTTTTCTTCAATCCCATTGTTATGTTTAGTAATTTCTGCCAAAGGCTGCAGCATTTTGATTTAATCCATCTGAATGCAGTGTTTGCAAGCCATACACTTATTGGATGAAAAAAAAACTGTCTGTGATTGCCTGGTGGGGTGGACAGTTTTTGAAGTCGAGAGCGCAGAGACAGCCGAGCGAACGCGCAGCTGGTGTTGAGTGTTCAATGAGCAGGTCCAGCGCGCGTGCAAAGTCGCGCGCGCTAGCAGAGATGGAACTGAGCGCGAGGACAGAGCGTGGGTTGAGAAGAGTTTTTCAGAGTTGAGTGCGCGCCAGACCGGTTTTGAGCAGGCGAGTGTTGTCTCACTGCGCGCTTGGATTGGTTCCTGCGCGCTCAAACAAAAGGCACAAATATCTTCTTCTCCAGCACATTCTTCGCGCCTCCCCTGTGACTCTTTGGCGCCCCCCAGGGGAGGCGCGCCTCACCTATTGAAAACCACTGATGTAAAGCACTTTGCATTGTCTCTGTACTGAAATGTGCTATATAAATAAATTTGCCTTGCCTTGCCTTGCCTTGCCTTAACTCAGGATTTGCATTGTGAATGGGTTGAAACACATACCAAATGTTCTAAACTAGTTAAGATAATTTAAGCTCATTCCATGTTCTTTAAGATGAACTTTGTTTTTTTAACTCAAATAAAATGTTATTTCATCAAATAATGTTTTGTTTAACTCAGGATTTGCATTATGAATGGGTTGAAACACATACCAAATGTTTTTCTAAATTAGGTAACCTAATTTAAGGTCAATCCATTGTTGAGGAAAATATCTTAGTTGTTACATTAATCAGGCAGTTGTATGGAGAATAATAAAACAAACTCCCCAGGCCTCAGGTATGTGTCTCCCCTTGGGGGCAGGTATGTTAGGTCATTTGTCTTGACCCCTTACAGAGTAGAACAGCCTCTTTGTTTTAAGAACACATAGGCAGGCAAGGCAGATAACAGATAGCTCCCAGATTACCCCCTCCCAAGCAGGGGAGGGAGTCAGTCCTTTAAAAGATGTGTATAGAGTAGGAAAAGTCAGACAGAATCTTTTACATCGCCATGAGCCAGGATGTCAGCTTGTACTGAATACAACGAAATGGTAATGTAAATTCTGTCTCCTTGGAATTCCAATGAATTAAATATGCATATTTTAATGTTTACCTCTGATCAATGTTTTCTCATTTACTGCCAAATCTTAAACCGGGGTAAGATGGGCCTTCAGAGATACGCAGGAGCAGGTTGGTACTAATATCTAACACCATGTTCTTTAAGATGAACTTTGGTTCTTTGACTCAGATCTGCGGTGAACCAGGATTCACTGAATTATTCTGATGATGATGATGATGATCATCATCAACCACTTTTTGTCTTTTGTTTCTTTTGCATGTACATAGTTCCTTAGCTTAGCTTCTTTTTATCTTCATTTTGCTTAGTAGTTTTAGTTATGTTTCACTAGCCTAGTAGAGAGGATTTGTTGATTGAAATATAGTATTAATTTAGATAAACAGCATTATATAGTGATGTTCTCTGGATGTTAAATTTATTTCTGTTAATAAATTCTTGAACTTAAAGAGAAGTTGTCACTCCTTATTCTATGTGTGTGCAGAGTTTGCTGTTAAAAGATTGCCAGTGCTCGAATCATCCCTTTCAACCATTGTCCTGATATCAGCTCTAGAGCTGATATTCACCGGACAATACCTAACAGACAGAGAGTTATTTAGTAAACATTAAATAACTTTAAACAGTGTATAAATGCACAGCACAGACTATGGAACAACATTAAACTTTACTATAACCGAGTGCCACAGTAACATTCCTGACAGCATGACATACAGCTACCTCTAAAAGATTTTCTGCGTCACCTACATTATTAAAAAGCTGCTGCTTGTATAAAAACAAAGAGCAGCACAAATAAATTGTTCAGAACTGAACATCCCCTTGTTATAGGAGAGATATGCCAGCTGAGAATATTGAGATAAATCAATGACAGTGGGGAAAAATTAACACTTGAAAATATATCAATCCAGAAATAAAACATTTAATCATGGTCTAATCAACTTCTCCTAACAGAAATTTCTGTGGAGTATTTGCTCTCCAGCATATAGGCTTCTCCAGAAAAGGATACGCTTTTTCCAACACTCGTGCAGAACATAGGAAAAACTCAGTTTGCCAAAACAGCTATGTTCGGTAGCAGGGTTGTTTCATAGAGTAATGTGTTGTCAGAATTTGACTCAGGGTAAAGGCTTCATACCTTTCTGAAACGGAAAAGCCAGGGTATGGAGGAATTCACCCTAGAAATTACTCTGAATATCCACTAATCTAGCTTTCTGAAACAGGGCCCTGCTGTTTTTGATGTTTAATGATAAATATATTTCCCAACTTATGCTGTAAGATAACACTTTGCATTATTGCTTAATGCAGAAGGGTTTTCATTTTGTGAAGATGTCAATTAGGTCTACCTGTGAGGCAAGAGATAGAGTTCATTTGGAATCCCCCAGGACATGATGCAAGTCTGCTTGGTCGGATCCTGTGTTTGTTCCACAGGTCTTTGTATTCATCCAGGTCTTTCTGGACAACACTGCTGAAGCAAAATCTTAGCAAGCATCGGTGTTCATGGCTTCCATTGAAGTTTCCAGAGTCTCTTAGGTCCCCAAACAAGTCCATCCAAAACTGAGACCTGGGGATAAATTGGATTTAGGTCTACAAACTATGGTCAAAACTTCATATCATGATAAATTTCGGTCGATACCATATAGCTATAAACGAAATAAAAGTCACAGAAAAACTGCAAGAATGTCCACAACAGGTGTCTGTACAAACTGATGACAATTATTTTGTCATTTTTCTAAAACTCCTACAATATAACATTTTAGAAATATTTGTTTTAAAATAATACAAAATACATAAAACTCTGAATTTCAGTCAGTGTCAAATGCTATAATCATAGACTGTAATGTATATAAACTAGAAAAATTAGCATTCCCTGCGAAAATGCAGTGTGAATGCAGTAAGCTGAATGATCTCTAGGCAAAGATGCAGAAGATCTTTGAGGAAGAGAAACAATAGCTGAAAAACATTGAAGAATTTGAAGTAATTTGAACATGAAAGAACAATAGCTGAATGATTAGAAGAAGAAAAAACTGAGGGAATGGCACCAAATATTTCCTAACTCATTCTAAACACTGAATCGTTTAACAAAGCGGAAGTAGAATTTCAAACTTGAATGGAATGAAAGAGAAAGACTATTTAAAGACAGAAACTACGAGATGTCACAAGTTAGGTAAAAACAGAGGGAGGAGAAAGAGAGAATAGGAAGAGAAACTGCAAATTAACGAGCAAAAGGAGCAGAAGGAGCAGAAGAGAAGAAGCTGATGAGAAACACCAAGCTAGATAAAGGAAGGAAAGAAGCAAGCGAGAGAAAGAGTGGGAGAGAGAGAGGAGGAGAAGGAGCGAGCGAGAGACAGGAGGAGTAGGGGCGAGCGAGAGAAGAAGCAGGTGAGAGAGAGACAGAAGAAGCGAGAGAGAGAGAGAGAGAAATGAGGAGAAAAAGAGAGTGAGAGAGAGGAGAAGAAGGAGAGAGAGAAAGAGAGCAAGAGAGAGGAGGAGTAGGGGCGAGTGAGAGATAGGAGGAGTAGGGGCGAGTGAGAGAAGAAGGAGGTGAGAGAGAACAGGTGAGAGAGAGGAGGAGAAGGAGTGGGTGAGAGAGAACGGGTGAGAGAGAGGAGGAGAAGGAGTGGGTGAGAGAGAACGGGTGAGAGAGAGGAGGAGAAGGAGTGGGTGAGAGAGAGAGAGACAGGAGAAGGAGTGAGAGAGACAGGAGAAGGAGTGAGAGAGACAGGAGAAGGAGCGAGAGAGAGAGAGAGAAGATTCGAGAGAGAGAGAGAGAGAGGAGAAGAAGGAGCGAGCGAGAGACAGAGACAGGAGAAGGAGCGAGAGAGAGAGAGAAGATTCTCGAGAGACAGAGAGAGAGAGAAAAGATTCGAGAGAGAGATAGGAGAAGAAGGAGCGAGAGAGAGAGACGATTCGAGAGAGAGAGAGAGAGACAGAAGAAGAAGCGAGAGAGAGAGAGAGAAATGAGGAGAAAAAGAGAGTGAGAGAGAGGAGAAGAAGGAGCGAGGGAGAGAGAGACAGACAGGAGAAAGAGCGAGAGAGAGAGCAAGAGAGAGGAGGAGTAGGGGCGAGTGAGAGATAGGAGGAGTATGGGCGAGCAAGAGAAGAAGCAGGTGAGAGAGAACCGGTGAGAGAGAGGAGGAGAAGGAGTGGGTGAGAGAGACGGGTGAAAGAGAGGAGGAAAAGGAGCGGGTGAGAGAGAATGGGTGAGAGAGAGGAGGAGAGGGAGTGGGTGAGAGAGAACGGGTGAGAGAGAGGAGGAGAAGGAGTGGGTGAGAGAGAACGGGTGAGAGAGAGGAGGAGAAGGAGTGGGTGAGAGAGAACGGGTGAGAGAGAGGAGGAGAAGGAGTGGGTGAGAGAGAACGGGTGAGAGAGAGGAGAGAAGGAGTGGGTGAGAGAGAACGGGTGAGAGAAATGAGGAGAAGGAGAGAACGGGTGAGAGAAATGAGGAGAAGGAGAGAACGAGAGAGAGGAGAAGAAGGAGAGAGAGAAAGAGAGCAAGAGAGAGGAGGAGTAGGGGCGAGTGAGAGATAGGAGGAGTAGGGGCGAGTGAGAGAAGAAGGAGGTGAGAGAGAACAGGTGAGAGAGAGGAGGAGAAGGAGTGGGTGAGAGAGAACGGGTGAGAGAGAGGAGGAGAAGGAGTGGGTGAGAGAGAGAGAGACAGGAGAAGGAGTGAGAGAGACAGGAGAAGGAGCGAGAGAGAGAGAGAGAAGATTCGAGAGAGAGAGAGAGAGAGAGAGAGGAGAAGAAGGAGCGAGCGAGAGACAGAGACAGGAGAAGGAGCGAGAGAGAGAGAGAAGATTCTCGAGAGACAGAGAGAGAGAGAGAAGATTCGAGAGAGAGATAGGAGAAGAAGGAGCGAGAGAGAGAGACGATTCGAGAGAGAGAGAGAGAGACAGAAGAAGAAGCGAGAGAGAGAGAGAGAAATGAGGAGAAAAAGAGAGTGAGAGAGAGGAGAAGAAGGAGCGAGGGAGAGAGAGACAGACAGGAGAAAGAGCGAGAGAGAGAGCAAGAGAGAGGAGGAGTAGGGGCGAGTGAGAGATAGGAGGAGTATGGGCGAGCAAGAGAAGAAGCAGGTGAGAGAGAACCGGTGAGAGAGAGGAGGAGAAGGAGTGGGTGAGAGAGACGGGTGAAAGAGAGGAGGAAAGGGAGCGGGTGAGAGAGAATGGGTGAGAGAGAGGAGGAGAGGGAGTGGGTGAGAGAGAACGGGTGAGAGAGAGGAGGAGAAGGAGTGGGTGAGAGAGAACGGGTGAGAGAGAGGAGGAGAAGGAGTGGGTGAGAGAGAACGGGTGAGAGAGAGGAGGAGAAGGAGTGGGTGAGAGAGAACGGGTGAGAGAGAGGAGAGAAGGAGTGGGTGAGAGAGAACGGGTGAGAGAAATGAGGAGAAGGAGAGAACGGGTGAGAGAAATGAGGAGAAGGAGAGAACGAGAGAGAGGAGAAGAAGGAGCGAGGGAGAGAGAGACAGGAGAAGGAGCGAGAGAGAGAAGATTCGAGAGAGAGAGAGAGAGGAGAAGAAGGAGCAAGCGAGAGAGTGAGACAGGAGAAGGAGCGAGAGAGAGAGAAGATTCGAGAGAGAGAGAGAGAGAGAGAGAGAGAGAGAGAAATTAGGAGAAAAAGAGAGTGAGAGAGAGGAGAAGAAGGAGCGAGTGAGAGAGAGACAGACAGGAGAAGGAGCGAGAGAGAGAGAGCAAGAGAGAGGAGGAGTAGGGGCGAGTGAGAGATAGGAGGAGTAGGGGCGATCGAGAGAAGAAGCAGGTGAGAGAGAACAGGTGAGAGAGGAGGAGAAGGAGTGGGTGAGAGAGAGGAGGAAAAGGAACGGGTGAGAGAGAGGAGGAGAAGGAGTGGGTGAGAGAGAACGGGTGAAAGAAATCAGCAGTGCTGTTTCTACCTGTGTCAGAAGGGGGTCAGGGATTGATTGACCTAAGGAGTCGCATAACTACGTTTCGGTTTCAGACGGCACAGCGTTTTCTTTACAGGACACAGCAGCCCTGGACTGAAACAGCATCCTTGTTGCTGCGTAGAGTAAAGAACCTGGATTATGATAAGCACCTTTTTCTTTTGGAGATGGACCGTATGGAGGTAACACAGACCTCCAGTTTTTACCAGTCGGTTCTACATGACTGGAGAACAGTTTTAAAAAGTAAGAGAGATTTCTCTCAGTTATATGGGTCGGTGGAGGAAGAACCTTTGTTTTATAACCTGGTCATCCAGAGCAGGATTCTGATCTCAAGTGGAGGGTGGTGCACGGGGCCGTGACAACGAACAGACATGTGGCACGTATTGATCACAGATCAGGGAGTCAGTGTGCTTTTTGTCAGGCTGAGGAAACGCTACAGCATCTCTGGCTCGGATGTCCCAGACTGGTTCCTCTCTTCTCATTGTTAAAGCAGTGGGTGGGAGGATTAGGACTCAGGTTTAATAATGAACTGTTTATTTTTGGTCCCAAATACTCAGTAGCACCGTCCGTCCGTCCGTCTTCTTCCGCTTATCCGGGGTCGGGTCGCGGGGGTAGCAGCTTCAGTAGGGAGGCCCAGACGTCCCTCTCCCCAGCCACTTGGGCCAGCTCCTCAGGAGGAATCCCAAGGCGTTCCCAGGCCAGCCGGGAGACATAGTCCCTCCAGCGTGTCCTGGGTCTTCCCCTGGGCCTCCTCCCGGTGGGACGTGCCCGGAACACCTCACCAGGGAGGCGTCCAGGAGGTATCCTGACCAGATGCCCGAGCCACCTCAACTGGCTCCTTTCGACGTGGAGGAGCAGCGGCTCTACTCTGAGTCCTCCCCGGATGACTGACCCTATCTCTAAGGGAGAGCCCAGACACACTACAGAGAAAACTCATTTCAGCCGCTTGTATCCGGGATCTCGTTCTTTCGGTCACGACCCAAAGTTCGTGACCATAGATGAGGGTAGGAACGTAGATCGCCCGGTAAATCGAGAGCTTCGCCTTTTGGCTCAGCTCTCTCTTCACCACAACGGATCGGTACAGCGCCCGCTTCACAGCAGACGCTGCACCAATCCACCTGTCGATCTCCCGCTCCATCTTCCCCTCATTCGTGAACAAGACCCCAAGATACTTGAACTCCTCCACTAGGGGCAGCACATCCTCCCCAACCCGGAGAAGGCACTCTACCCTTTTCCGGTTCAAGACCATGGTCTCGGATTTGGAGGCACTGATTTTCATCCCGGCCGCTTCGCACTCGGCTGCGAACCGCTCCAGTGAGAGCTGTAGATCACGCCCTGATGAAGCCAATAGGACCACGTCATCCGCGAATAGCAGAGACGCAATCCTAAGGCCACCAAAACGGATCCCCTCAACACCTTGGCTGCGCCTAGAAATTCTCTCCATAAAAGTTATGAACAGAATCGGTGACAAAGGGCAACCTTGGCAGAGTCCAACTCTCACCGGAAACGAGTCCGACTTACTGCCGGCAATGCGGACCAGACTCTGACACCGGTCATACAGAGACCTGACAGCCCTTATTAAAGGGTCCGGTACTCCATACTCCCGGAGTACCCCCCACAGGATCCCCCGGGGGACACGGTCGAATGCCTTCTCCAGATCCACAAAGCACATGTAGACTGGTTGGGCAAACTCCCATGCCCCCTCAAGAATCCTGCTGAGGGTAAAGAGCTGGTCCAGTGTTCCACGGCCAGGACGAAAACCACACTGCTCTTCCTGAATCCGAGATTCGACTATCCGACGGACCCTCCTTTCCAGAATCCCTGAATAGACCTTACCAGGGAGGCTTAAGAGTGTGATTCCTCTGTAGTTGGAACACACCCTCCGGTCCCCCTTTTTAAATAGGGGGACCACCACCCCAGTCTGCCAATCCAGGGGAACTGCCCCCGATGTCCACGCAATGCTGCAGAGCCTCGTTAACCCACACAGCCCCACAACATCCAGAGCCTTAAGGTACTCAGGGCGAATCTCATCCACCCCCGGGGCCTTGCCACCGAGGAGCTTTTTAACAACCTCGGCAACCTCAGCACCAGAGATGGGAGAACCCGACCCAGAGTCCTCAGGCTCTGCTTCCTCAATGGAAGACGTGTTGGTGGGATTAAGGAGGTCTTCGAAGTATTTCGCCCACCGACGCACAACGTCCCGAGTCGAGGTCAGCAGCACATACCCCCACTGTAAACAGTGTAGGTACTGCACTGCTTCCCCCTCCTGAGACGCCGGATAGTGGACCAGAATCGCTTCGAAGCCGTACGGAAGTCTTTCTCCATGGCCTCTCCGAACTCTTCCCACGCCCGACTTTTTGCCTCGGCGACCAGCCGAGCCGCCTGCCGCTTCGACTGCCGGTACACATCAGCTGCTTCCAGAGTCCCACAGGCCAAAAAAGCCCGGTATTTTATGTTGTGTTATTGATGAATTGCTTACTCTCAGTTTTTGAGGGTTTATTTATTCATTTATTTTTTGGGTTTCAAACTGTAAGAATGTTGTGAATCTCTCTCTCTCGCTCCTTCTTCTCGTCTCTCTCGTTTAGCTATTGTTCTTTCATGTTCAAATTACTTCAAATTCTTCAAATTCTTCAATGTTTTTCAGCTATTTTTTCTCTTCTTCAAAGATCTTCAGCATCTTTGCCTCAATCATTCAGCTTACTGCATTCACAATGCATTTTCGCAGGAAATCCAAATTTTTTTAGTTATAGGATATTTTGCATGTTCATCAAATTTCCCTTTTATTTCATAATTTTTTGTGCCTAAATTAAAATATTTCCAGCAAAAACCGATAGCTTGTCTGGTTCCCCTATCTGTTACGAAATAAACACAGAAAAAATTACATGTCTAGCATTTACGGATCCGGAGAAATGGGGAGTTTTTCGGGCCATAGTCCTGCCATTCATTTCCAATGAAAGGGGCAGAGACACAAAGTGACAGGCGCTGCAGGTGAGTGAGTTTCCATGGTGATGGAGCCTTATGTAGTTCAGTGAGTGGCTCAATTGACTTTGCATGGCAGCTTTCAACGCCCACTGTGGGGGCTGTGATGAAGGTAGGAAGCTGAGATTCGCAACGTTACTTCTTCTTAATGTTCTTTAATTTTCTCACCCGTTCTCTCTCACCCACTCCTTCTCCTCCTCTTTCTCACCTGTCTCTTTCACCCACTCCTTGTGCTCCGCTCTCTCACCTGTTCTCTCTCACCTGCTTCTTCTCTCGCTCGCCCCTACTCCTCCTATCTCTCAGTCGCCGCTACTCCTCCTCTCCCTTGCTCTCTCTCTCTCTCTCTCACTCCTTCTCCTGTCTCTCTCTCTCTCCCTCGCTCCTTCTTCTCCTCTCTCTCACTCTCTTTTTCTCCTCATTTCTCTCTCTCTCTCTCGAATCTTCTCTTTCTAGCTCTCTCCCTCGCTCCTTCTTCTCCTCTCTCTCACCCGTTCTCTCTAACCCACTCCTTTTCCTCCTCTCTCTCACCCGTTCTCTCTCACCCGCTCCTTTTCCTCCTCTTTCTCACCCACTCCTTCTGCTCCTCTCTCTCACCTGTTCTCTCTCACCTGCTTCTTCTCTCGCTCGCCCCTATTCCTCCTATCTCTCACTCGCCCCTACTCCTCCTCTCTCTCGCTCTCTCTCTCTCGCTCCTTCTCCTGTCTCTCTCTCTCTCCCTCGCTCCTTCTTCTCCTCTCTCTCACTCTCATTTTCTCCTCATTTCTCTCTTTCTCTCTTGAATCTTCTCTCTTGAATCTTCTCTCTCTCTCTCTCTCTCTTTCTTCCCCTCTTTCTCGTTCAGCTATTGTTCTTTCATGTTCAAATTACTTCAAATTCTTCAAATCTTTAAAATTCTTCAATGTTTTTCAGCTATTTTTTTCTCTTCTTCAAAGATCTTCTGCATCTTTGCCTCAATCATTCAGCTTACTGCATTCACACTGCATTTTTGCAGGAAATGCAAATTTTTCTAGTTCTTGTTTAGTTTCAATTGATTAAAAATGTGTAACCTATTTCATTTCTGGTCATATTGAAAGCATGCTAAAGATGTATGTCATAAATAAAATAATGCTTATTACTTTTCCACAGACAAATCTAAAACCGTTTTAGTGTACCCTCTGTCACTATATAATGGAAGCGACTAATTTAAATCACAAAATCACTGCTGATAGTAAATAGTTTTGAAAGAGAAATCTATATGGAATGATAGTCGGCTAAACAAGAAAATGTTAAACATCCAATAGGCACCCTCGTTCGGGGAGCGGGTGTGCCTATTGGAGTCAGTTGGGGAGCTGGCTCCCTGGGATAGCTTCCCAGTCATTTGCTCCCCATCCCCGGACTCCTCCCTATGCCTGCTCCATCACGCCTCCACACATGTAGGTCCTGGGGGAGGGGGCGTTACTGGAGGTTGCCACTTTCTGGTGACGCCCCTCTCCCCAATTTTATCATGCATCTTAGACACCTTCACTTCAAACATTTTCACATCGCACACTCATGTAGGCCATGGTAGGGGGGGGGGGGGGTGGGGGGAAGACGTCTGGGGGGGGGCTTATGTTGTGTGAGCCTCACCTCGGACGGCTCCCTTCACCTCCTCTCCCACTTAGACAGGGTTCTGGGCAGTCGCCCGGAGGGGGTGCGCTGGCAACAGCTTCCTTCCGGAAGGGGGTTGGGCTGTGCCGTGCATCCCCTTCGGCGCTCCCAGTTTTTAAACGCACTTGAGAACAACATGCAACAACACAACATCTGAGCGGGCGTAGGGAGGATCGGGGTCTTCTGCACACCCCCGTTCTCCGATGGCGGCAAGGAGTCTGGGGCCTGGAGGAGGTGCGGGCCACTGTGTCCGGGGTCTTGGCGGGGGGCTGCGGTGCGTAGTCAGCGGCTTGCCAGGTCTGGGGCTGATGCCTCCGCTCCCCCCAGGAGGGGCGGGGGGCAGGGATGGCAAGGGTAAGGTGGGGGAGGGAGGGGGTTTATTAGGTATTTAGGGGGTGAGGGGGGCTCTGGCTGGGTGGCTCGTGCGGGTCGTGTTGGCCCGCCCTCTTTGGGGGGCCCGGTCCGGGTCCGGGGCCGGGGGTTGGGCACAAGCAGTCGTATAGTCGATTTGGGGTGACCCCCCCCTTTGGTCAGTGTTGGATGCGAGTGTTATGTGGGAATGTGTGTACAGCGTCTTTTTTTTTTTTTTTTTTTTTTTAAATCTGTGTGTGGTGAGTGGGGCACAAGGGAGGGATGGCGTGAATGAGTTTTCCATTTTTTTTTTTCTCCCCAGGTATGGGTGTGGTCCGCTCCCTCTCCCAAAAACATCTCAAGTCTCCGCTAGGTGCGGAGCCCATCCCCCCACGTCCTGCCCTCCTCCACTTCGTTGGCGGGCGCCTTGGCCCTCTGGCGCATTGGTTGGCTTCGGGTTTGGGGCGGGTTCCCGGGCGTGCGCCGGCCCACTCCCGGCGGCCTCTTCGCGGGGCCTGGCCCCCCGGGGGGCGGCCGGGGCCCCCGTCGCGGGGGCGGGGCGCCCCTGGGGCCTCTGGCCCCCAGGGCCCATGGCCGGGACCACTCCAGCGGGGCTGGCTGCCGGCGGAGCCCACGGGCTCGTCCCCGCGGCTCTTGAGGGCGTCGGCATTGCGGTGGCTGGGGGATTTCCTCGGGTCGTCTCTGCTCCTTCCTTGGGGGGGGGTTGCAGATATCCTGTGTCGGCCCCTCCTGGGCGACCTGCTTTAGGGACCCCTTTGGGTTATGGGTCCCCTGACTCCTGCCTCTGTGCTCGGGGAAGGCGGGCCTTTGGTTCTCCACAACCACTATCAAGCTATTTCCTTTTGGAAAATTTTCACCTAAACTAGTGCACTCTCACAAACTCCCACAGGTGCTGGGTCCCAGGTATTAAGTGTTCACTTATATACAGTAATCTTATAATTTATTTATTCATGTTCTTTCACTTTCTTTTTTCAAGTATCACATTACACATATCAGCTTACATAATAATATATATGATTTAACAATGGCATCTAGGTGTTATTCGATTGTATTTGTTGCTTAATGTCTGTTGGTTGTACTGTTCTTTTTGCATCTCTCTTTCCAGGTGACGGAGCAGACGGAGAAGGTTTTATCATTCTCTCCCTTTTATCTCCTCTTTCTTTCACCTGTACTCTTTTTTTTTCTTTTCTTTCTCTTTCACTTCTTGTTCTTCCTTTACTCTCCCATTGTCATGTCCATATAATTTGAAATTCTCCTTGCAGGAATCACAATAAAGCTATTTACAAGCATAAATCAAGTGGAGCACTATGGCGAAAGCTGTTCGCTCCACTTGTAAAAGCAAAATCTGTCGAGCTCTATCTGGCATTGAGACATCAATTCCTATTGCCACATTGCTAGACAGGACACTGGGAAAAAGAAAAAAAAAAGAAAAAGAAAATGTTAAACATCAGCTCTGATTAGCTTCCACTGTGTATCTCATCTATCAGACACAAAACTCGTCACTTCCTGTTTTCGGTAAGGCGTATTAAGTCACTTCCTGTTTTCACAGTTTGATTTGCGGTCTGTTGCTCCAGACTCTCTCGCTTTTATCTGTAATCTCTTTGCTGTAACATCTGTTTCCAACACATAAGCACTTTTAAAACATTTTCTGTTGCTGCACATCACGTTTGGGAACTCCCAGTGTTTCAAACGGTTTGCTTTTTGGCGTGGTAAGAGGGCGCTAGCCTAGCCTAGCTTTAACCTAGCTTTAGCCAAGCCTCATAATGGCTTCTCCGTCTGTATCTAAGTCTTCCCCTATCTCCTGCTCTCTGTGTCAGATGTTTAGTTATTCCTCTGCCTCCTTTAGTGATAATGGTACATGTAATAAATGTAATATTTTTGTAGCTTTGGAGGCGAGGGTGTCAGAATTGGAGACCCGGCTCCGTGCTGTTGAAAAACCAGCTGATAGCTGCCCCTTTGCTAGCGCGGAGCCACATAGAGTAACTTCATGTAGCGGCCCTACAGCACCACCCGAGCAGCCGAGTAACCAGGCTGGTTGGGTGACGAGTCGTAGGAAACATAGCTCTAGATTTCAGCCCCCAGATCACCACCAACCCATCTGCGTTTCTAATAGATTTTCACCACTCAGCGACACAGCCGCTGAGGAGCCAACCCTAATTATTGGCAGCTCAATACTAAGAAACGTGGCACTAGAGACACGAGGGACCATAGTTAAATGCCTGCCAGGGGCCAGAACGGGCGACATCTAGTCCTACCTGAAACTGCTGGCTAAGGATAAGCGTAAATACAGTAAGATTGTTATTCACGCTGGCGGTAATGACACCCGGTCACGCCGATCGGAGGTCACTAAAGTTGGTGTTGCTTGAGTGTGTGAGTTTGCTAAAACAATGTCTGCGTAATTTTCTCTGGTCCCCTGCCGGATCTGACCACTGATGACATGTTTAGCCGCATGTCATCATTCAACCGCTGGTTGTCAAGGTGGTGACCCGAAAACGACGTGGGCTACATTGATAACTGGCGAACTTTCTGGGGAAAACCTGGTCTGATCCGGAGAGACGGCATCCATCCCACTTTGGATGGTGCAGCTCTTCTTTCTGGGAATCTGGCCGGATTTTTATTAGTTCTCCTAAATGCTGACAACCCAGGGTCCAGACCAGGAAGCAGAGCCCAAGTTTAACACACCTCTCTGCAGCTTCTGTACTGTTACCCACCCATTACCCTATTGAGACGGTGTCTTTCTCACGGCCAAAACTAAAATTAAAAACGGATTTAAAAGGAGCAAATCATAAAAACCTAATAAAAATCAACACTGCTCACTTTGAACCAAAAAATAAAACAATTAAATGTGGTTTATTAAATATCAGGTCTCTCCCCCCAAAGACTTTGTGAGTTAATGAATTGATTTCTGATAATCAGATTGATTTATTGTGTCTCACAGAAACCTGGCTACAAGAGGACTACGTTAGTATAAATGAGTCAACTCCCTCCAATTATTCAAATTTCCACATTCCCAGATCTACGGGAAGAGGGGGAGGAGTAGCAACTATCTTTCAGTCTGATTTATTAATTAGTCCCAGGCCAATTAATAATTACAGTTCTTTTGAACATTTAACCCTCAGTTTCCCTCATCCAAACGGCAAAGCAATAAAACCTCTTCTGTTTGTTGTTTTGTATCGTCCACCAGGCCCTTACACTCAGTTTTTGGATCAGTTGTCAGATTTCTTATCTGATTTGGTGTTAAACACTGACAAGGTTATTATAGTGGGTGATTTTAACATTCATGTTGACACTGAATGTGATAACCTTAGTGTAGCCTTTAAAGGGGAAGTCCGGTCAACAAGGAAAAATCAGGGTATCATTAGCTATAACTAAAACTAATACGTTCGTGGTTATTTAATGAACTTATCTTTAATCAATAAGAAAATAAAAACATAAATTGTCGTCTGAATCGTTTGACATCACATCCTGCGACGTAGAAAAGCGGAAGCGGCGACAGCATTTCTCTCCGCTTTCCATGCAAAGTCAATAGGAGCCGTTCTACACAGCTGCGATCATCAATAATTATTTCGGATTTCCAGAGGACTTCACCGCTGACATTCCCAAGAGCTATTGCTGAAGCAACAATGCCCACGTGCATGGCCATCGGATGTTCCAACACAACTGGTAAAAGTGGAAAAAACATAGCTTATTTCAACTTCCCGATTCATGAGCCACCGGGCTCGGCGCTGGATTGCCAACTTGAAGAGCGGATTTAAGATAAGATAGTCTTTATTGATCTCACAATGGAGAAATTCACTCGTCACATCGGCTCATACAAGAAGGTGCAGAGTAGGGAAGGTGCATTCAATTATATACAATGGGTCTTCATATATACAGTGGATCAAAAAGAATACCAAAAAAAAACAAAAAAAAAATGAAATAGGAATGGGCATATGATGTCTCATTTACATTCTTAGTGGTCTATATATATATAAACATATCTATATACTTAAATATATACATATATCTATGCGCCTAAATACATACGTACTTACGCGTATATATGTGCATATACATTCGTGTATACATTTGTACATGCATACATACATGTGTACTGACATATGTTCAGGTGTTGATAGCAGCAGAAATCACTACATCAGGATTATTGCACGGGTTGTAGTACAGTATATTAAATAGATTATTGCACATTAGTTATTGCTCATTAATTATTACAGTTGTGGTCACAGTTACAGTGCAGCATTGTAAAATCTGATAGCAGCAGGGATGAATGACCTGCGGTAACGCTCCTTCTTACAGACTGGATGTCTAAGTCTGTCACTAAAGGAGCTGCTCAGCTCCTCTACAGTCTGGTGCAGGGGGTGGAAGGTGTTGTCCATAATGGATGTGAACTTGGACAACACCCTCCTCTCAGCTACTTCCTCCACCGAGTCCAGAGCACAGCCCAGGACAGAAGTGGCCTTCCTCACCAGCTTGTTCAGCCTCTTTCTGTCCCGCTCTGTGCTGCCAGGAGCCCAGCAGACGACGGCGTAGAGGAGGGCTGAGGCCACCACAGAGTCATAGAAGGTTTTTAGCAGAGGCCTGCTCACTCCAAAGGACCTCAGCCTCCTCAGGAGGTGGAGGCGGCTCTGGCCCTTCTTATACAGGGCGTCGGTGTTGTGTGTCCAGTCCAGTTTATTGTTGACGTGAACACCCAGGTATCTGAAACTCTCTACAGTTTCTATGTCCTGCCCCTGGATGTTCACAGGTGAGTGAGGTGGGGGTCTTCTCCTGAAGTCGATCACCATCTCCTTGGTCTTACTGGTGTTTAAGCACAGATCGTTCTTCTCACACCAGTCCACAAAGTCCATGATGACCGACCGGTACTCCAGCTCGTTCCCCTCAGACACACAGCCCACAATGGCCGAGTCATCAGAGAACTTCTGAAGGTGGCAGCTGTCTGTGTTGTAGGTGAAGTCCGAGGTGTAGAGGGTGAAGAGAAATGGAGACAGGACGGTGCCCTGGGGGGCCCCGGTGCTGCAGAGTGCCACCTCTGACTGACAGCCGTGCAGCCGCACGTACTGAGGGCGGTCAGTGAGGTAGTCCATGGTCCAGTCAGCAAGATGTTTGTCCACCCCAGCGTCCTCCAGCTTCTCCCTCAGCAGCACCGGTCTGATGGTGTTAAAAGCGCTGGAGAAGTCAAAGAACATGACTTTCACAGCGCTCCCAGTGGTCTCCAGGTGGGTGAGCGCCCGCTGCAGCAGGTAGATGATGGCGTCCTCTACTCCGATGTTGGGCTAGTAGGCAAACTGCAGTGGGTCCAGGGTGGGGCTCACCACGGTGCGCAGGTGTGCTAGGATGAGGCACTCCATGGTCTTCATCAGGTGGGAGGTCAGGGTGACTGGTCTGAAGTGGGCCGGTTCCCTGGCGTGCGGCGTTTTGGGAACCGGTACCACACATGAGGTCTTCCACAGGGTGGGCACCACCCCGAGGCTGAGGCTCAGGTTGTAGATGTAGCTGAGGACCTCACAGAGCTCGTCTGCACAAGTCCTCAGCAGCCTGGGGGGGATGCCGTCCGGTCCTGAGGCTTTCCTTTGTTTCAGCCTCGTCAGCTGTCCTCTCACCTGCATTGGTGTGACTGTGAGGGGGGAGGAAGGCAGGACTGAAGGTGTGGATGGGTCGGTCGTTGATAGGAGTGGCGGTGGGGGGGATGGTAGGTCTCTGGAGGGCTGGTGGTTGGCGACGTGTGGAGAGTTGACGGCAGGGAGGGGGCCAGTGTGGGGGGAGTCGAACCGAGTGAAGAATGTGTTCAACTCATCTGCAGACTTGGTGTCACCGTCTGCAGCCCTGCTGGTCCTCTGCCCAAACCCGGAGATGTTCTTCAGACCTCTCCACACATCTCTTACGTTGTTCTGCGCCAGCTGCTCCTCCATCTTCTTCCCATAATCCTTTTTTGCCGCCCTGATCTTCCACTGGAGTTCCCTCTGAACTCTGCGCTGCTCCTCTCGGTCCCCTGAGTAGAAAGCCCTCTTCTTCTGGTTCAGGAGAACTTTCAGCTCAGGGGTCACCCAGCGGGGGTTGTTTGGAAAGCATCGTAGCCGTCGTGATGGCACGATGCTCTCCACACAGAAGTTCATGTAGTCAGTGATGCATTCAGTCAGGCTGTTGATGTCGTCTCCATGAGAGCTTTGGAACATGCTCCAGTCTGTGGTTCTGAAGCAATCCCTCAGCTTCTCACTGGCTTCGTCTGACCAAACTTTCACTGACTTCTTCTGTGCCTTTTGTCTCCTCACCAGGGGAATGTAATGGGGGAGCAGGTAGATGAGGTTGTGGTCTGAGCGTCCCAGAGGGGGGAGGGGGGCGGAGGTGTAAGCGTCCTTAACGTTAGCATAAAAAAGGTCCAGCGTTTTATTGTCCCATGTTTTTACACGTGACGTACTGGGTGAGCGTGGGGAGGGTGGAGCGGAGGGAGGCATGGTTGAAGTCCCCTGTGATCAGCAGGAAAGCGCGGGGGTGCTGTGTTTGCAGATTGTTTACAGCGGCGTGGATCCGCTCACACGCGGCGGCGGCGTCCGCGGAGGGAGGGATGTAAACACAGAGCATGATCACGTGGCCGAACTCTCTCGGCAAGTAATAAGGTCTCAAACTCACTGCGAGAAGTTCAACATCCGAGCAGCATATCTGCTGCTTCACGTGAACATGCGCCGCGCCACACCACCTCTCATTCACAAACACCGCCAGCCCTCCCCCTCTCTTTTTTCCGCTCCCCGCAAAAGTTCTGTCCGCGCGGATAAGTTTAAAGCCGTCCAGGGAGACCACTGAGTCCGGGACAGATTCATCTAACCACGTCTCCGTGAAGCACATAATACTAGCGTCTCTGTACTTACTTTGGAAACGGGTTAGTGCTGTGAGTTCCTCGGTCTTGTTCCGTAAAGATCTAACGTTTCCCGTGACAACCGATGGTAGATATCCTTTCCTCCGCTTCGTCCTGCCGCCCTGACGTCTTCTCCGCCTCCTCCGTATTTCTGCGGGGATGTATAGTTTCTCAGCGTGATGATGAACGGGGCCGCAGCGCGAGGAGTCACGTAGTCCGAGAAGCTGGTTCCTCGTGTAGATCAGGGGACGCTCGGAGTTGCGGACAAAGGGATCTCCACTTGCGGCATCGAAATGTGCCGAAAGTAACAAAAATATAATCACTAGACTCCCAAAAGTTGGTTTCTTCAGGGCATCTAGGCTTAGAATACCCGATCCAGTATTCAATAATATACAAGCAATCCAGAAAACACAATAAAAAGGAGAAAGTAGGAAAAGAAGGGATACAGCCGATGTGACTGGCTGCTGCCTGCGCAGCGCCATCTTGCTTGATTTGCCATCTAACTTCTGGCCAGAGAGAAAACACGTCATATGCAGTGACCATCTCGAAGAAGAATGTTTTGAACATGACATGAGGGCGAGGATTTTCAGTAAGTTATTTTTAAATTTTAAATTTTAAATTTAGAAGTTATGGGGATGGTTACCGACCAGAGGGGCCGCCCCAGCAGTTGCTGGAATGCTTTTATATTTTAATACTTAAACAATAATGACCACCTGCCCTATTTGCTAGGGGGCAAATATATAACTTAAGTCACTTCAGCGCGATCTCTCCTCCGCTGTGTGTGTGTGTGTGTGTGTGTGTGTGTGTGTGTGTGTGTGTGTGCGTGCGCTCTGCTGCAGCGCCGGCAAAGCCGTGCTCCGCCCAGCATGTGCTGGAATGCTTTTATATTTTATTATTTATACAATAATGACCACCTGCCCTATTTACTAGGGGGCAAATATATAACTTAAGTCACTTCAGCGCGATCTCTCCTCCGCTGTGTGTGTGTTTGTGTGTGTGTGTGTGTGCGTGCGCTCTGCTGCAGCGCCGGCAAAGCCGTGCTCCGCCCAGCATGTGCTGGAATGCTTTTATATTTTATTATTTATACAATAATGACCACCTGCCCTATTTACTAGGGGGCAAATATATAACTTAAGTCACTTCAGCGCGATCTCTCCTCCGCTGTGTGTGTGTGTGCGCGCGCTCTGCTGCAGCGCCGGCAAAGCCGTGCTGCGCGGAGCGCGCGCGCACACACACACACGCGCGTGTATATATATATACTGTAGGACCCGACTGAGTTTGCAATGGAAATAGGTACGCTTGATTCCGTCAAAAGTCCGGTTTCTGTCAAGAAACTCTTCTAAAACATCCATATCGCTATCAGATGATGATGACTCCACGGAACTCTCATCACTGTCACTAAATACTTCATCACTCTCTGCTTCGTACAGAGCACCAGTCGTAGCCATCTTGGAAAATAGTGCGCCGTGACAAACAGAGCGTTGAAACTTGCTCAACAGCGGGTCCGCCGAGTGACGTCAAAAAATGGGAGGTGACAGTACTATTCTTGACCAAGATGGATTCCTCCACATAAACATGATTAAATGAGAATTATTCTTAATTAAAAAAACGTATAATTTTTTGCACAGTATGTAGTAGTTTTATATTTAAAGTACTTTCAGCAGTTTGAATTCTGATTTTGACCGGACTTCTCCTTTAAAACTATCCTAGATTCAATTGGTTTTGCTCAAAATATGTATAAACCGACGCACTGTTGGCTTCATACTTTAGACCTTGTGCTGACATATGGCATTGATTGTGAAGAATTAACAGTATTTCCTCACAACCCTGTCCTATCTGACCATTTTTAATAACCTTTGAGTTTAATTTAACCGAGTTCTCCACCCCCAAAAGAGCGTTCCATTATAGTAGACCTTTATCGGATAATGCTGTATTAAAACTTAAAGAGTCTGTCCCCTTTTAATATCCTCAGTATTGCAGAAATGCCCTGTAGATGGCAGCAATGTTGTTTCTTCCCATTCACAGATAGACACAATTGTTAACGGTGTGACTTCGTCATTGTGTTCTGCATTAGACAACGTAGCTCCTTTGAAAAAGAAGGTGATAATTCACCGGAAGATGGCTCCCTGGTTTAATTCAGAGCTGCATTCCTTGAAGCACAATGTTAGGAAATTGGAGAGAAAATGGCGCTCTACACACCAAGAGGAATCCTACCTAATCTGGAAAGACAGTCTACTGTTTTATAAAAAGCCCCTTCGTAGAGCTAGAGCAGCATATTTCTCATCATTAATTGAGGAGAATAAAAATAATCCTAGATTTCTCTTTAGTACGGTTGCCAAACTTACCCAGAGCCACAGTTCTGTTGATCCATCCATTCCCTTAGCTCTTAGCAGTAATGACTTTATGGGATTCTTCATAAATAAAATTGATGCCATTAAAAATAAAATAATTGGCATCCTCCCAAACATGATTACCTCGTCCTCAGTGAGTGAGGCAGCGTTGGAGGAATCTTTAGAACCTGCGCGGTGTTTGAACTGTTTAGAAGCAGTAGAGCTTTCTGAGCTATCTAAAATTTTAGCTTCAGCTAAAACTTCTACCTGCATGTTGGACCCAATCCCAACCAAGTTGTTTAAGGAGGTATTCCCATTGATTAGTGGCCCTATTTTAGACATGATTAATCTATCCTTAGTAAATGGATATGTACCACAGGCTTGTGGTAGCTGTTATTAAACCTTTGCTTAAGAAACCTTCTCTTGATCAAGATGAGTTGGTAAATTACAGACCTATATCTAATCTTCTTTTCCTATCTAAAATTCTTGAGAAAGTAGTTGCTAATCAACTATGTGAACATTTACAAAGTAATGACCTACTTGAGGAGTTTCAGTCAGGCTTCAGAGCTCATCATAGCACTGAAAGAGCTCTGGTGAAGGTCACAAATGATATTCTCATGGCCTCAGATAATGGACTTGTGTCTGTACTTGTCCTATTAGATCTCAGTGCTGCATTTGATACAGTTGATCACAATATTCTCCTACAAAGACTTGAGCATACTGTAGGGATTAAGGGGAAGGCATTAGGCTGGTTTAAATCTTATCTATCGGACAGATTCCAATTCGTTCATGTTAATAATAAATCTTCTTCAAACTCTAGGGTCACTTCAGGAGTACCACAGGGTTCAGTGCTTGGACCAGTTCTCTTTACTATATATATGCTTCCAATTGGCAAAATTATCAGACAGCATGGGATTAATTTCCATTGTTATGCTGATGACACTCAGTTATATTTGTCCATAAATCCTGATGAATCCAATCAATTACTTCAACTACAGTCATGTCTTGATGACATCAAAAGCTGGATGACTTTAAATTTTCTGCATTTAAATTCTGACAAGACAGAAGTTGTAATCTTTGGACCAGAGTCCTCAAAAAATAAAGTTCTTAATCAATCACTTAATCTGGATGGCATTAACTTGGCCTCTGGTAATAAAGTAAAAAATCTTGGTGTTATTTTTGACCAAGACATGACATTTAAATCCCATATTAAACAGGTTTCTAGAGTTTCCTGTTTTCACCTCAGGAATATCGCCAAAATTTGAAACATTCTGTCTAGGAGCGATGCTGAAAAACTGGTCCTTGCATTTGTTACTTCAAGGCTGGACTATTGTAATTCTTTGCTATCAGGAAGTCCACAAAATACAGTTCAAAGTCTTCAGCTGATCCAAAATGCTGCAGCAAGAGTTCTGATGAAAATCAACAAGAGGGATCATATTTTTCCAATTTTAGCTTCCCTTCACTGGCTTCCTGTTAAATCAAGAATAGAATTTAAAATTCTTCTTCTAACGTAGAAAGCCCTTAGTAATCAAGCTCCATCATATATCAGAGCTCTGATTACCCCGTATGTTCCTAACAGAGCACTTCGCTCTCAGACTGCAGGTCTGCTGGTGGTTCCTAGAGTCTCTAAACGTAGAATGGGAGGCAGATCCTTTAGCTATCAGGCTCCTCTCCTGTGGAACCAACTCCCAGTTTTGGTCCATGAGGCAGACACCCCGTCTACTTTTAAGACTAATATTAAAAGTTTCCCTTTTGACAAAGCTTATAACTATAGTGTCTTATGTTACCCTGAGCTATCTCTATAGTTATGCTTTTATAGGCTTAGGCTACTGGAGGACATCAGGATCTATTTTTCTCACTCTATTGAGTTCTACTGTTCTTCAATTAAGCAGTGCTTGTCATCATTTCTGCTTATATCTTTTTGTTCTCTCTCTTTTCTCTTCATAGTAGGTACACCTGGTCTGACGTTCTGTTAACTGTGACATCATCCAGAGAGATTTGCTGTCGATAATCCCTAACTGTGGCTTGCTGAGCCAGCATAATAGTCCGTATGTGCATGACAGAAGGTGCACTGTATCGCTGCTAGAATCCCGTTTTCTGTTCCGAGGTCTGTTCAGTCTCATTGGTATCACACCAAGACTCTTTACACAGGATATATAATTGTGAGCGATGACAGATGGATTGTTGTTTGTTGTTCCACAAACAAGCCACATCATCCTTCTTGAAAAGCCATCTACATGTATACATCCCGAGAGGGCTAAGCCAAAGGGCTTCAGTTTGTCATAGCCATCTACATGCCATATGTAATTGGGCCCCACGGAGTGGTACGTGCGTCTTGCAAACCTCCTGCGAGTCCTTGAAGCAATCTCTTGAGTATTAAGTTGCCTCAACAGCCTCCTAACGACATCACGCTTGACTCACAGCTTGTGTTTTTGTTTTAGGACTTGCCACATGTTAATAAATGTTTCACCTTATACACATTCTACAGAGCCTTGTTGCATTCACTGTTTGCTGTACTTTTGACAATTGTCATTGGTGAGAGTGGTTGTACTGAAAAACATTATTATTATGGGTGGGACAAGAGATGTCTCTGGTGCTGAGCAGGAGGCGCTGTGACTACGTTATGTTGACATTGATTTGGTAGTGGATGAAGAATTCATAGGGTTGTATGAAGCAACTTCTACCACAGATGAAAAGCTTGCTAGGGTCATTCTGGATGTTCTGTTGAGGCTGAATTTGCCAAGATCAGGGTGTTAATGTGTGCATCAATAACTGACTATAGTATAACGTGCTTTGGGGGTCATCGGACTTAATAAAGTGCTTTACAAGTACAGGCCATTTACCATACAATAACGGGCCTCATAGGTCAGGCATATGATGGAGCTTTTAATACGGCTGGAAAGTACTCAGGTGCACATGCTGTTATTCAGCGAGCATAATCACTAGCACCAAATATACATTGTGGAGCACACTGTGTCAACTTAGTTACACAACAAGGGATTGCTGCAAAGCCATGGACAATGCAGACGACTGTCCCTGTGGCTCTATGGTCTTTCAGGAGGAGTGAATTCTGTTTGTCGAGACTTGATGTAATCTACTGGATTTCCTTAGATAGGACATTTTTTTGACCAATCTGTATAATCTGATTGAATTTGACTTTGGAAAGGGCCTTGAGATGACATGTATCATGAATTGGCGCTATAAAAATTAAAATGAATTTGATTGCTCAACCTCGTGTGTTGTGCGAAATGCACTTGACTGGATATATGACCTTGGCATATTTTTGGCCAATCTGGTAAGGTGAAAGACAAGTTTAAGGCCTTAAGAGAAGGGCTGCCCCGTCCATCAGGCCTTTATGTCCTACAAGGTGGACGGTACGCTCACCTGCTATCTGTGCTGTTCTGAGTCAATATGGGATGGTACCAAGTGCACCAGATTAGATGGCTGCAAGCATGGGCGTAGGTTTGCATAGGGACCATAGGGACATGTCCCTACCAACATGTTGGACCGACCTACTTGTACCTACCAATAATTTGATGTGAATAACATTTTTCTAATTCATGGGCATAGGTTTGCATAGGGACATGTCTACCAACATTTTGGACCGACCTACTTGTCGCTACCAATAATTTGATGTGAATAACAACTTTCTAATTTATAATACAATGTTGTTGCTGCAATCGCACTCTTAAGCATTCCTGGAAAGGTCTATTCCGGGGTTCTGGAAAGGAGGGTCCGTTGGATAGTCGAATCTCGGATTCAGGAAGAGCAGTGTGGTTTTCGTCCTGGCCGTGGAACACTGGATCAGCTCTACACCCTCAGCAGGATCCTGGAGGGGGCATGGGAGTTTGCCCAACCAGTCTACATGTGCTTTGTGGATCTGGAGAACGCATTCGACCGTGTCCCTCGAGGGATCTTGTGGTGGGTACTCCGGGCCCTTTAATAAGGGCTGTCAGGTCTCTGTATGACCGGTGTCAGAGTCTGGTCCGCATTGCCGGCAGTAAGTCGGACTGGTTTCCGGTGAGAGTTGGACAAAGTTTGCCCTTTGTCACTGATTCTGTTCATAACTTTTATGGACAGAATTTCTAGGTGCAGCCAAGGTGTTGAGGGGATCCGTTTTGGTGGCCTTAGGATTGCGTCTCTGCTATTCGTAGATGACGTGGTCCTATTGGCTTCATCAGGGCGTGATCTACAGCTCTCACTAGAGCGGTTCGCAGCCGAGTGCAAAGTGGCCGGGATGAGAATCAGTGCCTCCAAATCCGAGACCATGGTCTTGAACCGAAAAAGGGTAGAGTGCCTCCTCCGGGTTGGGGAGGATGTGCTGCCCCTAGTGAAGGAGTTCAAGTATCTTGGGGTCTTGTTCACGAATGAGGGGAAGATGGAGCGGGAGATCGACAGGTGGATTGGTGCGGCATCTGCTGTGAAGCGGGCGCTGTACCGATCTGTTGTGGTGAAGAGAGAGCTGAGCCAAAAGGCGAAGCTCTCAATTTACCGGTCGATCTACGTTCCTACCCTCGTCTATGGTCACGAGCTTTGGGTCGTGACCGAAAGAACGAGATCCCGGATACAAGCGGCCGAAATGAGTTTTCTCTGTAGTGTGTCTGGGCTCTCCCTTAGAGATAGGGTGAGGAGCTCAGTCATCCGGGGAGGACTCAGAGTAGAGCCGCTGCTCCTCCACGTTGAGAGGAGCCAGTTGAGGTGGCTCGGGCATCTGATTAGGATGCCTCCTGGACGCCTCCCTGGTGAGGTGTTCCGGGCACGTCCCACCGGGAGGAGGACCAGAGGGAGACCCAGGACACGCTGGAGGGACTATGTCTCTCGGCTGGCCTCGGAACGCCTTGGGATCCCCCCGGAGGAGCTGGCCCAAGTGGCTGGGGAGAGGGACGTCTGGGCCTCCCTACTGAAGCTGCTACCCCCGTGACCCGACCCCGGATAAGCGGAAGAAGATGGATGGATGGATGGATAACCTAGCCCTATTACTCCAGGACTAAAATAGTTCTGCAAACTGTGACTATTCTGGAAATGTTCCTCCTTCTCTCTCTCTCTCTCTCTCTCTCTCTCTCTCTCTCTCTCTCTCTCTCTCTCTCTCTCTCTCTCTCTCTCTCTCTCTCTCTCTCTCTCTCTCTCTCTCTCTCTCTCTCTCTCTCTCTATATATATATATATATATATATATATATATATACATGTATTTATGTACTTATATTTATATATATATATATATATATATATATATATATATATATATATATACATGTATTTATGTACTTATATTTATATATATAATATATATACTTCTATAAACTGGACATATAGTTACATATAAACACACACCTACTTATTTATAATACTTTGAAATCTATATATGCACATCTATATCTAAAAACATCGTTCAATAGCTCTCTGTTCTGCCAATCTCTATCAATTAATCTGTATATATTTCTTTACAACTATATATAAGATCCATCTATATGTTTCTATCTAAATACTTAAAACATATATACAGGAAACATAGACGTTCACTACTTTCTGCCACATACAATATGGCGGTGACGTCGACGTGCAAACCTGTGCTCAATTAGGCGTCTACGTATATATGTCTGTGGTGCGTGAGATTTAACTACGATTAATACTAGGCTACAAAACTATTCCCAGTGAAAAAAATATATATTAGCTAGACTAAAATAGGTGAAAGCCACTGAGTGCAGTTCTGTAAAGAAGCAGGAGAGTTTTGATTTGTGGAACTTGAGAAATGTAAGTAACCAACGTTAGCATCTAAAAATACCATTTAATTCTGAAGTATAATACATTTATCAACAAAAACCTAATGTCTTTTATAAAACTCAATCTGTGTCAGGCGGGAGTTCTGAAGACTGCTGGAAAGACTGAAGAGCAAAGACTCAAGGCTGTCAAAAACTCTTTCTTAGCCACAGCTGTTTGAAAAAGAAAAGGTAAGGGTTTTCATTTTTTTTTTTCTCGCAATTTTTTGCGGCTCTAGTGGCTCGCAGTTTCCGAAAGTAGGCTGACAGGAAGGAGGGTAGAAGAGGGGGAGAGACATTCGGCAAAGGACCGCGGGTCGGATTCGAACCCGGGTCGACCGCGTCGAGGACTAAGGCCTCTGTATATGGTTTAGCACATTTAGTTTAGCACATTTTCCCAAAGTAAGAGTTGTAGTATGATCCAGATGAAGTGATCTATGTATTCTACAAGTTTGGTGGCACTACAATGATCTATGGTGTAGTCATTGCTCATTTTATGCTTATTCTAATAATAAAATAGGTGCCATTTGCCATTTAGGCTTTGGGAAATTTCTCAAAAAATGTATTATTTTTAAATCCAATAAATGTGGTATGATATACATGAGATCAGAAACATATGAAATTAATTTGATAATAATCCACCTCTCCTTGGTGACGCTGTTGAATATTTCTCTCTGATTATGTTTCTGGGGTTGCAACTTGCAGACGGTCCCTAAGCAGTTGCGGAGCAGCGAGCTCTGCATTGGGTCCAATGTAATTCTCCCAGCGCGGTGGGAGACTCGTTCTGAGGAAACTACGGTTGTATCTCACTGTCTGCCTTGCTGTGGTTGCGGAGAGGTGTCTGTTTTGTAGAATAAATCACACAGATGAGTTATTGATCTGGAAAAGCCGAATCTGTGAATATGTTTCTAACTTTACTGAAGTCGCAAACAGCTATTTCCGGGTCACGTAAACTGTGCCGATTAAATATTAAAATCAAACTCTGCCTGCTGTCCGTTTTTCCATTTCGTATTTTCGATCTGAGCTTAGAATTGAAATATGAAAAAACTATTCTTTTTTCGTTTTTGGTTTAAGCATAAGAAACAAAAAACAAAATAACCAGTCCATTTTTTATTTTTCGTTTTTTGATTTGCAATTGAAAATAGAAAGAACGAAAGATACACGGATTGCGAAGGTCTGTGCTTTCCAGGAGCTTTTCCAGTTTATCCATAATTCCAAACAATTGTACAGTGCCTTTGTTTGTGCAAAGTATTTGCCCGTAGGCTATTTTAAAACTACTACAGTACTAGTTGAAGCCCAAATAAAAAAAAAACGTGTTGGAATAATTTGCTGACATATTGGTCCCCCCCCCTAGTTCTATAAAGCTATCTGCACCCCTGAAGCCTCCCAACACGAGTTGTAAATCTAACATAATATAAAATTCATTTTTATCAGGGAATATAGCTCAATCTAACATTTGCCTTTCACATACACCCATGAAACATTTTTAAGGGTATCAGTAGAACTCAAGCTCACTTGGGGCATTTACATTCATCAATACGATTTTATAGTGACGCTTGATTAATATTTCCCTTTAATATTTTTTCTGTTCATGAACAGCACTTTGTTTATATAGCACTTTTAAGTAACAAGACGATTCAAACTTGCCTTGCCTTAAACCTTTAATTTAAAAAGTTCCCTATGGGCTTTACATACAGGCTGTATTCTCCATCTTCATGTCTTCCTTAATGCCAGTGGTTCCCAAACTTTTCTTAGTGGGCCCCCCTGTGATTTAAAACAAAATCTTTGCGCAATCCCCCCTCCCCCCCCCCCCCCCCCCATCTTTTAAGTTCAACAAAGAAAAGCCAAAGAAAAGCCAACTAAAACATAATAGAATAAACTGTAATCTTCTTTAAATCACAAAACTACCACTTTTAAAGGGTAATTGTTTGAAGTTTAACTGTATTTTACCGTGTAACTGAATTCAACATTACCATCAATATATATTTTGAAAATGACCTCTCCCCCTAGGGTTTGCACTTTGGGAAACAACTTTATGCAATGGGTGAACATACCGTCGTCTTCTACATCTCAAACCCTCCGTTTATTTCTGTTTAGCTGCCGATATCCATCCATCTCACCATCCAAATCAAAATATGAGAGACACTACAAAAAAATGCAGGTGATGCATGCTTGGAGCGTATTGGTTTTTTTTATTTTCTTGGTTTGAAAACAGGTCAATTTTAATCAAAAGTTTCCCTTTAAACAGTTTTATAAACACTTCTGTTAAATCAGAAACACAGCTTTGAAGAAGACATGGTCAGGCACTAGCAGAACCTTTTATTACTAACACTGTAATATATGTATTATGATACAGAAACTACCTGCTTTACAAAAACAAAATGATACAATATCACAGGTATGTACAGTGTAGTAAATATATCATCTCAAATTGTACACAAAATCTTTACAATTGTCACACATACTGCATTAAAAGCAAAACTCAGACTACTCAGACCATACTCAAGACATTAGATTTTGCATAACATCAAAAGAACATGCCATATTTGGAGAATTTTCATCTTTACAAAGCCATAACCCATTTAAACTTAGTGCAAGTTGTCCGCCTGTTTCATAGGTTCTGGATACATCAGGTGTACATGTTGCACATGTTTGAGGAAATCAGGGTGTAATGCTTCAAGTATGTTAGAGTGAAAAGTGGGCAAATGTGAATATGGAAATTTATCTTTGAACATAAGAAATTTAGTGAGGAATCTTGCCATTTCTCCCTGATAAACATGAATCTCTTCAGCTTCAGTTGTGCCCTCCAAAGGTTCTCCCAACAAGGTGATCAAAGCTATTCCTGGCTACAACTCACTGGGGAACACATCCTGAAAAGGGAGTTGAACAATGTACAGATGAAGGAAAACACTCAATGCTCAAATTTATTTAGTGTTGGGCACATGTTTGTATTCATGCGGTGGGTGGGGTGTCTGTTGCTCAATCATGTAGTAACACTGCCAGTTATCTGTAAGCGCATCAAGTGAGCACTGAAAGATGAGAGCTACTTGTCTGGTTTGCTAGGGTTTAGAGTGAGAAACCTGGAGAGGTTTACTGCATGCTTCACACAGTATGTTTTGTCACAGATTCAGCCTGAGAAAGCACATGCAGGATGTCACAGCTCTTAAAATCCCAAGAATGTCGGCAGCCTGAAGCCTTTTATTTAATTTTGTCACTGCAACTTATCCCAGTCAAGCCAGTCAAACTTCTTGGGGACTGGTATAATGTTATCTGTGGGGCTTTTAACTTATGCACTGATGACTAACAAGAGTAAAGGCTCAGACTAAACCAGATGCAAATGTTTGCTGTTAAATTAATTTGCCTTAACATGTGAACCGCAAGAGGCAACAGAGACCCCTGGCTGTATGTATAATGTGCATAAAATGGTGGGAACATATTTTAGGCCACAGTTCACTAATGACACTTCGTTTTAACACAAGGTTTGGCAGATCTAATGATGTGTGTCATCATGCACTTTACAGGGCAACTTTTTCACTTGGCACTCCTAAAGGAGCACACTACATATCTTCAGACTGACAGGAGCATAACATCTTTAGAATTCTTCTTCCATTTCTCAATCCAAACACAGTCACGTCAAACCAAACCATAATGACCAATCTGTCATGGCACTGTCTTTGGTTATATGGAGTTTTTATGCTGACTTGATGTTTTCAGTATGATGGACAGCAGCTACCTAATGCTGGTTAAAACACAAGGAACTTAATTAAATGGAAAATCTGGGTTGTCCTGGGCCGGTACAAAGACATACAGAAAAAAAAAGCTCAATCATTTGAGAACACTGAACAATCTATAGTAATATGTTGCAGGTAATTAAACGGCTTCTCAAGAACAGTGCGGAGCAGAAAAACATTCTGACACAAATCCCACCACTTAGTAAAGACAGCTTGGAGGAACTGTTAAAACACTGGAAACTGGTGGTATACAATGGTGGAACACATGTATGATGAATATTTTTATGAGAACATTTCTAAGTTCTCTTTGAACCTATGAATGTGTAGAGCTGTGCTGTGTTATCATGGCCAGTCTTCATGATTACCAACAGTGAGCAATAGTGGCCTAATGGCAACCACTCCTAGTAGGGTTGCTGCTATGTGAAATGCGAACACATACTGTTCCCTGGTGGGTTGTGTGCTCATTTGATAAACTAAGGAAAAAAAGCATTTAGTAAGCTACAGATTATTGCCTGTCACACAAATCATAAATAAAAGTTTTTGCTGCTAAAAATTAATAATTGAGAAACTGGAAAAGCAATAAAAGTCAAATGTTTGCACGTATTTACATGGTTGTATTTTTCATAGTGTTTTGTAATGTTCATGGTTAAAGTGTTAAAAAAAAGATATTTTTGGAAAGTGTTTTGCACACAGGTTGTTTAGCATTACCTACTTCTACAGAGTAAACAGTGTCAGGCATTTGGGTCAACTGTTATCTGACCACCACTGCACGTAGATCATGACAGTTTAGTTTAACATGTTATGTTGATGTGAATAGCCTGTCTTCATAATTAGTACCTGTTTATTGTCTCCAGCAAGGTTTGACTCTTAATTTACAAATTGTACATATAGAAAAACCCATACAAAGGCACACCATGGAGAAAACAGCAACTTTAGCACAAAGGACTGGATGTACATCATCAGTCTATATCAAATATTTACAGGACAGAGAGAGCAACTGATACGTCCGAGCAGATTGAATATGTTGGTCCCATTACACAGCGCTGCTCTCACGCTGTTTATCTGACTAACTCAGATCTGGGGACTTCAATCATATGACACTTCAACTTAATATTGAAGTGTCCCCGTCGTCCCTTCCTGCTGTGAGGAAAGGCTTTCGCATGAAACCTTGTCCATATCTGAAGCTTCTCCAATATCTTTGTTGTCTAAAATCAAATAAAAAGTGAAACTCCGGTGGGACTTTTCAGTTTGCCATTTCCTTCATTCAAGATCCCAAATCAGTTTTACCAATGCAACAAGGATAAAAAACAACGAGAAACTAGAGAGTAAACAGAGCGCAGCACCAAGCCAGGCACCTCAAGGTGGAGAGGCAGTCAGACTATTTTCTTGATGCTGGGTCTCTTAAAGCTTCCAGCACTGCGCTGCTTCTGGACCTGACTTGCTGACCCATGGCGAATGCGTCCTCCACTGGACAGAGATGAGCTTGGGGACAGCTGGACATTCTCCTTATCTACACCTGGAGAAACAAAGGGAGGACAGACATCCTACTGAAAACAGAGTAACACATCTGAGGTAAGTTTATCTTCAACAATGACAATTCCATTATGAGATAATCTCAGCAAAAATAAAACTATTTTCTCTTACAGGGCATAAGATTCAAATTAATTCAATTTTATTTATACAGCGCCAATTCACAACATGTCATCTCAAAGCACTTTACAAAGTAAAATTCAATCAAATCATACAGATTGGTCAAAAGGTTTCCTATCTAAGGAAACCCAGCAGATTGCATTTAATCTTGACAAGCACCATTCACTCCTCATGAAAGCATAGAGCCATAGTGGAGAGTTGTCTGCATTGTTGATGGCTTTTCTGCAATCCCTCATACTGAGCATGCATGAAGTGACAGTGGAGAGAAAAACTCCCCTTAAACAGGGAGGAAAACTTCCAGCAGAACCAGGCTCAGTGTGAATGGTCATCTGCATCGACCGACTGGGGGTTAGAGAAGACAGAGCAGAGACACAAAAACAACAGAAGCACACATTGATCTAGGAATCCTTTCTATGTTATATGGTAGTAGCAGATGATCTGCCTCCTCTGGATGATGTTACAGCTAACAGAACGCCGGACCAGGTGTACCTTCTATGAACAGAAAAAAGAGAGAGAACAAAAAATAAAACATTTAAATAGCAACAAACAATGCAAATTGGAGAACAGCAGGAGAACTCAGCCGATTGAGAAAAATTGACTGATGTTTAGTCTTAAAAGTAGACAGTGTGTCTGCCTCACAGACCAAAACTGGGAGTTGGTTCCACAGGAGAGGAGCCTGATAATTAAAGGATCTACCTCCCATTCTACTTTTAGAAATTCTAGGAACCACCAGTAGACCTTTAGTCAGAGCGAAGTGCTCTGTTAGGAACATATGGGGTAACCTGTTAGGGACATATGGGATAATCAGATCTCTGATATATTCATGATTTAACAAGAAGCCAATATTTTTTTCTTCCTGCTTCTCGGTGAAGGCGGAGACTTTTCTCTACTCTCTTCCTCTCCTTTGTCTCCCTTCCCAGTTTCCCTGCTTGCTTCTATCAATCTTTTTTGCAACCTCTTTTTACATATCTCCTAAACTATGAACTATGGATCTGGGCAGCTGGACTCTCAACGCAATTGATAAAAAAATTTCAATGAGAAGACTGGGTGAAGGAGAGCCCCTGTGCAGACGGGACATGTGCAGTTGGACACACAGTGGGAGGAGAATCGTGTGTCTGTCCATTTTGTCTGTCGAGGATGTTGAAATTGGATTTATGATAACAGGATTTCTGCTTTTTGGAGCTGGCAGTTACCTGCAGTATCGAGAAATTTTGAAAATATCTGCAGCTGTTTCGGCCCATGTCAAGGCTGCCTGATCTATGAAAGGGATATGTCCGCTACCAGCACTCAGACTGAAATGTGTAAGCAGAACTGCAGGCCAGCTGCAGTTTCTGAACTTGCTGGCAGGATGGGAACAATCTTGGAGAAAGCTGGAAGCTGGACCCTGGCAGAATGATCACAATTTTAGCTGTTTTGGAATCGCCATTGAGATGTACCAGTGAGACTCAATGAACAACAGAAAACAACAGTCTGCCTGCCCAAATCAAATGCTATTATCCAAGCTGGCTCCCCTGCAATCTTAATTTCTCTCGGATGTTATATAAACAAGACGCCCTGTGACATCTGTGACCTTGAACAAGAGTGCACTGAACTGCCTGATAACGATCCATCACTATCAAAGACTAATGGCTGCAAGTGCTATCTGGGACAGTTCACAGACAAACACACACACAGGCACATACACGATTACACTAAAACACACAGACACACACACTGCTTCTACAGTGCTTTCTTCCCTTACTATGCTGCTTTCTGTTTTAGCTGTAGTGTTGGAAAGGTCAGATCAGAGACCTCAGGCTTTAGCTTTCTTCGAATTTTCAGTGATGAAGCTCATTCCAGTGAAACTTTATCCTGAATAGAAACAATTCTCCCATTTTAGCTGTGGTTTAGAAAGGTCATATCAGAGACCTTAAGTTGTAGCTTTGAGGAATACATGTATAGAAAAAATTAAGCTCTGAATTTTTAGTGATGAAGCTTGTTCCAGTGAAACAACAAAACAAAAGTTATTCTATTTGTACCTTTGGAAAGGTTGGACAAAATTACTTTAGATCAGAAATCCCCAAGAATATACTTAGCTTATTTCTTATTATTAATTGAAACAATTAAGTCTTTCTGTATGTTTGTTAATGTATGAAATAATTCTAGTCAAGGATTTATTTAGCCTATTTCTTTGTTTCTCCTATGTATGTCTGTAAAGTTTTTCTGTTCATGTACAGCACTTACCGAAAAGTACTATATATATATATATATATATATATATATATATATATATATATATATATATACACACTACCGTTCAAAAGTTTGGGGTCACATTGAAATGTCCTTATTTTTGAAGGAAAAGCACTGTACTTTTCAATGAAGATAACTTTAAACTAGTCTTAACTTTAAAGAAATACACTCTATACATTGCTAATGTGGTAAATGACAATTCTAGCTGCAAATGTCTGGTTTTTGGTGCAATATCTACATAGGTGTATAGAGGCCCATTTCCAGCAACTCTCACTCCAGTGTTCTAATGGTACAATGTGTTTGCTCATTGGCTCAGAAGGCTAATTGATGATTAGAAAACCCTTGTGCAATCATGTTCACACATCTGAAAACAGTTTAGCTTGTTACAAAAGCTACAAAACTGACCTTCCTTTGAGGCAGATTGAGTGTCTGGAGCATCACATTTGTGGGGTTAATTAAACGCTCAAAATGGCCAGAAAAAGAGAACTTTCATCTGAAACTCGACAGTCTATTCTTGTTCTTAGAAATGAAGGCTATTCCATGCGAGAAATTGCTAAGAAATTGAAGATTTCCTACAACGGTGTGTACTACTTCCTTCAGAGGACAGCACAAACAGGCTCTAACCAGAGTAGAAAAACAAGTGGGAGGCCGCGTTGCACAACTGAGCAAGAAGATAAGTACATTAGAGTCTCTAGTTTGAGAAACAGACGCCTCACAGGTCCCCAACTGGCATCTTCATTAAATAGTACCCGAAAAACACCAATGTCAATATCTACAGTGAAGAGGCGGCTGCGGGATTCTGGGCTTCACGGCAGAGTGGCAAAGAAAAAGCCATATCTGAGACTGGCCAATAAAAGAAAAAGATTAAGATGGGCAAAAGAACACAGACATTGGACAGAGGAAGACTGGAAAAAAGTGTTGTGAACGGATGAATCCAAGTTCGAGGTGTTTGGATCACAAAGAACAACGCCTATGAGATGCAGAACAAATGAAAAGATGCTGGAAGAATGCCTGACGCCATCTGTTAAGCATGGTGGAGGTAATGTGATGGTCTGGGGTTGCTTTGGTGCTGGTAAGGTGGGAGATTTGTACAGGGTAAAAGGGATTCTGAATAAGGAAGGCTATCACTCCATTTTGCAACGCCATGCCATACCCAGTGGACAGCGCTTGATTGGAGCCAATTTTATCCTACAACAGGACAATGACCCTAAACACACCTCCAAATTGTGCAAGAACTATTTAGAGCAGAAGCAGGCAGCTGATATTCTATCGGTAACGGAGTGGCCAGCGCAGTCACCAGATCTGAACCCCATTGAGCTGTTGTGGGAGCAGCTTGACCGTAAGGTACGCAAGAAGTGCCCATCCAACCAACCCAACTTGTAGGAGCTGCTTCTGGAAGCGTGGGGTGCAATTTCTCCAGATTACCTCAACAAATTAACAGCTAGAATGCAAAAGGTCTGCAATAATGTGATTGCTGCAAATGGAGGTTCAGACCTCGCCCGAGCCACACGCTGTGTCTCTTCCTGCAGCCTGAACATTAAATAAACATCTTAAAACTGTGCTTGTCTTCCATCTGTATCTGCATGTGGGCTAAACACTTAAAAACCATGACAGAAGAACACTCTGGCCATCAAAGCCCACCAGATGCATTCGGTCGGCAGTTAGCCGCACAGCAGGAGCAATTACAATCGCTCGGTCTAGCAGTTCATTCGACACACGAACAATTACAGCTGGTAGCCGCTCAGCTTAGCCAGCCGGTAACGGCGTCCTTTACTTCCGCATCTACTCAGCCTGTCACTCAGGTACCTAGCTCTCCGCCCCCTGCTACTCTGACAGCTGAAGTCTCCGGTCAGACCCCGCTCTCCGAGAACTCGTCACCGAGTCCTGAGAAATCCTCAGGAGACAGTGGATATTGTGGAGGGTTTTTGTTTCAGTGTAACCTCGTCTTTAATCGTTCCCCCCAAACTTTCTCCACCGACCAGGCCAAGATTTCATTTGTGTTACGTCTTTTAACCGGAAGAGCCCTTAGATGGGCAGAAGCTCGTTTCCCAGATTGTCAGTCATTCGGATGCACCTTCCAGGAGTTTATCACCGAATTTAAGACCGTTTTTTCAGCCGAATTGGATCCGGTACAGCAGTCTTGTTCACTACTCTCTTTTAAACAGCGTGGACGGCGTCTCAGATTTTTCGGTTGAATTTCGTACTTTTGCCGCAGGCGCTGGCTGGGAAGCCACGCCGTTAAAGGCAGTCTTTCTTCAAGCTTTGGACAAGAATTTAAAGGATGAATTAGCTAGAGTTGAGGAGCCAAGCACGTTCAAGGGTTTTGTCGCGTTAGCCATTCGGCTCGATTCCCGGTTACGTAGCCGAAACCGGGGCCGAACGGATAGAACTATACGGCCTCTCAACAAAAGTGTCAATTTGTGAATGGGAAGAAACAACATTGCTGCCATGTGCTGGGCATTTCTGTGAAACAGGAAATTAAAGGGCACAGATTCTTTAAAGTTTAATACAGGACTATCTGATAAAGATCTACTATAATGAAACCTTCTTTTGGGGTGGAGTTAAATTGAACTCAAAGGTTATTAAAAAATGGTCTGATAGGACAGGGTTGTGAGGAAGTTAATCCTGTCAGCACAAGGTCCAAAGTATGAAGGCAAGAGTGCATCGGTTTATGCATATTTTGAGCAAAACCAATCGAATCTAGAATAGCGTTAAAGGCTACATTAAGGTTATCGCATTCAGTGTTTACATGAATGTTAAAATCCCCCACTATAATAACTTTGTCAGTATTTAACACTAAATCAGATATGAAGTCTGAGAACTGATCTAATTGTCAGCATTTTGGAGAATAAAGCCAATCAGATTCCTAGAAAGAAGAGCTGCACGATCCAAAGTGGGATGGATGCCGTCCCTTCGGATCAGACCAGGTTTTCCCCAGGAAGTTCGCCAGTTATCAATGTAGCTCATGTCGTTTTCAGGACACCACCTAGACAACCAGCAGCTGAATAATGACATGCAGCTAAACATGTCATCACTGGTCAGATCAGGCAGGGGAACAGAGAAAATTATGGAGTCCGACATTATTTTAGCAAACTTGCAGTAGTAGTAGCTGTATTAGTAGTAGTAGTATCAGTAGTACTATCAGTAGTAGTAGTAGTATCAGTAGTAGTAGTAGTAGTATCATTTGTAGTAGTAGTAGTAGTAGTAGTAGTAGCAGTAGTAGTATTAGTATCAGTAGTAGTAGTAGTAGTATCAGTAGTAGTAGTTGTAGTATCAGTAGTAGTATCATTTGTAGTAGTAGTAGTAGCAGTAGTAGTATTAGTATCAGTAGTAGTAGTAGTAGTAGTAGTATCAGTAGTAGTAGTAGTAGTAGTAGTAGTATCAGTAGTAGTAGTTGTAGTATCAGTAGTTTCATTAGTAGTAGTAGTAGTATCCGTAGTAGTAGTAGTAGTAGTAGCAGCAGTAGTAGTATCTGTTGTAGTAGTAGTAGTAGTTGTAGTAGTACCAATATCAGTTGTATTTGAAGAATTTGAAGTATTTGAAAAATTTGAAAAAATGTGAAAAAGTTGAAGAATTTGAAAAATCTGAAGAATTTGAACAATTTGAACAATTAGAAGAATTTGAAGGAATTTGCATTAATTTCAATGGGAGCAAAAAACGCACAAAAAGTACAAATATTTTAAAAAGTATAAAAGTTAGCATAACCAAGAGATATAGCAGTAATATCGAGAACGAGCTGAACGTTTTGATTGTTGAAATCAGTTGGAAAAAAAATGACACTAGACATGACTGAGATTTGAACTCACGCTCTCAGCATGAAAGGCAGGAGCCTTAACCACTGTGCTAAACAGCTACCATCCAAACACATTTTAAGAATTTGAGCAATATCGAGAATTTGAAAAATGAGAAAGATTTGAAGAATTTGAATGATGTGAATAATGTGAAGAATTTGAAGGAATTTGCATTGATTTCAATGGGAGCAAGCGGGAAAAAAACGCACAAAAAGTGAAATATTTTAAAAAGTATAAAAGTTAGCATAACCATGAGATATAGCAGTCATGCCGGGAACGAGCTGAACGTTTTGATACCAAAATTGTGGAAATCGGTTGAAGTATGCGGGAGTAGTTAGACTGCGACGGAATAATAATAATAACTAGAAAATTTCTGAAGAAATTTAGCAAGGCGCCTGCCTCGTGGTGCGTACCGTACGGTCAAAAATATTAACAGGATTTCAGCTTCCTACGGTCTTCACAGCCCCCGCAGCGGCCATCGAAAGGTGCCATGTTAAGTCAATGGAGCATGTCCCTAGGAGCCTCTGGCTAGCAGCGTTGTCATGGAGACTCCCTCACAGCTGCAGCCCTCTGTCTTTTTGATCAGTACCTTTATCATGTGGGATACTGAGTGAAATGTGTGAGTTTGGTGTCTTTGGAGCATTTCTGCAGCATGTAGCAGAGGCAAATAGGGGTCAAAAATGGATGTTTGACACCTCATAAAATAGACATGCTTTATCCGACATGGCCCAGATTTGTTGTGCAGCTTTCTCTCTAAAGTAAGTACAAACTCTGTGAAGCAGAAGTTGGTGAGACCTTCCTAGAGCTACTTCCGGTTAGCAACATGCTAACCATTAGCCGCCAACACGGTTGTGTTCAGTATGATCGGCTGATGGTTCTCTGTTAGTTTGGTCCAAATCCTGTACTGGGAAGTGCCTCAAAAAGGGGTGCCAATACTTAATGTCACCAAAGCTCACCAAAGGCCATGGCTCAGATCGGCCTCTTTTAGCAACTAAGCCTCACCAAATCTGGGCCCAGAACTCAACATTTGACCAAAATGGTGTGTAGTGCCATTTCCCACAGGTGGGTGGTGCTGTATTGGCCAATTGGGTCGTCTCTGGGCCTCATGCCAGTTCCTGTTGGAGTCCAAGGCCCAATAGGAAAGCATGTGAAATCAAAAAAGGGACAGAAAAGTGACACATGCCTGATAATCACTGTAAAATTTTAAAAAGTTAAGAGGAAGTGACTGCGAATTTCAGATTCCTACATTCATCACAGCCACTGCAGTGGGCGTCCAAAGTTGCCATTCTATCCCAATGAAGCCTGTCCCTGACCTGTAGTAACCTCTGGCCAGCAGAGGTCCGTCGTCATGGAAACTGTCTCACGCCTGCATCTGGCCAGTCTACTGAAGTGCAGACACTTTGGTCAGACTATGTCCCATAATGGAGAATATTGCCTCACACAACACTTCATATCTCCTGATCCGTAAATGGTAGAGACGTAATTTCTTCTGCGTTTATTTCGTAACGGATAGGGGAAGAAGATTAGCTATCGGTTTTTGCTGGAAATATTTTAATAAAGGCGTAAAAAATTATGATATAAAGGGGATTTTTATAGAAATGCAGAAATCCTCTAAAAACGGTCCCGAACAAATCGCTGTAGCTGAAAAAGTATAAGAGATATCAAAATAATTATTTAACTGTGAGTATCAGCAGGCTTTTGAGGACTATGGAGCTCATTTTTATGTTTGTACAAAAATCGGTGTAGGCACAGCGACGATGTAAAAAAGTGGATGATGTGGAAGGATGCAGCTCCAAAGCGTTTTCAGAATTTTGCACATTCGCTACTCCCGAACAAATTGTTCCTGCAGCAAAACCGTAACAGTTATCCACAAAATTCCTTTTTTGTGAGTGCCAGAAGGGTTGGGAGATTCATGTGTGAAAGTCTCATGCCAGTACATCAAACAGTTTAGGAGTACCGACGATGCGAAAACATGTGATGTTTTGGATTTTCAGATGTAATTTTTCAAAACCGCTCCATAGGAAATGAATGGGGAGCGTTTCAGGATTGTGGTAGTCTGAGGTGATTTGCGAAACATCTATAAATCCTACACTAATGAAGGTTACATTTCCTGAATCCTGACAGAAATACCTACGTTTTGATGTATAATTTGTCCATGTAGAGTGAAAATTGAGCGAGTAAGCTCAAGTTGTTGGGAGTTGTGAAATCTTTGAAAACATGGCCCACTCTGAGAGTCTGAGAATTCCGTCATTGACTTCATTATAAACGATGATTTCGCTGATTTTTGGACATGAGCTTTGAGGCGTAACTGTGAAGAGACGATAAAAGATACCCACATCCCGTTTTCACTTTTAAGTAGTTCACAGATATATCAACAAACTGGAAGTTAAACGGTGTTTGTAGGTAAAGCATGACGACACAGTATAGCGTTGAAAATGGTCATTTTGAGGCTTTCTCTCTCCCCGACTCAATTGATTATTATGGGTTTTTTCGGGGGTGGTTTTTCACTAATTTTGTTGCCATGGTAACTCGAAACCCCAATAAAAGTAATAGCACACCATTCCCGAGCCGCACGTTTCGATACCTATATTGTGGGGGTGCACGGTACGGTTTTGGGCCGCATTAATCGTGAAACAATTAAGAATATTAATAAGATAGAGACGCCTTTAGAGGTGAATAGTAATAGGTGCCTCCATGCAAATGCATTTGCTATGGCAGGCGCCTAACTAGAAAAAGCTGTTCCTGCGTAACAGCGAGTGAGAATGCTAATCTGCAGAATGATTTGAGCAGAAGATGCAGAACATCCATGCAGAAGAGAAAAACTAGCTGTAATGAAAGAACCAATTTGAACATGAAAGGACAACAGCTGAAAGATTAGAAGAATGTTATGAAAAAGCTGAACTAGTTGGAGATAGTTGAAGGATATTTGAAAGTTAGTAGTAGTAGTAGTATCAGTAGTAGTAGTTGTATCAGTAGTAGTAGTGATATTAGTAGTAGTATCAGTAGTAATAGTTGTAGTATCAGTGGTAGTATAAGTAGTAGTAGTAGTAGTAGTAGTGGTATCATTAGTAGTATCATTAGTAGTATCATTAGTAGTAGTAATATTAGTATCAGTAGTAGTAGTATCATTAGTAGTAGTAGTATTAGTATCAGTAGTAGTAGTATTAGTATCAGTATTAGTATCAGTAGTAGTGGTAGTAGTAGTAGTAGTAGTATTAGTAGTATCATTTGAAGAATTTGAATAATGTGAATAATGTGAAGAATCTGAAGAATTTGCATTAATTTAAAGGAATTTGCATTAATTTCAATGGGAGCAAAAAACACAAAAACTACAAATATATAAAAAAGTATAAAGGTTAGCATAACCATGAGATATAGCAGTAATGTCGAGAACGAGCTGAACGTTTTGATCCAAAAATTGTTGAAATCGGTTGAAGTATGCAGAAGTAGTTAGACATTGGCCGGTTGGGTCGTCTGTGTGCCAGTGGAGCATGTCCCTGACCTCTAGAAACCTCTGGCCAGCAGAGTTCCGTTGTCATGGAAACTCAGTCACACCTGCTGCTGTCTGTGTAATTCATGCACACACTTTGGCTCTGTTTCGGTCTAATTGGAATACAATGGCAAAACTTTGCCTCGCACAACACCTGATATTTTAGCAACCGTAAGAGCTACAGACGTAATTTTTACTGCTTTTAATTCGGAACGGATAGGGGAACAAGACCATCTCTTTTTTTAGGAAATATTTTAATAAAGGCGCAAAAAATCAAGAAATAAAGGGGAATTTTTATGAAAATGCCCAAACGACCTAAACAAGGTCCCGAACAATTCACTATAACTGAAGAAGTATAAGAGATATCAAAATAATTCTGTCACCGTCAGTATCAGCAGGCTTTGGAGAACAACTGTGGGCATTTTTATGTTTGTACAAAAATCAGTGTAGGTGTGGTGACGATGTAAAAATTTGGGGAGATGAAGTCTGATCCTGTTTCAGCGATTTGCCAATTCGCTACTCCCGAACAAATTGTTCCTGCGGCAAAACCGTAACAGTTATCTGCAAAATTCCTTTTTTGTGAGTACCAGAAGGGTCTGAACATCAATGTGTGAAAGTCTGATGCCTGTACATCAAACGGTTTAGGGGAAGCGACAATGCGAAAACGTGTCATTTGGGAATGTCAGGTGGGATTTTTCAAGAGAGCTCCATAGAAAACGAATGGAGGGCGTTTTGATTTTTTGGCGCTCTGGGCCAATTTGTGAAAAATCTATAAATGCCACACTAATGAGGGTTACATTTTATGAATCTAGACAAAAGTACCTACCTTTTGATGTATAATTTATGTGGATAGAGTGAAAATTGAGCGCGTGAGAAGAAGTTGTTCGGAGAAGTAGAAGTTATTAAAAAGCCAGAGGGTATGCTCTAGCTGAGCTCCTTAGCAACCATAGCAACGCATGTATTTTCATAAAAATCACAAAAATGCAATCATTGTATGGATTATATAAAAATTGTAAAAGATATGAAAAAGCTGAAGTAGTTGAAGATAGCTGAAGGTTATTTGAACATTTTAAAATTTGAATGAAGTCTGTAGCTGAAAGTAGGCAGCAGCAGTTAGCTGTGAAAAAGCACAAAGTTTTTGAAGAATTTGAAGGAATTTGCATTAATTTCAATGGGAGCAAAAAACGCACAAAAAGTTAAATATTTAAAAAAAGTATAATGTTAATATAACCATGAGATATAGCAGTTATGTCGTGAACGAGCTGAACATTTGGATACAAAAATTGTTGAAATCAGTTGAAGTATGCAGGAGTAGTTAGATGCCGAAAAACGTATGGAATAATAATCAAGACAAACAGGAACACTATAAGTGAGAATGCTGTATTGCATTCTCACTGATAATAAAGAAAAACAGGAAAACAATAAGTGAGAATGCTGGATAGCACTGATAACAATATATATGTTTTCATCATGGATCAAACTTCTATATAGTCCATCTAATGCTTGTATAAAAACAAATAACTGCATTTCTCAGAACTTTAGTCTTGAGAAGGGCAACAGACAAGGCTGTCCACTCTCCCTCTCACTGTTTTCCATATTCATTGAACCACTAGCAGCTGCAATTCATCAAAGCCAAAACATTTGTGGAATCAAAACAGCTAATAGAATTCACAAAATGTGTTTATATGCTGACGATGGGTTGTTCTTTCTGGAAAACGCAAACCCCTCTCTAGAAAAAACAATAACCATAAAAAATACATTCACAACAATTGCAGATTGCTTATTAATTATAATAAATCAAAAGCCCTTCCCATCTACTCTAAAAATCATACCTCTCCAACCATTGATACTGGAAACATCAGAAACATGGGCATCAATATTTCTAGGCTGAATGAGCTGACACAAGTTATATCCCATTACTCAAATCAATTGAACTTTCCCTTTGTCACACAGGGGGATATTATTAGCAAATAAAATTATAATTTTCCTAAAAATAAACTACATCTTCTATATGATCCCAGTTACACCACCCCAGACTTCAAAAGGTTCTCCCATGTCAACATTTTTTGGACATCTAAATCTCCATGTATAAGTTTAAAAACTCATATAAAAAAGGCTAAATCTTTAGGAGGATTGGAACTACCACATTTTTATGAATATTATCTAGCACATACAGGTGCTGGTCATATCATTAGAATACCATGAAAAAATTCAATAATTCCATTCAAAAAGTGAAGAGAGGAGAGGCACATTATCCATGTTGCCAAGTTTCCATAATGAGTGATGGTTTGGGGTGTACTGTCATCTGCTGGTGTTGGTCCACTGTGTTTTTTAAAAGGACACATGCCTCTACTTTGACATGATATGCCTTCTTTGGCTCCTGAGGGCTGGATAAATTGCCTTGACGGGCCGGATTTGGCCCGCGGGATTTGAGTTTGACACATGTGCTCTAAGGCAACCAGCAAGCTGCTACAAAGAAGGCTTGCGACTTTTAAACAATTACAGTTTTACCCCGTAGTTCTGGTTCAGTGGACTGTTCTTTACACTATACTGTCAAAGTTAAAAAGTGAGTTTCAATTTACTGGAACTGCGGTGGATAAAAAAAAAAATAAAATAAAATATATATATATATATATATATATACTTTGTCACATACTTTAAAATATTTCTTTATCATCCATTAAAAGTGAAGTAGAAGTATAACTGGGTTATTTGCAGTACATTTAAAACATATTTTTCAGTGGACTGTTATTAGTAAGCTAATAGCAAAACTAGAAAATTGCTTTCACTATACATTAGAGTGTATTTTCATAAACTAAGAGTAGACTTGAAATTTATTACAAGTAAACTAACAGTATACTAGAAAGATTACTTTAAAGAATACATTCATAAACTAAAAGTGGGCCAATTTGGTCCCAATAAGTATTGTTAGTAAACTGTAAATATACTTGTATTCATGTACTTGGTAAACTTTGGAAATATACTTTGATTACTAAAGTACACTTGATGACGTCTACTTGTGGTATACGTCTATTTGGTATAGTGCAAAAACACTGATAAAACCAGATAATTCAGAAGAGAATAATTCAGAAGAGAGCTAACATCCAGCCTTGTTTACAGTATTTACTTAGCATTAGCAGCTATGTAGTTAACAGCTGCAGGCAGAGAGAACAGCTCCTGTCCTTCTGCAGGTAGTAAAGATAAAACATCTTCAAAAAGATGTCCCTTCCCTCTGCTGTTAAAAAGTCTAAAGTAAAGCTAAATTTAAAAGTTCTCCTGCTGATGATCCCTGCTATACTTTCACTGCCTTGTGGTCACACAATTGAGATGACGCATTTGATAGACCAAAAAAAAAGAAATCTTTAATTCATTTTGAATGGTTTTAATGTTAATTTATTTTTAAAACTTGAATACAGACTAAATATAAATACAAAATTTTATGAACAGGTTAGACCTGTAACATAAAAGTTAATTAATGAAGTTGAAGGGAAATGAACAAACCAAAGTTGACGTGTCTGAGCAGAAGCATTTGCATAGCATCTGCTCTATAGCTAATCCAATGATCTGTCTGCTTTGGCATATCAAGGACTCAATATGTGTTATGTATGTCATCTTATCACTCATTTCTAAAACCAAGCCACAAAACCTTTTTACCTTTTTACAATCAGCCTCATAACTGCTGTCACGGTTTCCATGTTCTACTGGAGATCAAACGCATGCGGTTATGCTTCCAGTCAGCTGTTTATTTTATTTTCCTTTATCTGACTAGATTAAAAAACTACAGGATTACGCTGGCCATAGAGCGAAAGAAACACTGAACTCTGTGGCAAGTCAGACTGAAAGTGTGTGTTTATAGACTTGGGGGAGTCATACCTGGTGAGTGCTGCGATGTGGCCAGTGAGGTCATGGAGTTTGACAGGTTCAGGTTGGCAGTAATACTCAGCTGGCTTTGGCTGCTAGGAGGATACGGGGATGTGGGAGTTCGGAGTTGCTCTTCTCCTTTTTCTTCATCAGCGGTGGGCAGGTAACTGTCAATCAATGCTTCCAGAAACTTGACGATCAGTTCAGCATAGTCTGGGATCTGTGTTTGCTGCAGGGACAAAATACATGGACATAAATAATGCACATAATAACAAACCCAGTGTGAAATCAGAAAAAACATAATAGTTGTCTGACAACATATTTGATTTGAATAGTGTTGACCTTAACCATTTTCTGTTTGATTTCAGGGAAATAAGCAGCTCTGTTAAAAACAGATCTCTCAACATGTGAGCAAGCAAGTTGAAATGTCTGTACTTCTGTTCCACCTTAAAGCTAAAGGTTATGTCCTTTGGAGGGACCTTTATGAGGGGAGTGGTGGCCTAGTAGAGCAACACGCTTGTGTTCTAAGAAGGCTGCAAGAACCCGGTTCGATCCCCATGGGTTCCCGAGTAAGACCCTTAGCCCCAGATTGCTCCCTGGGCAGCACTCAGTGTAAGCAGCCCACTGTTCCCTAAGGGATGGGTCAAACACAGAAACAAAATTTCCCCTCTGTGGGACTATAAAGGGAAATCTTTCTTCTTTCTTTGAAACCAGCCTAGAGCACATGGATATTTTAAACCTGAATGACAAGCTGAGAACACAAGCTAGTCTAACAGTACATTCAGTACTGCATAAAAATAATCAGCACATAATCCACAAACAAGAATATTAGGTAGGAACCATTAAACGGAAAACAAAAAATAAATAAGAAGATTTGAGGAAGTTAATGTTAGCTGCAAACCAATAACCGCCACCTGTCACTCAGTCTGTGTCACACGTCTTCAGATAAAAGGTGATGGAAACACACACACACACACTTGGCACATGAAGAACATGTGCAGTGCCGAAAGTTTGAGGGAATATCTGTTTTAGTTCAAGAGAAATTACTTCTGAACTTCAACTTTTATATAGCAGCAGAAGCTTATGAGAAGAATATTCTAACCCTAAGTACAGCCCAAACCGCTGCATTTAGAAAAATGGTACGTGCAAGTCAGGGAGCCACAAGCCTAGAACACAGTGCTGAGTGTTTCTAGAGGTCTCGTATTTTGTAGGCAGTGTTTAAATAAAAAAAAAAACAAAAAAACAAAGGCTTCCGCTGAGTCATGCAGCGATTCAAAAGCCCACCTCGAAGTTCATTCTCCTTCCATCTCATGCGGAGCCGGTAACAAACCCAGAAGGCTCAGTTGCACTACTAAGCCACATGGGACTCAGTCTTCACTTCTTCCTGGGACTCTCAAGGAGAGAGAGTCTGCCCTGGACAAGCCAGCCAACCATGGGGACCTCACGAGGCTCGAATGCCTACAAGCTGCACAGAAAGTCATCTCCTGTGAAAGTCATCTCCCCCTGCTTCAATGGAGTGACAAGGGGGGGGGGACTCTGCGCAACCAGCCGCGAAGTAAAGAATGCCGAAAAAGCTTTGTTTATTTTTGTCAGCTGTTGCAGGAAAGCGGACTCGAGATGACGCGGATCGGTCACCTTCCCCCACTTTCCCAAGCTGAGAGCAAAATCTGCTGAAATCGCCTGCTGCATTTCAATTCAATTCAATTCAATTTTATTTATATACCGCCAAATCATGAAACATGTCATCTCAAGGCACTTTACAAAATCAAGTTCAATCATATTATACAGATTGGGTCAGATTATACAGATTGGTCAAAATGTCCTATATAAGGAAATCAGTTGATTGCATCAAAGTCCCGACAAGCAGCATTCACTCCTGGGGAACCGTAGAGCCACAGGGAGAGTCGTCTGCATTGTACATGGCTTTGCTGCAATCCCTCATACTGAGCAAGCATGAAGCGACAGTGGGAAGAAAAACCACCCATTAACGGGAAAAAAAAAACCTCCGGCAGAACCGGGCTCAGTATGAACGGTCATCTGCCTCGACCGACTGGGGTTACAGAAGACAGAGCAGAGACACAACAAGACAGACAAAAAAGCACAGAAGCACACATTGATCCAGTGATCTGTTATACATTAGATGGTAATAGTCGGTGATCTGTCCTCCCTGGATGATTTCACAGTCAACAGAACGTCAGACCAGGTGTACCTACTATGAAGAAAAAAGAGAGAGAACAAAAAGTTAAAAGCTGAAATGACAACAGTCATTTCAATGTAATGCAATGCAAATCTGGAGAACAGTAGACTGGAGAACAGTAGAAATCAGTAGAGTGAGAAAAGTAGGTCCTGATGTCCTCCAGTAGCCTAAGCCTATAGCAGCAAAACTATAAAGGTAGCTCAGAGTAACATGAGCCACTCTAGTTATAAGCTTTGTCAAAAAGGAAGGTTTTAAGATTAGTCTTAAAAGTAGACAGGGTGTCTGCTTCACGGACCAAAACTGGGAGTTGGTTCCACAGGAGAGGAGCCTGATAGCTAAAGGATCTGCCTCCCATTCTACTTTTAGAGACTCTAGGAACCACCAGCAGACCTGCAGTCTGAGAGCGAAGTGCTCTGTTAGGAACATACGGAGCAATCAGAGCTCTGATATATGATGGAGCTTGATTACAGTCAAGTCCCCGGATGCTGCATGCCGGGGACTTGACTGCAACCGGGTCAGAGACCGCTGCAGGGCCTCGGACCAGCCGATCCCGACAATGTTGCGGCTGGCCGCATGTCTGCTGCTGCTCAGAGCTAGCCTGCTGCTGAAAGAGTCAACGGTTTCCCTTTCACTGCTCTTCCTTGGATGGCCAAAATGAACCGAACTACCCCGAGGCACTGACAGGTTGGGCAGAGAAACCACAGGGAAAGTTGAAGGGTTTATTTGGAAAGTTTTGTGTGATGTGGTTACATTGTGTTTTAAATACAAAGAGCTAACGGACGTAGCTCATGCTAGCACTCTGATACCATGTCATTGCCGATGTGATTCGAGTGTGTTTTTATGGTTATAACAAACGTTATCTCCACAAGGGTTTCATACATTGATCGGATATTAATGTTTATGTTATCCGGCTCTCTCATTATGGCTAAAAATAAAGTCTTTAAAGTTAGCGCCGAATAGCCTTTTGGCTAATGGCAGACTTCTCCATAGGCCCATGCCTATGGAGAAGACTGGAAGGATGTGTATCGTGAGCCAGGACAGTGGCAGATGAACATCTGAACGTGATCGTACTCACAGTTATCAAAACCCAATAAAAAGGACAATAACCAGATAACAGTTTCTAAACTTGGCTGGAATGATAATGTGATGCACAAAAGGTTAGCCTTTATTATCTATAATAAAGGTTTTAATATAGCCTTTAGTTATCTATTTTCGTAATATCGAGACTATGCCCACCAGTGTCTAACATTGACTGAATATTTTACAATTTTTTGTGGAAAGCCTTTTTTTAGCTGAAAAAGTAGCAATGCCCTACAGTTTTATTTTTTACTAAAAATGTGGTTGATGTTTAATGTTATAACCGGTGCTTTTACGTGCTAAATTGTGTAATTTTGTATACATGGACCTAAGTATTTGAAATAAAATGCCTGATAGGAATAGAAATGCATAAACTCACTAACTGGAATATTGTGATCGGATTAATCAGAATCAACTTTCAGAATCATAATCAACTTTATTCACCTCGTTTGTGGTTTACAAACAAGGAATTTCACTTCGATTTCCACTTACATTCCATCTAATGTAGAACAGATTACTAGATCAATGTGTGCTTCTGTGCTTTTTGTCTGTCTTGTTGTGTCTCTGCTCTGTCTTCTGTAACCAGATGACCGTTCATACTGAGCCCGGTTCTGCTAGAGGTTTTTCCTTCCCGCTAACGGGTGTTTTTTCTTTCCACTGTCGCTTCATGCTTGCTCAGTATGAGGGATTGCTGCAAAGCCATGGACAATGCAGACGACTCTCCCTGTAGCTCTACACTTCTCCAGGAGTGAATGCTGCTTGTCGGGACTTTGAAGCAATCAACTGGTTCCCTTATATAGGAAATTTTTGACCAATCTCTATAATATGATTGATTTGACTTTGTAAAGTGCCTCGAGATGACATGTTTCATGAATTGGCGCTATATAAATAAAATTGAATTGAATTGAATTGAAAACAAAACACTCTACGGAGAAAGGTAACATCAGGAGCAATATGTACAAAAGATGTTTTTGATGTACACAACTATAAATATATACACAATGTTGTAGTCAACACCACATAACCTGGGACCAAAGCAGGTCCAAGATCAGAGTCTATCGAGTTTGAGCCTTTTAGGGGCTGAGACCAGTTCAAGACCAAGACCAAGGGAGGGCGCCCCCTTTTCAGCTGTCCCAATTTTCAATGCACTTGAGAACAACATGCAACATGACATTTGAGCAGGCGGCAGCAGGCTTGGGGTCTTTTAACACCCTTGTTCTCCGATTGCCGTCCGAAGTTTGAGGCCTGAAAGAGGAGTGGGCCATTGGACTTGGGTTGGGCATTGGGACCTGTGGGTCGGCTCAGGCTGGCATTTCTGCTGTCACTGGGAATAGGGTGTGGGGTTCAGGCATGGAGAGTTGGGTCGGGCAGCATGCGTTCTCGTGGGGAGGTCTTTGTGCTGTGTGGGGGAGGTATGACCGGCTAGTCTAGGCACCTCCAGGTTCATGGGGTGGGCTCTGGTTGGCTGGCTCGTTCGGATTGTGTTGGCCCCATCTCCTGATGGATGGGCTTGAGGGTCGTCGGGGCTAGGATCAAGGTGGGGATTGGGGCTGGGGAATGAACCGGATATGCCCAGGATGGGCGGTCCACGGCACCTACTCCCCCCTCCCCCTCCATCCTCATGATGGAGATCACCTCCCGGGTCTGGGGGCTAGATGCCCCTCTCAGGTATCGGTACCTGGACCTAGGAGTTAGGTTGTGTTGTCTGGGATACTTACCACTACCCCGATGCAGGTGCAGGAGCTTTACTGACCTTTTTACGTTGCTCTCAAACATCTGTGTCATCCCGTTAACATGCAGCACCATTCAGCATTTTGTTTTTCTTGTCTGCCTAGGAAAGTTTCTCAGAACAATGCTTTTGTGTTTGTCTTGTTTATAAAGAGGGTTGCATGTTTGTTTCTGGCTGTTATTAACATGTTAGCAAATTTTAAGACTTTCACGCTAATCCGTATCTTTGAATAATTCCTTTTTCCAGTATCGAATATATCGAGGCATCAATTATTCAACCATACTACATTCTATCTTTGGTATCACTGTCAAACAACCTTTTTTTAACAACACAAATAAATGGGACTTCTGGGTGGAATACGTGAGTAGTAGACGCACGCTTGGACTGCTTCTACATTTATGCTTTCGATACTTTCTTGAAACCCCACCTTCTTAGTAAGAATTAAGGTATTTCTTTTTTTTAAGGTAATACTGCTCACTTTATCCTGTCCTCATCATGTCATCTTGCGCATCCATCGATTCCAAGAGAAAGATTTGATTATCCGTGAAGCTCGCAGGAGAGGTGCTCTGGCTTATCAGGGTCATAGGATTCGCCTCTATGATGACTATAGTTCAGAAGTTGTGAAGCAGCACGGTGAATACCGTAGTGCCATGTCTGAACTGTACAAACAGGGATACAAGCCGGCACATCTCTTTCCTGCGAAATTGCGCATCACACCCCCGAATGGGGATAAGAAGTGGCTCTCATCAGATGCAGCTAAATTCATCCAGGACTTGGGTAAGGATCAGTCAAAATCCAGGTAATATTTTTGTTGTCTTGGAAATAAAAAAAAAATCGTCTTTTTTTCCCCCCTTCTCCCTCCTGTTTTTAAATGACGTTTAAGTGTTTGCTTGATTCAGTGCGGCCTGCTTGACCTATTTGTTAGTGAATACTGTATTTACATAGCATTACATGGACATATACACAGCTTTATTATTCAATGTTATAAGGAATGGGGTTTTAACCAATCTGTTTCTCCATGATGCAGTTGCAAGTTGGGATTTAGGAAAAAAGAAGTATTAGATTATGCTGATAAGTTTATCAGGGTCCACGTGCTTGCCTTTTGCAACACATTTGTGTTTTTTTTCTTTATTCTCTTATCAAGTGAGAATGCTGATTCAGCATTCTCACTTATCAAGTGAGAATGCTATACAGCATTCTCACTTATTAAGTTCCTTCAGGTCTTGATTATTATTCCGTACATTTTTCGGCATCTAACTACTCCTGCATACTTCAACCGAAAACAATTTTCGTATCAAAACGTTCAGCTCGTATACGATATAACTGCTATGTCTTTTGGTAATTATAACTTTTATAATATTTAAAATATTCAACTTTTTGTGAGTTTTTTGCTCTCATTGAAATTGAATGGAGAATCCTTCAAATTCTTCAAATTTTTCAGCTTTTTGACAGCTTACTGCTTCAGCCTACTTTCAGCTAGAAACGCCATTCAACTTTTAAAATGTTCAAATAACCTTCAGCTATCTTCAGATACTTCAGCTTTTTCATATCTTTCACCATTTTCATATAGTACCTCCTTAAAATAATTTTGGCTTTTCAAGAAATTCAAAAAAATGAATGCGTTGCTATGGTTGCTAGGGAGTTCATTTAGAGTGGCCACTCTAACGATTCTATAGATTTTCCTTCTCTGAACAACGTCTTCCCACTCACACAATTTTCACTCTATTCACATAAATTATACATCAAAACGTAGGAATTTTTGTCTGGATTCTGGAAATGTAACCCTCATCGATGTAGCATTTATAGATTTTTCGCAAATCACCCCAGAGCACCAAGAAGCCTAAAAGCTCTCCATTGATTTTCTATCGAGGTGTGGTGAAAAATCACAACTGACATTCCCAAGCGACACATGTTTTCGCATCGTCGCTACTCCTAAACGGTTTGATGTACAGGCATGAGACTTTTACACATTCATGTCCAGACCCTTCTGGCGCTCACATAAAAGGAATTTTGTCGATAAATTTTACGGTTTTGCCGCAGGAACAATTTGTTCGGGAGTAGCGTTTTGGAAAAATGCTAAAACAGGATCAAACTTCCATCCCGCCAAATGAGGCACTTTTCTACATCGTCGCTACTCCTAAACCGTTTGATGTACAGGCATGAGACTTTCACACTTTCATGTCCAGACCCTTCTGGCGCTCACAAAAAAGGAATTTTGTCGATAAATGTTACGGTTTTGCCGCCGGGAGTAGCGAATGTGCAAAATCCTGAAAACGCTTTGGACCTGCATCCTTCCACATCATCCACTTTTTTACATCATCACCATGCCTACACCGATTTTTGTATAAACATAAAAATGAGCTCCATAGTCCTCAAAAGCCTGCTGATACTCACAGTGAAAGAATTATTTTGATATCTTTTATACTTTTTCAGCTACAGCGATTTGTTCGGGACCGTTTTTAGAGGATTTCTGAAATTCCATAAAAATCCCCTATATATCATAATTTTTTATGCCTAAATTAAAATATTTCTATCAAAAACCGATAGTTTGTCTTGTTCTCCTATCCGTTATAAACGCTGAAAAAATACGTCTCTACCATTTACGGATCAGGAGATATAAAGTGTTGTGCGAGGGAAAGTTCTCCATTATAATCCAATGGGACTTATTCTGAGCAAAGTGTCTGTACTTCAGTAGAATGGCCCGCTGCAGCTGTGAGCGAGTTTCCATGACGACGGAACTCTGAGGGCCAGAGGGACAGGCTCCATTGGGATAGAATGGCAACTTTCGACGTCCACTGCAGTGGCTGTGATTAATGTAGGAATGTGAAATTTGTCACTTCCTCTTAACATTTTAAAATTTTCAAGTGATTATCAGCCATGTGTCACTTTTCTGTCCCATTTTGGATTTCACATGCTTTCCTATTGGGCCTTTGCTTCCAACAGGACCTGGCATGATGCCCAGACACGACCCAATTGGCCAATACAGCACCACCCACCTGTGGGAAATGGCGCTACTGACCATTTTGGTCAAATGTTGAGTTCTGGGCCCAGATGTGGTGAGGCTGAGTTGCTAAAGGAGGCCAATCTGACCCATGAACTTTGGTCACGTTTGGTGACATTAAGTATTGGCACCCCTTTTTGAGGTACTTCCCAGTACAGGATTTGGACCAAACTGACAGAGTACAATCACCCGGTGATACTGAACACAACCATGCTAGCGGCTAACGGTTAGCATGTTGCTAACCAGAAGTAGCTTTAGGAAGGTCCTACCAACTTCTGCTTAGCCGGGGTTGTTCTGCCTTTACAGACAAATAGAGGGCTACAGCTGTGAGGGAGTCTCCATGACAACGCTGCTAGCCAGAGGTTTCTAGGAGGTCCATTGACTTAACATGGCACCTTTCGACAGCCACTGCGGGTGCTGTGAAGACCGTAGGCAGCTGAAATTCGCAGTGTTACTTCCCGTTAGTATTTTTGACGGTACCACGAGGCAGGCACCTTGCTAAATTTCTTCAGAAATTTTCTAGTTGTTCTTAATCTTCAAATTCTTTAATTTTTTTTTAAAATTTTTCAAATTTTTCAAATTTTTCAAATTCCTTCAAATTTTTTCAAATTCTCCAAATTTCTTCAAAATTTTCTAATTCTTTAAATTTTTCAAATTCATTCAAATTTTTCAAATTCATTCAAATTTTTTGAAAATTTTCAAATTTTTCAAATTTCTTCAAATTCTTCAAATTTTTAAAATTCCTTCAAATATTTCAAATTCTCCAAATTTCTTCAAATTTTATAAATTCTTCAAATTTCTTCAAATATTTCAAATTCTTCAAATTTTTCCAAATTCCTTCAAATTCTTCTATTTCTTCCAATTCTTCAAATTTCTTCAAATTCTTATTTTTTTCAAATTCTTCAAATCTGATTTCAATGTTTTCTGCATCTTCTGCTCAATCATTCTGCAGATTAGCATTCTCACTTGCTGTTACGCAGGAACAGCTTTTTCTAGTTTTTGTTATTTTTTCTTTCCTCTTTTTGTGTCTGTGTGCTACGGGTCCCTCCTTTGTTTATGAATGGGTGCTACTTATTACATATGCATTACAGTTCACTGCTCATTGTCATTTTCATGTATTCCACACCTTGGATATGCCAACGCTCTGTTGGCATCAGGGGGTGCGTTAAGACTTGTCAGTTGGAATGTTAAAGGGTTGAACTCCGCTATAAAGCGTAAAACTGTACTTAGTCATCTAAAACACTTAAACACAAGAATTGCTTCTTTTTTTTTTAACACGAAACTCATTTAAAATTGTCAGACCAGCTCAGGCTCTGTTGTGGGTTGGTTGATCAGGTACACCATTCATCATTTAATGGCAAGGTACCGGGGGTTAGCCTCGTGAGACCATCCTGATCTCGCGAGCTTTCAAGGTTTCACTCGCAGATCAGTCTTGGCTACTCTCCGTTAAAGAAAATTTGGAGCCGTTCACCAAACGAACGTCCAATCAGCGTTGGCTTTGAGGCGGGTTGAGGTGTGACGCAACCAGAAGTGCGACAGTTCAGTCTAAAGAACATGGCGACTTCAGCCGATGAAACTAGCGTTAGCGTGGCTATCGAGCAAGTTTTATCGGAATTACAGAGTATTTCTTTGCTGAGCTAACGAACCTTTACCTGCAGCAGCAAGAGTAGCTTGGCTTGTGGTTGTGTTTTCGTCGTCGCTCGTAACAGAGCGACGACGAAGCATGTTGACGAATACGTCATATGCTTCGTTGATCTGATTGGTTTATTTGGCCCGTCTATCACCAACATAGGCCAATCAGCTAACCAGTATTTTCGCCCCTTCCCAAAATTACTTCAACGGAAGGTTTCCAGATGGATATGCGGAGCAAATCTATCTGGCGGCGTCAGGTTAACCGGGGGTTGCTATCCTAGTGCATAAATCTGTGCCCCTCTCTGTGACCAAAGTGATATCAGACCCTAACGGCCGTTACATTACTGTTCTTGGAAGATTTAACAGCAGCAACTTGGCACTATACATGGTCTGAACTGGGATGATGAGGATTTTTTCAAAAATATTTTCTTCTAACTTCCTGAACTAAATAGCAGCCAGCTCATTCTTGGGGGTGACTTTAATTGCGGCCGTGACACTTTACTTGACTGTTCTTCAAACATTATGTTCAGTCTCCAAGTCTTCCAAAATTATATATAAATTTATGCAGCAATATGCAGACTCAAATGTTTAGCGTTATTTCAAACCTAATATCAGAAAATGTTCCCTTTTCTCTCCAGTGCATTCCCTTTTCTCTCCAGTGCAAGTGACAGTGTAACTGTCACTTTGTCTTGATTCACACAAAAATATTCCAAACTCATTCCCAGAAGACAGAAAAAAAAGTTTTCTTAAGAATATAAACAAAATGCAAGGACATTAAAATTTCAAAAGCCAATATTCCCAATAGAATATCAATAACATGTCAAATGCTCAAGCTAAATAATGAGAGGGAAAAACATGAATCAACTAACATCACCTGCAACAGATAACAGATGGCAGTGTAAACATGCTCCAAAAAAAAATACATTGAAATTTTAATAAAAGTGGTGAAACCTTTATCTGTACAAGTTCAGCATTCTTCAGCTGATGCTATTTAATATTGAAAATAAAAAAAATAGGTATTCACTTAGTCTCTTGATTCATTTGGCAAGGTTTGGGGTCCCTTTTTGAGAATATTCTCAGCTCTTTTGATCATCTAAATCTGTAGCACTGCATGTGATATTACACAATGCGAGTTCTTGGTGTGGTGGCATAGTATCGGCAGTGACAGGTGGGTAGTTGGAAAAGTGTTGTTGTTTTTTTGCTCATATCGTAGTATCTTACTTGCTTTACAACACAAGAGATTCCACCTTTAAGGAAAATATATGTTTCAGTAGTCTGTTTGAGCTACTTGTCATGCTTGACTCGACACACCTGTTTTGTAATATATTGTTAGTGTGCTCTGTTTTTACATGTAAAATTCAATAAAAATTATTTTGAGTGAAAAAAAAGTCCACATCTGCCAGAGTTTAGAATATTTTTCAGAGTAACTTTATTCAGTGTTTATTTTATTATATTTGAGATCTGTTTCTGATCCATTCATGTGGTCTAAAAAATTGGTTTCTGCAAGAATAAAGCAGCCATCTGTTTTCAGACTCAGGAAGGTGGATTTTTGTTTCCAGCAGACATGAATTTGGTGATGTGAGACCATCAGAGTAAACTGTATTTTTGTAGGACACCTGAAAATGACCATAGAGTTGTTTACTTGTTGAGAATGAGCTATTTGGTGAGGCGCGAAATGACTCGCCCGTCTTAACTTATTAAGCGGTTCCAACAGCGCACATGCACACAGCAGATCGGACGGGGGAACCAATCAAATCTAACAACGTTCGCTCAGGTCCTGCTGTAGTAATAATATTTCATACAGATTTTACAAACTTAAAAAAAAAGTCAGCATCATCAGAAATATAAGAATATTATGAAGGGGTGGTGAAAAATCTACTACCAAGTCAGGTTCTGTTTGTTACCTTTTACTAACTTTTACTGGCCTTAATTTGAGCTCATTTCATTTACTACCTTTTGCAACCGTACGGAAACCTTGTTAATATTCATACCTGTTCTACATGCTGCCACAGACTGAAAAGAAAAGCACTTCTTGTTCACTACATTGCAGCCACTGCTGCTCAACAGCTTATTTATGTAATAAACAATGAAACTAGGACATTTTCTTAATGGCACACTTGAAATTGTATTTAGGCTTGTTGTGATACTGGTTTTACTTTAGCTGCATATGTATTTGGCAGTGCGTGCTTCCTTAATTTATCACTATACTATCACTATTACCTGGATGTTCAACTTGATCATCCAAGCATTGCATACCTGAATACCTGTTATGATGTTTCAATAAAAAAATAAAGACAAAACAGGAGGAAGTATCATCCATACCTTAGAAAAAGGTCCGGCAAATCTCCAGAGTCCATTAAAGCCAAAGCCTGTGAAATGAAATTGAATGAAAGACAGGTAACAGTTGAAAAGAGGTAACAGCTCAGACCTATCCACTTCAATTCACATACCATCAGCCAACATTCCATCTCTAAAGATGCGAAGGAAAAAAAAAAGTCGTACTTTGTAAATATGAAGGCTGGTACTGAGGAGGAGACTCCTCATGATACACAACACTCTGTACAATCCCATGGACAGGGTTCAGGAGGTTGATGTCTTGGCACATGGACAACACAGTGTTGATCTTGGAGTCCAATAAGTTATAACTGTGGAGAACACATACAAACACATATTACATACACATCGGGCTTAAAACTTGGCTCATGTTGCTTTTATTTTCCTCAGGGGTTGCAATTGAAATGTGGGAATGAAATCATAACCATACAAGAAAATCCTTTCAGTTGAAGAGCTTTTATGCTTCTAAATAGGTTTGTAATCTACAATGGTATCCACAGTGTGTTGCCTAAGTATTCACTTCCCTTGGGTTATTGCCTATTCGGCTACATTTTGACCGTAATCTAAGGCTACGTTCACACTGCAGGCCTTGATGCTCAATTCCGATTTTTTTGTGAAATCGGATTTTTTTGCGTGTCCGTTCACACTTCCAAATATATGCGACTTATATGTGATCTCTGTGTGAACTGCATTCATGCAACTTAAGTGTCCCGCATGCGCTGTAGAGGACGCGATGACACCATACGTAGCAAGCGTGCTCAGTGTTTGCGGAAGTAAACATGGTTTGTAATGCTGCAGCGTATCTTACGTTCTTTAAGTTCTTCTCCAGCCGGAGCCAGCACATTACCGCCGCAAGCTTTTTAAGAAGATAGAAACGAAAGAGCCAAATTTTTGGCAATGGCGTTTTGTGCGGCAGTAACGTCCGTACAGAGAAACGTGTGGGTGCGGAGTCGAAGCCAGGAATGGTGGGATAGCGAGGTGAGCGGCATTACTGATATGGATTTCATTCACAATTTTCGAAACCTTTATGTGCGTCTGAACGGATCTCTTTAGCGCTCTCACGTAAAAACACACATCTTCGGCGGGCTATAGCAGCGAGTAAACGCGTTGCCGTGGGGCTGTATTGACTTGCAACAGGTGCTTGTTACCCTATCAATAATATGTATCAATGACGTGTAGGTCGGATGAATGCGACCTGGCCGTTGAGACACAGGTCGCATTTGAAAAGATCAGATACGTATCGGATTCAGGACCACATATCCAAGTGGCCTGGGTCGCATTTGAAAAAATCCGATCTGTGTCGTTCAGACTGTCATAAAAAGATCAGATTCAGGTCGCATATGGGCAAAAAAATCGGAATTGGGTCACTTCAGGCTGCAGTGTGAACGTAGCCTAAATGTTTTGTCAGGGATTTGCTAAAAAATGTCTTAGTGGATGGCCCTAAAAAGCCATATATATACACATATATACATATATGTATATATATATATACATATATATATATATATATGTATATATATATATACACATATATATATATATATATATATATATATATATGTATGTATGTATGCATATACACATATATATATATACATATATATATATATATATATATATATATATATATATATACAGCCCTTCTCCACAATCTTCCCCAGGGTCCGGTCACCTCTTCTCGTTGTGCAGCGTTTTCTGCCACACTTTTTCCTTCCCACAGACTTCCCACTGAGGTGCCTTGATACAGCACTCTGGGAACAGCCTATTCGTTCAGAAATATCTTTCTGTGTCATACCCTCTTGCTTGAGGGTGTCAATGATGGCCTTCTGGACAGCAGTCAGGTCGGCAGTCTTACCCATGATTGGGGTTTTGAGTGATGAACCAGGCTGGGAGTTTTAAAGGCCTCAGGAATCTTTTGCAGGTGCTTAGAGTTAATTTGTTGATTCAGATGATTAGGTTCATAGCTCGTTTAGAGACCCTTTTCATGATATGCTAATTTTGTGAGATAGGAATTTTGGGTTTTCATGAGCTGAATGCCAAAATCATCCGTATTAAGACAATATATACATACATAAATTTTAACAGATTTCTGAGCGCATTGTACCACATAAAATCGCTCAGTAAGCACAACGGTAATCATATACAAGGCGCACCATTAATTTTTGAGAAAAATTAAGGACTTTAGGTAGGCTGGAGTTTTCTTCTGCTGTTAAACTTGAATATTTTATCTTTTTTTAAACTGAATATGCCATATTCCCCAATAATTTAGCAATATTTACTCTGGTAATTACTTTTTACACTTTAGCTCAGACTAGCTTGTTCTTTCTTCATTACTAATTATTGTGTGTAACTGTATTTGCCACTGTCACTTATCTATTCATTAGTAGAAGTACTGCAACACAAGCATAGTAGTGCTGCATGCATACTCTGAACAGCTAAAGCTGGAAACACACCCTTTTATAGTCTACAGAGAGAGAGAAATAAGAGTGGATTTGGGAGATTTTTTTCACGCAATCCCCCTGAGGAGTGGAAGAGCAGGTAAGAGCAGGAGTGCCTGCGCAGTTACCGACTCTACCTTTAGTACACAAATATGATTTGGACAGTGACATCTGTGTTTTTTGTAGAGCTTGGAACAGGTTCCGCCGGCAGCCAGGTACGCCAGAGCGGATCCACCCTTGGGCCCAGAGACCAAAGGCCCAGGGGCCCCCGCCTCCCTTATCGCGGCCCCGATAGAGCCATGGAGCACAGGCCCCATGAAGCAGCCGCCAGAACTGAGTCACCACATATCCAAGCACCCAGCCCGAAACACAGAATCCACAGTGTCTAACTTTTGAATTTTTTGAGGGCGGGGGAGCCAGCAGGGGCGAGGCCCATGAGGCACCTGCACCCCCCCCCCCCGCCCCAAAACCCATTCTAGTCAGCCAGCACGCCTGAACCATGCAGAGCCCTGTTCTCTAGAATGAATGAGCACCAAGAGTCGTCATGAACCAGAACTGACTGACGCGCATGACACGCATCACATATACATATATATATATATATATATATATATATATATATATATATATATATATATATATATATAACACTCACCGGCCACTTTATTAGGTACCCCATGCTAGTAACGGGTTGGACCCCCTTTTGCCTTCAGAACTGCCTCAATTCTTCGTGGCATAGATTCAACAAGGTGCTGGAAGCATTCCTCAGGGAGTTTGGTCCATATTGACATGATGGCATCACACAGTTGCCGCAGATTTGTCGGCTGCACATCCATGATGCGAATCTCCCGTTCCACCACATCCCAAAGATGCTCTATTGGATTGAGATCTGGTGACTGTGGAGGCCATTTGAGTACAGCGAACTCATTGTCATGTTCAAGAAACCAGTCTGAGATGATTCCAGCTTTATGACATGGCGCATTATCCTGCTGAAAGTAGCCATCATGGGTTGGGTACATTGTGGTCATAAAGGGATGGACATGGTCAGCAACAATACTCAGGTAGGCTGTGGCGTTGCAACGATGCTCAATTGGTACCAAGGGGCCCAAAGAGTGCCAAGAAAATATTCCCCACACCATGACACCACCACCACCAGCCTGAACCGTTGATACAAGGCAGGATGGATCCATGCTTTCATGTTGTAGACGCCAAATTCTGACCCTACCATCCGACTGTCGCAGCAGAAATCGAGACTCATCAGACCAGGCAACTTTTTTCCAATGTTCTATTGTCCAATTTCGATGAGCTTGTGCAAATTGTAGCCTCAGTTTCCTGTTCTTAGCTGAAAGGAGTGGCACCCGATGTGGTCTTCTGCTGCTGTAGCCCATCTGCCTCAAAGTTCGACGTACTGTGCGTTCAGAGATGCTCTTCTGCCCACCTTGGTTGTAACGGGTGGTTATTTGAGTCACTGTTGCCCTTCTATCAGCTCGAACCAGTCTGGCCATTCTCCTCTGACCTCTGGCATCAACAAGGCATTTCCGCCCACAGAACTGCCGCTCACTGGATGTTTTTCTTTTTCGGACCATTCTCTGTAAACCCTAGAGATGGTTGTGCGTGAAAATCCCAGTAGATTAGCAGTTTCTGAAATACTCAGACCAGCCCTTCTGGCACCAACAATCATGCCACGTTCAAAGTCACTCAAATCACCTTTCTTCCCCATACTGATGCTCGGTTTGAACTGCAGGAGATTCTCTTGACCATGTCTACATGCCTAAATGCACTGAGTTGCCGCCATGTGATTGGCTGCTTAGAAATTAAGTGTTAACGAGCAGTTGGACAGGTGTACCTAATAAAGTGGCCGGTGAGTGTATATATATATATATATATATATATATATATATATATACATATATATATATATATATATATATATATATATATATATATATATATATAAAAATCTTGGGGGTGCGTCAACCCGGCTGGGACATGGAAGGGGGTGCGTGGCTAAAAAAGTTTGGGAACCCCTGTTATACATTATCCCTGTTGGCCTGTCTAGAGCCATTTGGTCACACCCTTTTAAATTCCATTAAAAGAAACATTTTGATAGGGACTAAATTTTGTGCAAAGTTTGGTGAGTTTTTGAGTATGCTCAGGCCCCCTAAAATAAGAGTAAGAAGAAAAAATTTGATTACAACAGACCTCAGTGCTCTTGCTGCTTGTGGATAATAATACACTTTTTTTTATTTACCCAAGTAATCTTGGTCTGATCCTAAAGTTTGCATGAGCTGAAATATTGCAAGTTTGAAAAAAAGCAAAACCAGAATAAATTGCTAAGAGGACAAATATTACCTAATGGATATTGGGATCCTGATTTCTGATCCAACTAGCTTTTGACTAGCCCTAGATGGTGGTATGGGTTTCTTTGTCAGAGAAATCCTGTGATGCGCATGTTTAGCCTGGAACTCTGAATCTAATAACGTAAATGTGAAAAAAGAACTAAAAAACATGTTTTTAGTCAAAAGGCAAATTCACAACAAAGGACATTTCAAGTGCATAAACTGACCATGTGAGAAATACAGTATTTAAAACTTACACAACTGGAAAAACCTTTGGAAATACAACACTAGCTTCAGCTAAGTACTCATACAAAATCCGTTGGTCAAAGTCATCAGTGGTGTATTTGACCTGGGTGGCCTGGAGAAGAAAACAAAGTTTGATAAGTACAGTCATAGGTTGGAGGCACTACGTCATCTATACAAAGAGTTTGAGTACTTACCAGCACAGTGAGCAGCAGAGCCTGGATTTTTGGGTCAGTCAGTACCTCCTCATCCAGTAGAACATTAGACTCTGATACAGACACTTTTCGAAGGTGAGAATTTCCAATTCTTTGTGTCTCTTTAATAGTAACGATAAAGATCAGAATTACAAAGGGAAAGTTTAAAAAGAAAAGACAGAAAACAGGCCAAAGGGGAATCCACATCAGAAGCAGCGTGACGGGTATATTCAACTTCCTCCTTTTTCACACCACTGAATGCATCTTGCTAAGTTAGCCAAGAGAGAACTGCACTTTAGTGAAGGATAGTTCTGATCATAAGCACAGATACTTGCTTAAAAGAACCATTTCAAAACAGAATGCTGGGCCCCAAGTACTGAAGAGTTGCCCACATGTGGGTAGGTCAACAGAAAAGAAATGTTGCTGTATTTGTTTCATGCATATCTTAGACTGTCAATGTGTGTTCAGTATGCAGAGTATGGAATGTTCAGTTTGTCTGTTCTGTTACCGATCTCATTCTCTGCTACACGCCTCATCTTCGGAGGGGTTGTCATCCCAGACTCCATCTCTGGTCTTTTGGGTGCTTTAGAGTCTGATATGAGATGGTCAAAGCTCTTTCTGGTGCCTGGCCAACACGCAGACAATGTATACATTAGAAAATCCTATAGCAAGATCCACAAGAATTAACTGGATACTGTTATGTGGGAGGGATTAAACAGTACTGTTGACAAATAGGCACATTCAATTAAATAATACTTTATTAATCCATACCAAGAAGTTTCTTTGTGTTGGCCTGTGATGGTTGGCCCATGTCCAGGCTCATGGATTTGCGTGTTCGTGGGCTGATCTGGCCCATTGTGGGGTAATGATGGGTAGAAAGATAACGTTCTGAAACTTGAGGTGATGTCCATGGCTGTGGCTCTTGCACAGTTCTAGAAACGAAGCATTTTAAGCAAACATACAACATTTCAGCTAAGTTGCTCTAATGGATCATGGAAGGATATAGAACAAGTTGCATTTATGTGCACACCTGCAGGTTGTATTGGTGATATGACTGGTGTAGGTTTCCATGGGTACTGGGTCCATAGACAGCTCAGAAATAAGCAGTGACTTCCTGTGTTTGAGACTGCACCGACTTCTAACTTCCTCAGATACAGTGAGCAATGCTGTAGAAAAAGTAAATGGAGTAATTAAGGTAATCTCTAGCATCAGGCATGACCAAAATAAATTGAATATGAAGTTCAGTGATCATGTCTGTTTACAATCACAGTCTAATAATCTTCATAGTGAACCACTAATAGGGCTTTCAGATCCAAAACAGCAGCAGATGCGCTGACCTCTGAACCCTGTTCCTATTCATAAACACTTTATGCACTGTGCAACAATGGGATTGAGCTGCAGGTTTACATGAGTGTTCAGCTTAAAGAAGATTTGTTGTCTGGTTAAAATCCATATTTGTGGACTTTTGACTTTGTGTTCATTAGTCCCCGGGGAGAGTGTTGGCCTAGTGGTTAAAGCAGCCTGCTTGCGATCTGAGAAGGCTGCAAGTACGTGGTTCAAACCCTGCAGACTACCACAATGGGTCCCTGGACAAGACCCTTAGCCCTAGAATGCTCCTGGACGCCACATAGCGGCAGCTCTCTGCTTCCTGAGAGATGGGTTGAATGCAGAGCACGAATTTCATTGGAATGTATGTAGCAATAACGATAAAGAAAATTATTATTATTATTATTGATAGTAATAAACCCCTCATCCCCAATAATAATAATAATAATTGAACTTTACTTTACTTTTACTTTGACCCTCCACAGCTTTATTTTGCCTGATCCTGCATCTGAATTTTGATGCAGTTCACAGAGGTAACGCTTTGGGGATAGGGGGAGTCGGCTGTCAGCAAGTAGTGGTGTCTCCAACACCCTGACTGTAATCAATATTTAATGCAGTTTAGACACTCGCTGGGGGTTCTTGCTGCTGGAAGGTGGCTGCAGTGCTGGGTTGGAGGTGTAAGAATACGTTCTCTTCTCCTGTTTCTCTGGCATGGGGGCTTCTGTTCCTCTTCTTTGCCTTGAGCATCCTTCTGTTAGGGGACATTGTTATCCTGTGGATATGCCTGGAGCTCTGCGACCTGGGGTAGCCATTACCCTTGTTGGACCAGAATACCTGTTCTGTGTTGTTCTCGGACTTTAAGTTTTTAGGGCTTTTAGTCTTATCGCCAGTGTAACTACTATGCAACTTCCAAGTGACACAAACAACCCAGGGCCATATAAGTTCATGACTTTGTGATGAAATGGCATCAAAAATCTTTATTTTCTCACAAAGTCTTTCCATTTGTTTCTGTCTCTGTTGTTATGGGAAGGCAAAGGTTGCCCTCTCTGCACCCCATCTACTGGAGGGTGGTAGTAGGCTTCTCCAAATGGTGTATAGCTAATAGGCCAGGTCAAAATTATGATGAATGCGGTAGCCTGTAATGCATCCTAGCACCAATAGAGATAGGATATCTTTCAATCTGCTCCAGTCCAAGCAAAAAGCAGCCAGTCAATAGGGAAACAGTTCCTTCACAAATCCCACTTTTTATGGTTTGTAGCATGTTTTTTTAGATTTTTTTCTTGCTTCTCTTTTCTTCTCCATGTCACTAAGACAAGTGTAGGTGTATTGCTGGTTTTAACACAAAATTAATGTATCATCATAGCTGGTAGCAGAGCAGCTGCTGTTTTCAGTCTAGCTTTACACCTTCCACCCCCTGCACCAGACTGTAGAGGAGCTGAGCAGCTCCTTTAGTGCTAGACTTAGACACCCTGTCTGTAAAAAGGAGCGCTACCGCAGGTCATTCATTCCTGCTGCTACAAGATTATATAACGCTGCAATATAATAGTAACCACAACCGTAATAAGTAATGTGCAATAACTAACGTACAATAATATGCAACTCATGTGAATTCAATCTCTGGATTATACGTACAACTGTATAACTGTTACCAACCATGCACCATAGCTGCAACAATACTGTAATAATTTATGTGCAATAAGCTATTTATACAAGGTGATATAACCTGTGCAATACGCCTGTGCAATAACCATGTATAAAGTGTATAATAACATATGTGCAATAACCTATTTATACATAGGATTGTATAGAATTGTAAATAGCTGTATAACTGTGTGTAACTCCTTCTTCTGACTTTTGATTATTGAGCCGATGGGACAAGTGAATTTCTCCATTGTGAGATCAATAAAGATTATCTTATCTTATCTTTATGGAGTTAGCCGTAGATTCCTGTGCAAAGCTCAGGCTTGTCGCATTTGGTCTGAAAGCCACATTAGTCTGGGAATATGCTTAGTATGATGAAGTATGAAGGTGAACATCTGAATGATGCCATGCATGTTGCTTTGTACCAGCTAAATAGGCCACGCTCTGTGTGTTGACCTCAAACTTGTCACATTTCAGATGTTTGCTTGTTAGAGCCAACAGTGTGTGCAGGATCCGCACTGTCCTTGCCACTGTGGTAGGTGATGGGTGTCTGTAGCCTGCAGGGACACAAGTGGAACATGAGATCTGTAAATACCCAGACCTTCTGGGAAGACGCTTAGAAAAAGCCTGTGTGCTGACGTACAACAATCAATGTCAAAAACTGTGGATGAACTGAGCAAAAGTCAAAGTTTTACTGTTTTAACTCAGAATTTAACTAGCTGAAAATCCCATTCATTTTATACTAGTGACTGATACAACCTCAAAAGATAAATCAAGAAAGTGAAAATACAATCAGTTTTACCTTTGAGTAAGTGGCCCACTAATGCAAAGTTGAAGTTGGCACTAAAATTAAGACCCACAAAATGATCCATTTGCTTACAGTGCCATTCCAAAGGACGTCTAATTTCCATAAAAACTTCCTCTGGACTCTGAAAAATCAAACAACAACAGATTTAATGAGAAAGTTGTATTTACAGGGTCATCTTTAATAAAGGAGCATAGCAATTTCCAGAGTTTTTGCACAAATCTGCCTCCTCTGGTGACACGTTGAAAAGAAAAGTGTTGTGCACGTGCATGGGAGAAGAGGAAAACCATCTGCCACTGCACAGGTCTTTGTTTAGAGGTGTAATATCTACTGAGAAAGTTACAGATATTGAAGTTAGCCCGTGTTCTCACACTAATGCATCTCATTACACCTAGCAACTCAACAAAGTAGCCAGGTGAACGATAGTGCACAGCATGTCAAACCCACACCCAGAGAATGTGCCAAATCACTGTCTCATGAATTGACTAATCCACTGACTAGTTCACAATTAATGGTGCTCATGTAGTCAAAATAATATATTATAATATAAGTGGAAATGTGAAGCAGAAATTCTGACAAGGTAACTAAAAATGTTTTGAGTGTTCAAATTTCTTTTCAGTAACGGCAGTCATCATACAGTCACTGAGAAGGAACACGGATATTCTGCTAGTTCGTGGTATATCTACAGTATAGTAAATCAGAAGCTTTGTGACTTTTTTGGTTGACTCATTAATAAGTCTAATCTCTCCCTAATGATAGAGATACTGCAGAGACTACCTTTAAAAGAAAGTTACTACTGAAATCAGAAAGTGACTTAAACAAGCAGCTATATTCTGTATTGGTTAAAGAAAATGTAAAAATACGCCCTGAGAAGTATTTTTAAAGCGTTTGTACTGTTGTTAATTTCATGCATCTGTGGTCTGCCCTAAAAGAAGCTAGACAAGTTCTGCCAAAAATGTTATCCGTCCTCGACAAGAGCTTTAGCCACAAGGTTCTAAAGAGTCAAAATATACAAAGAGCAGGGAGAGACGTTGCTTTTTTGAGTCCTTGTAAGCTCTACCTTGTCATTGAAGATGCGCATTGTGTCAAGAGTGTGGAGATTTTGCTCCAAGAGAGCAGTTCCAGCAGAGTACAAGTTGACTTCATCCAGCTGCAGCACCGCTACTGCCACCCAGAACAGAGCTTTGTGCATTGGAGAATCCTGCAAACACAACACTTATTTAGACAGGAAACAAATAAATTAACAGCAACAGTAACAGAATGCTGTTCCCATCAGTGACATCAAACAGTTACCAAGGGGGTCAATAATAATAATTCAAACTTCCTAACCTAAGTTGATAAAACTAAGTGGAAGATCTGCAGAGAGAAAATGAAACATGGTAAACACTCCCTGTAGCTGCACACCTGACCCAAATAATGAGCTGTTGCTGGAAGTCTTAAAGTCTGCTAACATCTGGAGAACTGCCAGAAGAAAACATGTGACCCTCTTTATAGACGAGATAAACAAAACAGGGTTAACAGTACGACATAGATGTTTGAAGACAACATAAAAAGGTCAGTAAAGTTCCTGCAACAGTGAAGTTGTAAACGTCCTGAACAACATAAGCTAACGCTAGCTGTTATCAGCTTTTTTTGAGCTCCCCCTTTGAGCTGAGCAGTGCTGCACCACACAGCGCTCTTTTTTGCAACGGTACCAGCTCCTGCTTCATCCCCCCCCGGCTGGTGTCCTGGAACCTGACTCCAATATGATCTCATTAGCAGAGCTCTACAGATTCTGATGAGTAGGGCAAGAGACACATCTAAAAAATGCACTGGCGCTCAAGGATGGGGTAATGCTGATCATTCTTAAACCATTTGACTAAAAGCTTGTTTTAATTCCAGGCTCATGAAATGATCCTGGAATTGGTCCATAGTTAGGTAGCTTTGTCCAGTAATCCAATGTCTCTGAGCAGGTGCTGCAGTGACCTCTGAACTTCTGGTTCATATACTGATGGTAAAAAGGAAAACACATCAATTAAGGTACGTTCACAATGAACGCAAATATGGCAGGCTGAGCGACAGATTTACATGATACTCCTACAGGGTTTATACAGGAATGAGCAATCCTAATTTAATGCTTTTTAATGCTGTTTTAATGCTCGTAGAAATAAATTTAATGCCATCAACAAGTACCCATATATATATATATATATATATATATATATAGTACTTGTTGATGGCTGTGTTCAGACAACAGAGCATATGGAAAGCCGATTGAACATTTATTCTGATATCTTGATATCAGGCATAATTGTCATGTACATGCAAGCCATTTCTGCCCACTAGTTAACTAGTGAGCCATGTTTCTGTGAACTATTTAACTAGTGAGGGCCAAAATATGCACACTAGTTCACTAGTGGGAGCCAAAAGGCTCACTAGTTAACTAGTGAACACATTTTAGCTTCACTAGTTAACTAGTGAGAGCGAGAAATGTCCACTAGTTAACTAGTAAAGGCCAAAATGCATACCAGTCAGCTAGTTGAAAGCTTTTGGGTCGCACTAGTTAACTAGTGACAGCCAAAAATGTGCACATGTTTACTAGTGAAGGCAGAACACCTCACTAGTTAACTAGTTGCAGTAGGTCAATGTAACTAGTAAACTAGTGAACCATAAATGGCTTACTAGCTAGCTAGGTGATGGCAGTAGGCTCACTAGTTAACTAGTTGATGCATCATTTGTCCAAACTAGTTAACTAGTGAGGTCATAAATGTATACTAGTAAACTAGTTCAAGACAAAATTCACACTAGTCAACTAGTGGCGCAGAATTCAAATTAGGAGGCGGAGAATTCTGGAAATTGAGGCTTTCTATTGGCTCCCTATGTCCAAATAGAACATGACAACCAATCACAGTGCAGAATTTGACGAAATCCCACCCACAACATTTGCATGTGGCACACAAGTTAACATGCTGGCCAAAGGTACTCTAGCTAGTAAACTAGTGGCTTCAGTGTGACACTTACATGTAAACTAGTTAACTAGTGAGGTCTAAAAAGTGTCACTAGTTTACTAGTGTGCACCAAAACACCCACTAGTGAACTAGTCATGGCAAATTCCATTCGACTAGTTAACTAGTGAGGTGCAAAAAGTGTCACTAGTTTACTAGTGTGCCCCAAAATGCCCACTAGTTAACTAGTGAAGGCCATTGCAGCCCCACTAGTTAACTAGTGAGCTGCCAAAACGCTCACTTGTTAACATGTAAAGGCCAAAATGCCCACTAGTTTACTAGTGAGGGTGTTGTGGGCCTTACTAGTTAACTAGTTGCATGCATATTTTGTTCACTAGTTAACTAGTTACACCTAAAAACACAAACAAGCTGGCCGTTTTTGTCCACTAGTTAACTAGTTGAACAATTTAAGTCTCACTAGTTTGCATGTGTGGCAGTAAAGTAGTTCACTAGTTCACTAGTGCGCACAACACACACACTAGTGGCTGTTTTTGGAGCTATCTAGTTTACTAGTAATGCAAAAGGTACTCTTACTAGTTAACTAGTGACACATTGGCCTTCACTAGTTAACTAGTTGACATGTTTGGCCTTACTAGTTTACTAGTAATGGAACAGGACATGCTCACTAGTTAACTAGTGAGCATATCTGCATTATTAATGTCTTTCACTAGCTTATAGAGGGCATTTTGAGCCTTACATGTTAGCTAGGGAGGACAAAACATTGTCCATAATGAACTAGCAGGAGCAAAATGCCATTCACACTAGTAAACTAGTTGAATTTGAATAAATACACAAACGGCTGGCATTTTGTGCAACTAGTTAACTAATGGGACGTAACATATTCCCACTAGTTAACTAGTGTGCAATGTTGCACTTGCATGCAAATGAAGAAGGCGGAACAAAGATTTTGATTGGTCCATTTAGGAATCAGAAACCTAGAAAAAATGGATGACTTCGTCCAGGCTGTTCTATGAGCAAACTTTTATAAACCAGAGCTCTCAACTGTCACGCATTGACCGTGTGACACACGCATTTCACTGACTTCACACGCTCACACGCAACACATGGCATTTCACATGCAAACATGGAATTTCTCACGCATAAAAATCACAAAGCCCATCTGAGCTGCGGACGAGAAAACTCCGCCTTCTGCTGAGCTGTGTCGGCTTCTTTCACAGCTTATGGCCATCCGTAATTCCTGCTGCAGTTCGTGTTAACAGAGCAGCAGGAAGAGTGATCAGAGTTATGAATAATTTTAGTCTTAACAGGGGTGAAAGCGAGCTGGTACGGTCCTGTACACATGAGGGGAGGGGAGGGGGTGGAGCTGCTTGCTTGCTGCACGCAGGATCATAAAAACAGTTCTGCTATCCAGATGCAGTTTAAAACGCCACTTGGTCTGTTTATAAGTTTCATTTTTATTAATTCTGCATTTTTTAACTACATGCACCGTATTTCTGTGCCTCCGCGCTTGCTCACCCCCCCCCCCCTCCTTTTCCCTCGGAGCAGGTGCTTTTATCACCGTTCACTATTCAAAACGTGAATCACTACGTTTAATTCCCTCACATCGGTAGCAACGTGTGCCAGTTAAAGTCAATAGGAGAGTTGCTCTTGTATTTTTAACAACATAGAATCAGTGGCGCTTCGGTGGGCGTGCTGCCTTGCGCGTTAATTCAGGTGCGCACTTTTAAGGGTCATTTTAAAGAACTTCTAACATCAGGGGCTTCATCTCAGATCTGTCAGTACCCCCGTTTCCTTTATAGGAGCCCTTTACAGCCTTTAGTTATGTATTTTCCCCACTGTTTATCCGTCGCACGCAGCGCACCAACGGGGTAAAATCCGCCCACCTCACCAGAGCGCACTGACAAGAGCAATAGAGATTCGTCTGTTCAGCGCGGCGACTGACTGAGAAACCTGTCGCTGTGAAAGGTGATGAGAATGTTATAAACTGTAACAGTCTAGAAGCGCATTGAGCTGAAAAGAGGGAGACATCAGCAGCTGGATCATGCGTAATGATGCAGCGGGAACCTCTGTGAGCTTCAGTGTTGCTGCTGAGGGGAAACTGTTGACCATAAAGGCTTGATGAAATCACCAATCAGGTTATAGATCTACAATGATAAACAAACCCATAGATGAATGTGTAGCAGTGTAATACTTCGGTCAATAACTTAAAACTACTTAATGTCAATGTTGGAATGCACTTGAGGTTGCAAGGCGGGAGTTATCATCATCACAGGAGGACAACATGTTGAGAAATACAAGAAGCATTGTTCGGAGACGAAGACGTCTAGGTCCAACAGGTATGAATACTTTTTATATTTGTCGTCTACAAAATGTAGCATTTTATAATGACTACACTGGCGGAATATTTGAACATAATGAAATTGGTTGGCTCATTTGAATACAAGGTGGCTAATGGGTTCTTTGCAGTTGGTTTTATCTGAAGTGAAATAACATACTGTAGGCTAATGACTTTATTTCCTGCATGTTCAGTGTGTTTTAATGAATATACTGTACGTATTGTTATGTTAACATTCAAAAGCGCCTTTTTCCCCCGCGTTTCAGGCCCATTGCAGAATAAATAATGGCTTTGGAGTTAGGCTAGCAATGCTGTGCTAATTTTATGCTAAATTTCTCAATGTACATGAATTGCCAATGTGTAGTTCAGGACTTTACTATAACTACGTTTTGACCGCAAGCGATACAGGCAATTCTGTCATCACTGCTTAAAAACAATATTAGCCTGGCTAATTTAAGATGTTTTTGCAGTTGCAGATTATTGACAATCTTGTCTGACCATGCAGTCTACAGGACTGTCTCAGAAAATTAGAATATCGTGAAAAAGTATACTAGTAGGCTATTCAACTAATCACTTGAATCGTCTAATTAACTCGAAACACCTGCAAGGGTTTCCTGAGCCTTGAAAAACACTCAGCTTGGTTCAGGAAACTAAATCACAAGTATGGGGAAGACTGCTGATCTGACTGCTGTCCAGAAGACCATCATTGACACCCTCCATCAGGAGGGTAAGACACAAAAAGAAATTTCTCAAAGAGCAGGCTGTTCACAGAGTGCAGTTTCAAAGCACATTCACAAAAAGTGTTTTGGAAGGGGGAAATGTGGCAGGAAACGCTGCACAACCAAGACCTGGCACCTGCCCACAGTGCCAAAACCACCAGTAACTGGTGTACTGACCATGGCATTACTGTCCTTGATTGGCCTGCCAATTCCCCTGACCTGAATCCCATCGAGAATTTGTGGGGTATTGTGAAGAAGAAGCTGAAAGACACCAGACCCAACAATGCAAATGAGCTAAAGGCCGCTATTGAAGCATCTTGGGCATCCATAACACCTCAGCAATGCCACAGGCTGATTGCCTCCATGCCACGCCGCATTGATGCAGTAATCTGTGCAAAAGGATTCCCAACCAAGTACTGAGTGCATTAATGGACATTTTCAAATGTTTGATTTTGTTTTGCTGTTATAATTTTTTTTTTACTTGGTCTGAGGAAATATTCTAATATTTTGAGATAGGATTTTTGAGTTTTCTTCAGCTGTACGCCATAATCAGCGATATTAAAACAATAAAAGGCTTGCAATATTTCAGTTGATTTGTAATGAATCCAGAATGTATGACATTTCATGTTTTTTAATTGCATTACAGAAAATAAAGAACTTTATCACAATATTCTAATTTTCTGAGACAGTCCTGTAAGTGCACTGGAGCTGCATAAATAAATAAATAAATAAATAAATAGCCAACCAACCATCCAACCAACACCAGTTATCTGCAAAGGCTAGTTTGTACTTTTATTTTCTGGCAAGGAAGGTTAATCCTATGTGATAGTGGCCCTGGCAGGGGTGTGGGTGTGTCTCCTCCATCACCATCCCACCTTGCTTGTAATAATTTGAAAATAGGCTAGTTTAGACCACTGAGCTCTATTATACACCGGAGTGCTAATAGCCCGCTGTTAGAACGAGTCGCTTTGAAGCCACCAGCCGCCATATTGGTACTCCCTATTTTCCCCCAGTAACCAGGGCATATGTGCGCTACAGCATCGAATAACGAGGATTTTCTCATGTTCAGGGGGGGCTTAAAACATTTAAAATGTCAAATGCCATATACTTTTATGTTATGTTCTAAAACTATCAAGTACTGAGAAAGTCATGTGCTGAAATATTTTGCATTTTATATATTTAAATATATATATATAACATTTATAAATATATAAATAACAATATACAAAAACATATATGTACATATTTGTATATATATATATATATATATATATATATATATATATATATATATATATATATATATATATATATATATATATATTTAATATGAATAACATGTTAAATATTATCTTCTAATACGTCTTAACACGGCATTCGCCATACTGCAGGCTATGCTTTCTGTATCAGTTAGCCTACTTTAACCGTTGCAGAGCAGTTTGTCACTTTAGCCACTAGGGGCACCCATCAGGGCCTGATTGCGAGGCTATGAACAGTCAATTTACATATCTGGGTGGGATTCTTACATGATACCCAATAGGAGTCTTCTACCCACCCTCTCATTAGAATATGCATAATGATCGTTTCAGGCACTAGTTAACTAGTGAGCTGCTTTACTGCCACACATGCAAACTAGTGAGACTTAAATTGTTCAACTAGTTAACTAGTGGACAAAAACGGTCAGCTTGTTTGTGTTTTTAGGTGTAACTAGTTAACTAGTGAACAAAATATGCATGCAACTAGTTAACTAGTAAGGCCCACAACACCCTCACTAGTAAACTAGTGGGCATTTTGGCCTTTACATGTTAACAAGTGAGCGTTTTGGCATCTCACTAGTTAACTAGTGGGGCTGCAATGGCCTTCACTAGTTAACTAGTGGGCATTTTGGGGCACACTAGTAAACTAGTGACACTTTTTGCACCTCACTAGTTAACTAGTCGAATGGAATTTGCCATGACTAGTTCACTAGTGGGTGTTTTGGTGCACACTAGTAAACTAGTGACACTTTTTAGACCTCACTAGTTAACTAGTGGGCATTTGTGTCTTCACTAGTTAACTAGTGAGCAGTTCTGCCTTCACTAGTTTACATGTAAGTGTCACACTGAAGCCACTAGTTTACTAGCTAGAGTACCTTTGGCCAGCATGTTAACTTGTGTACCACATGCAAATGTTGTGGGTGGGATTTCATGAAATTCTGCACTGTGATTGGTTGTCATGTTCTATTTGGACATAGGGAGCCAATAGAAAGCCTCAATTTCCAGAATTCTCCGCCTCCTAATTTGAATTCTGCGCCACTAGTTGACTAGTGTGAATTTTGTCTTGAACTAGTTTACTAGTATACATTTATGACCTCACTAGTTAACTAGTTTGGACAAAGGATGCATCAACTAGTTAACTAGTGAGACTACTGCCATCACCTAGCTAGCTAGAAAGCCATTTATGGTTCACTAGTTAACTAGTGACATTGACCTACTGCAACTAGTTAACTAGTGAGGTGTTTTGCCTTCACTAGTAAACATGTGCACATTTTTGGCAGTCACTAGTTAACTAGTGAGACCCAAAAGCCTTCAACTAGCTGAGTGGTATGCATTTTGGCCTTTACTGGTTAACTAGTGGACATTTCTGGCTCTCACTAGTTAACTAGTGAAGCTGAAATGTGTTCACTAGTTAACTAGTGGGCATTTATGCTGTCACTAGTTAACTAGTGTGCACAAACATGGCTCACTAGTTGACAAAAATGGATGTTGGCCTGACATCAAGATATCAGAATAAATGCTCAAGCGGCTGGCCAAATTACATAGAAGTTAAAAAGTGGGAATTTGACATTCAGTAGTCAGCTAGTAAACATTTTTGTACCTTACTAGTTGACTAGTAATATATAGAAGTCTTTAAACTAGTTAACTAGTGCACATTGCAATGTCCACTAGTTAACTAGTGAACATGCAGAGCATTACTAGTTAACTAGTAAGGTATGAAACATATGAACTAGTTAACTAGAGAGAATTTGGGCCTTACTAGTTAACTAGTGGGCATTTTGGCTGTCACTAGTTAACTAGTTCACACAGAAATGGCTCACTAGTTAACTAGTGGGCAGAAATGATATCAAGATATCAGAATAAATGCTCAATCGGCTTTCCATAAGAGCACCTCCGCATGCAGTGTTGCATTGGATCCAAATGTTGTTCGAAGACCGTCTGATTTCCCTACGTTAGTGGCAGTAAAGCTTGCTCCAGCTGCTGCTGTGCTGTTTGCGGTTGCTAATGCGGACGTGACTACGTTGGTTACAGAAAAATAACTTGATATCGTTAGCTGTTGTCTGCCCTTTGCAGCTGATCTGTGGCGGTCTGCAGTGGTGTAGTGGTCCCTGGAGAAGTGGGTATACTCTCAAAGTTTGCCCTTTTAGACGCAGCTCAGAAAAATGCTGTTTTAGAAACAATGACATGTAACACTGCTCTATTTAGTTTACCCAAAAATCCATCACTAGGGTTTACTCATTTTAGCCTAAAATATTTAGCCTAAAACATTTAGATTAAAATTTTTCCTTGAGCTACTACGCGAGGTGTGAAAATACTGTTGTCTCTTTTTTAAAGATTTTATCCAGCTTCTGGCAGGTAATGTAACATTTTCTTTGGTTTATATTGAAGGAATTCCTACACTACATCCAGAATCAACATTTCATTACTTTACTGTAGGTTTTTCAACTTAGATGATAAGGCATATGGAAAGTCCTAAATTGAATGAGAAAGAGAATCTATAGAAAGAGATAAAGTTAATAACGAGGAGAACATCAAAACTCAAATCTCTTTGTCTTTGCAAATGAGGAATTGTCAAATATACCAGTTGAAACACCCAAACAACTGTTGATCCTGTTGATTTAGACACCCTGACAATGAATGTTTAGCCCCTCGATTTTAAAATTGGACGGTGATTTTAAACTTGACAGTCAAAAAGGGACCTCAGTTAAGTAATTTTTATCATTTAAGGAACAAAGGTAAAACCTATTCTTTCAAGGCAAAAATATGGAAACACTACTCTAAGCCTACATTTCATCATGGCCGGATTTGTGTAATTCTCTTTATCTCTGAATCGTCAGTCCTCACTCAAATGTCTGCAGCTGGTTCAAATGCTGCTGCACACCTTTTAATGGAAAAACATAAAATAAAGCACATTACCCCATCCTGGCCTCCCTTCACTGGTTGCCTGTTTATCTTAGAGTTCAGTTTAAAGAACTTCTGTTTGTTTTTAAGGATTTAAACAGCTTATTATTATTGTTGTTTTAAACTGTTGATTCTTTACTCAAGTCATTTTATTAGATGTTATTTTGCTTTACCTCGTGTTAAAGTGCTCTTTAAATAATGATGACAATGATGATGATTATGATCACAAGAAACCTTTGCATCATCACCCAGAAGCTGGAAAGAAAAGACAAAAAGATTTTTCACACCTCACTTAATAACTCAAGGAATTATTTTAAACTAAATATTTTAGGCTAAAATATTAAACTGTTTATTGGTTGTTGTTTTATCTTCAATCCCACCGTTATGTTTAGTAATTTCTGCCAAAAGCTGCAGCATTTTCATTTAATCCATCTGAATGCAGTATTTGCCCTACTCTGATTGGATGGAAAGAAACCTGTCTGTGATTGGCTGGTGAGGTGGACAGTTTTTTTTGTTGTTTTTTTAAGACAGTTTTTTAAGTCACGAGCGCAGAATCCAGCGACCCGCGCACAGCTGGTGTTGAGCGTGGAAGCAGCAGGTCACGGGCAGACACGGAACCGAAGGCGAGCAAAGTGGACTGAAAAGAGTTTTGAGCGCGCGCGCGTGATGTTTAAACGCTGAATACCTGTCTCACTGCGCGCTCAAACAAAATACACAGATATCGCTCCAGAAGTTGATATAGGCAATGCTGACTGAAAAATAAGTGGGTATATGCCGTATGCCCGCGTACACCCTGGACTGCACTGTCCGACTTCATGTGAGACCGTGAAGCATTGACATCCATTGTGCAAAGCTTAATTTTTTTTTACAAACACATGACTCACGGACCGACACATGAAGCAAAATCCTTCGTCATCTTTACCGTCAACAGGCTGCAGCCATGTCCCGAATTCTTCGTTTTCCATCCGCTTTTGTTGAAATTAGCATTTTCCCCATTCTCTAGCTCTTTCTCGAGTCCCTTTTCCGAACATATGGCTTTACGATAAACCGGAAGCAGTTCCACGCACAACGCGGAATCAGTTATATCTGATATAATATATCTGACGAAACTGTTTTTATGACCGTATTTTTTTAGAAAAAAATAAGGCATTTTTATTGCCACAGATAATCACATTTAATGACTTTTAATGCCAATTAAGGCCTTAATTTTAAGAAATTTCATTTAATGACTTTTAATTACTTTTAATGCCCCTTGGAAACCCTGTCCTATGCACAGGTGCAAACACAGGATTGATGCGACGCTAAGCAAGGCGCAATTCTAGCGCCGCAGCAGAGAAAGATTTTGAGTGTGGCTCCAAATCCAGGCCTCCATGGGTAGGGTGACCAGACGTCCCCGATTTTCGGGGACTGTCCCTGTTTTGGACCACCTGTCCCTGGCTAAAGCCGTCCCCGGAAATGTCCCCGATTTTACCGAGGGGGAAAAAAGTTGCGTGTAAACTGTTATTACGGTAGAGCTGTTGCGCGCAGAAACAGGTGTTACGGTAGCTGGTTGCGCTGCTGATAATATAAAGATGAGGAACAGAGCGCACCACTAGATGGCGGTAATGATCCTTTTTGATGTGGTCAGCACCCATTAAAACACAAAGAAGAAGAAGAGCGCACCACTTTTAAAACAGAAGAAGAAGAAGTGGAAGTTCGTTGTCATAAACGGTGGAAACTGATGGGGAGCTTCCCTGAGTTATGGTAAGTGTGTTAAACGATTCATTTTATTTGGATCGGGCTGATCCTGTGATAAATGTTTGGTTTGTGTCCAGGTTAAAAAATAATCAATAAAAAGTAAGACAAGACCACGAGTTGCTGCTCACCTGAGTAAAAGACACTCGGATAATCTGGTATGGTGGTTCTCCGGGGATCAACAAGGGTTCGTCTAAAGATGTTTTAGAACTGATTGGTGACCTTTAGTTTATATTTCAGATAGTTAGTTATAAATAGAGTTATTACAAGTTGTTTTGCTGATTTATGGTTGTAATTTATGAGCATAGACTTCCAGGCTTAGGTGTGCTTTTCTACTACTCAGTTTGGATATATGAAAGTTCCTCATGAAAAAAGGAGTCAGTAACAGGAGAACTGAATGAGACAAGATCTGCATGATCTGAGAATGATGGAGGAAGAGATAACCACCTGTTTAATGTTCATTTATTATGTTGTTTATGCTTGTAGCTCCTAATATTGTGGTAATTAGCATTTTTAGTATTTAATCAGATGAGATAATAATAAAAATAATAATAATTGGAAGTTTTTATGTTATACATTCTAATGTTTTTGGAAGTGATTTTAATTATATAATGTCTGTTTTAGAATAATGTAAGATTGATACAAGAGGAGAGAGGAAGAAGATAGGAAGACAGGAGATTAAATGAGAGTGGAGGAAAATAGGAACACTGATGGAAAGAATGGAGAAAAATTTACTTAGAAGAGTATTAATAAAGTTCAAGTGATAAAGTATTGACATGATTTAAGTGATAAACTAACATATTGAGTAATGTAGTGTGTGAAGCATGCTATGTAAAACAGAGTGGCTCTATACTCAGGTTTGAGTTGAGAAGCCCAATTGTCTGAGGATATAACCTCTTTCTGAGTCTCTGCACTGAACATGAGTTTCACTGCACTTCCCTAGCTGTGGCAGAATGAAGAGGCAGTTTAGTTCTGCACATAATCTATCCTCTTCTCCTCTTATTTTATCCAGACTTCTGGATACCATGGCTGATGGCTCTTCAGACACAGAAGGCCTTGAAGAAACCAGAGATGATCTCATGTTAGCTGACTCACTGACCGGAGTTAACTCACCTTATAGGAGCAAACAATATACCTGCACATCAACTACTACCATACACATAATGTAGTTATACACACTTTATGTAAATTTATACATGCTCACGATGCACTACACACACAATCACTTGCATTCTTGTCAAGGGGATTCCAAGTCTGTGCCTATTTTTCACCTCACATCACCAAAACCCATTTTCTTATCCCAAACAGGTTCTAAGCACAGCTCCACTTCTTCCTGAACCTCAGCAGCTCCTTTGTTTCCTGTCTTTCATTACTGGACAAGCTGATTAATCCAGGTATGTCTGGCTGGTTACTGAGGTCAGACACACCTGGATTAATCAGGAAACAAAGGAGCTGCTGAAGGTCAGGAAGTGGTGGAGCTGTGCTTATAGCCCATTAGTGGGAGAAATTAATCTGGTTCTTTGAGATGCACAGGCCCCTGATGCGGCCAGTTGACAGTAAGAAACATATATCAACCTTTACCTGCAGGCTTGACCTCTACTTCTTTTTTATGTTAACGCAGAAAAAAACTATTTCTCATAGGTATGTAGATGTGAAGTATTTTTTTAAAAGGTGGGGGAACTCTCTCTCCACAGACAGCCACAGGCTAAATGTTTGTATTTACTGGTTTTTCTTTTCCTCATGTCCCTCTCCCCTTAGGAGGCAGCAGAGCTCTTTGGGCCCCACAAAATTGGAAAGCCCTGCTAACCACTCTTGACCCCTCCACTCCCCCCCACCACTTTGCCCCAACCCAGAGACACAGTTCTAGTTTTCTATTAATAACACTATTGATGTATTCGTTTTATTAATCTTATGATATACTAAAAGTGTGGAGAGGCACATTCCTGCTTTTACACTTGATTTTTGTTTAAATATTAATAAATATGTAAAAATAAATGAAACTATTACTGTCCCCGTTTCCTAATTTCATCTTGATGAGATGTATTGATTTTTATCCACGAGCAAGAAATGTCCCCAGATTTGATTTCAGAAATCTGGTCACCTTATCCATGGGTTAATATATTTTTATTTCCAATGATAATTTTTGTGTGATTTTGTTTTCAACTATGTAAACAACAAAGTATTTAATGAGGATATTTGATTCATTCAGATCTAGGATGTGTTATTTTAGTGGGTTTTTTTGAGCAGCGTAGTAAGGGTTCTGATTTAAATGTTAGAATCTGACAAATCCCAGATCACTGAAACGTTAATTTTATTATGTCAATTTTTTTTTATTTTACAAACTTGGAAAAAAGATGAAAAGAAAGGGGATTTGATTTGTGAAAAAGTTTTAAAACTAAAACAGTTGGGATTGTATGAGTATTATACCTTGCTGAGTAGAGGTTGCAGCTTGGTCAGAGCGATCACAGTGGCCTCAATTAATACTTGGCTGTTGTAATTGTCAGGTCCCTTCAAACAGCTCTCCAGACCCTAGAACAGTACACATAAAGGAAAGGGGGGAATGGCCATGAGTAGAGAGATGGAGCAAGCAAAAGAACCACAAAAAAATCAAATATTGATTACTGAAGTAAATCATTCTGTAAAATGTTATTTTACCAAACAATGTTTGTTTAACTCAGGATTTGCATTGTGAATGGGTTGAAACGCATACCAAATGTTCTAAACTTAGTTAAGCTAATTTAACCTCATTCCATGTTCTTTAAGGTGAACTTTGGTTCTTTAACTTAGATCTGCAGTGAACCAGGATTCATTGGATTATTCGGATGATGATGATCAACCATTTTATTTTAATTTTGCTTAGTAGTTTTAATTAAGCTTTACTAGCCTAGTAGCGAGGATTTGTTGATTGTAATATAGTGTTAATTCAGATAAACAGCATTCTATAGTGATGTTATCTGGATGTTCATTTTATTTCTGTTAATAAATTATGGAACTTGAAGAGAAGTTGTCACTCAATTATTATATATGTGTGCAGAGTTTGCTGTTAAGAGAACGCCAGTGCTCGAATCATCCCTTTCAACTATTGTCCCAATATCAGCCCTTGGGCTGGTATTCACAGGACAATACCTAACAGACAGAGAGATATTTATTAAACATTAAATAACTTTAAACAGTGTGTAATACCACAACACACTCTTCATTCTTCACATTACCAATCTGAGACTGCTACTATTGAAACAGCTGATAGGGCAAAGCGACTCCTAGTGCCCGCCTACCAAAGGTTGATTTTATTCAATCATGGTATCAAATTAAAACATAAGGAGCACGCATCATGAGAAACCACAAAAATGTAAGCTAGTCAAAGCACTTCTTGCTGTTCTTCTTTTACAGATAAAATTCTAGATTCTTACAAAACAATTGTGATAGCAGCAGCTATGCGTGCACCCTCCTGCACTGTCGTGTTGGTTCAGCTGATGACTAGTCAGCTCTTGCTTTCATTGCAACGTTATGTCCCACCTTAAACCACAATAGTACAACGTGATTGGCCTGAACCGTTTTTGGTTCGGACACAAACGGTTCAAGCCGGAGCGGAACAACATGGATTCTCGTGTGTTTGTGAATGCACAAATACTACGAGAATTCAGCTTGCAGGCAAATGTCCCACATGTACAAGGTCAACAGCACTCTGAGAGCCTTCATTGCAAACTCCATGAGGCTGTGGAAAACCACCCTTGAAGCCAACTTCATATTTTCATCAAATGTGGAATATACCAAGGATATGTTCTGTCCCCTCTGCTGTTCTGCACAGGCCTGAAACCCCTCAACCCAATAATCTACAAGTCTGGCTATGGATACCAACTCAGAAATGGGGCCACTATCAGCCCCCTCCTGTACATGGACGACATTCAAACTGTACTCTAAGAGTGAGTGAGACATTGACTCGCTGACCCACACCACCAGGATCTACAGCAGGACATCGGAATGTCATTCAGGCTGGAGAAAAGCGGCCGGATGGTGACAAAGAGATGGAAGTTAATCCACACAGAAGGGATTGCACTCCCAGAAGGGAGAATAGCAGATGTTGAAGAGAGCTATTAGTACCTTGGAATACCACAAGCAAATGACAACCACAAAGAGGCCACAGAGAAAGCACCAACAGCCAAATACCTGCAACAAGTAAGGCAAGTTCTGAGAAGAAAAAGGTCTGGGGAATCAACAGCTATTATGCCTTGCCATTAATCAGATACCCTGCTGGGGTAACAAGTTGGCCAAAGGAGGCAATCCAGACCACTGATGTTAAAACACAAAAGCTACTCACCACGCATGGTGGATTCAACCCCAAATCCAGTATTCACAGGCTATACACTAAGCGCAAAGAAGAAGGCAGAGGCCTAGTCAGCATCAGAGCCACCATTGGAGAGGTAGATCCAAGCCTCAAGACTACATTAGGAAGATGGCCCTGAGGGATGAAGCGCTCAGTGAATGTCTCAGACAATGGAAGATAGAAGAGGAGGAACTGAAGGAACCATCATGGGAGGAAAACACCTTGCATGGGATGTACCACCAACAGATAGCTGAATGCCTAGAGAGGGGTGGACTCAAGGACAGCACTGTAGAACTGATCATGGCAAAAGAGGAGCAGGCCCTGATCACCAGAGCAATAGAGGCCCATATCTAACATATCAGGCAAGATCCCAAGTGCAGGCTATGCAAAGAGGCCCCAGAAACTATCCAGCATCTCACAGCAGGGTATAAGATACTAGCAGGGAAGGAATACATGGAACGCCATAACCAAGTGGCTGGTATTGTGTACAGAAACATCTGTTCAGAATACCAACTGAAGACCCCCAGTTCAAAAGGGGAGTCACCTCCAAAGGTGGTGGAGAATGACAGAGCTAAGATCCTGTGGGACACCCAGATACAAACAAACAAAATGGTAATGGCCAACCAACCAGACATTGTTATCATTGATAAACAGCAGAGGACAGCCATTGTGACTGAAATGGCTATCCTGAGTGATGGAAACATCAGGAAAAAAGAACACGAGAAACTGGGGAAATACCAAGGGCTCGGGGAGGAACTAGAAAGAGCCTGAAAGGTGAAGACAAAAATAGTGCCCGTGGTCATCATAGCCCTCGGGGCAGCAACCCAACTCAGGAAAAGTGGCTCCAACAGATACCTGAAGAAACATCAGACATCTCAGTCCAGAAGATCGCAATCTTAGGAACAGCTAAGATACTACGCTGAAAACCTCAAGCTCCCAGGCCTCTGGTGGAGGACCCGAGCTGGAGAAATGGATGCCCAAACACCCCGCTCAGAAGTACAGAGAGGTGTAGCAATCTTAATCCACAAAAACATTAGTTTTAAAATATTAGATAAAACTATAGATCCTGAAGGTAGATACATAATAATTAAAATAGCTATCCATAACCAGAAGTTATGTATTGTCAGTATATATGGTCCAAATGTTGACGACCCCTCTTTTTTCCACCAATTCTTCCTTGCACTTTCAAAACACGGGGATTGTTCACTAATTATAGGAGGTGACTTCAACTTTGGTTTAAATAACGATATAGACAGGTTGAATAAAACAGGAGCTCAGCGTAGTTGGCAGTCAGTAAGTGTAGTCAAACAATACATGAGTGATTTTGGTCTTTGCGATGCATGGCGTTCTCTACATCCTAATAGTAAAGAATACACTTTTTTCTCAAATGTTCACCATTCGTACTCTCGTCTGGACTACTTTCTAATAAGTAGCTCACTGCTGTCGGTTGTTTCAGAGACGGTAATTCATCCTATTACTATCAGTGATCACGCTCCTGTTACTCTCACCTTAATTAATAAAAAAATAACCACACAAAACAAAAGCTGGAGATTTAATACATCACTGCTTAAAGATGAAGAATTTATAAAATTCATTAAAGAACAGTGGGCCTCATACTTAGAATACAATGATCAACCAGGTACATCGGCATCGATATTGTGGGAAGCTGGAAAAGCAGTGATGAGAGGTAGAATAATTTCTTTCTCATCTCATAAAAAGAAAAAAGAAAACAAAAAGATTCAGGAATTAGAAGAAAAACTTAAGTTACTAGAATCCTCTCAAGAAGAAGGGAAGTTAGGTAAAATCCGTGAATTAAAATTAGAACTAAACCACTATATTGAAAAGCAAAATAGATTTCTAATACAAAGACTCCGAATAGAAAATTTTGAACATGGCAATAAGTCAGGAAGCTTTTTAGCTAATCAGCTTAAAATAAATAAGGAGAAAACTACTATATTTGCAGTTACAGATTCAACTGGTAATACAGTAAGTGAACCGGAGTGTATAATACCTTCCGCGATTTCTACAAATCTTTATACACACCACAGATAAATCCATCAGAGAAGGATATTAAGCAATTTCTGGATAAAATTACACTTCCTAAATTATCAGATAACCAAAGAATGACACTGGATTCCCCGCTGACAACAGCTGAAACCCAGGAAGCTCTTAAAAGCATGCCTAATAAAAAGGCTCCAGGTCCAGATGGATTCCCCACTGAGTTTTATAAAGAGTTCTGGAATATTCTAGCCCCAACGTTCCACAGAATGTTGCAGGAAATACAGGAAAAAGGTAGATTTCCAGCTAATATGAATTCTGCCACCATCAGCCTTCTGCTCAAGCCAGACAAAGATCCTGTGTTGCCCACTAGTTATCGTCCCATATCCTTAATTAATGTGGATATTAAGATAATCTGTAAAGCTTTTGCAAAAAGATTAGACAAAGTAATTCCTCTCATAATACATCCAGATCAAACTGGTTTCATCAGAGGAAGGCAGTCATCCACAAATATGCGCCGATTACTTAATTTAATTGATTATTCCTACAGTAAAAACATTAAAACCAATATATTGTCTTTAGACGCAGAAAAAGCTTTTGATAGAGTAAATTGGAAATTTTTATTCGCTACTCTTCATAAATTCGGTTTTGGCGATTTATTCATAAATTGGTTAAAAATTCTATACAATTCTCCAACAGCCTGTGTCAGGACAAATAATCAAATATCTTCCAGTTTTTGTCTACAGAGGGGCACCAGGCAAGGATGCCCTCTTTCTCCATCACTTTTTGCCATCTTTATAGAACCTCTAGCAGCAACAATCAGACAAACAAAAGCTGTAAAAGGTATAAAATGCATGAAAATAGAGCATAAGATTAGTCTGTACGCGGATGATGTATTACTTTATCTCCAGCATTCAAATAATTCTCTTTTACAAGTAATTAGAATACTAGAATCTTTCTCTAAAGTCTCAGATTACTCGTTAAACTGGTCTAAATCTACGGTACTGTCAATTAATTGCTCTCTCGAAAACTCCCTAGATTTACAAATGCAATCAGGAAATATTAAATATTTAGGTATTACTGTGTCGAATAAATTAACGGATTTAATTAAATTTAACCATGCCCTACTTTTAAACAGGATAGAAGAGGACCTTGAAAGATGGAAATCGCTTCCAATCACACTTATGGGTAGGGTAGTTTCAATAAAAATGATGGTCCTACCTAGAATTAATTATTTATTTTCAATGGTCCCCAATAAACCATCATCTGACTGGTTTAAATCTCTAGACTCTGCCATTTCTAAATTTCTTTGGAAAGGTAAACCCCCATGTATTAGCTTAAAGACAATACAGAAGACTAAAGACAGGGGAGGATTAGATCTGCCTAACTTCCATAACTATTACTTAGCAAATAGGCTACAATACATCTCTAAATGGATAAAAAATAGTCTTTTAGATGAGCCTTGGTTAGATATAGAACAGGAAATGTGCACTAATATCATGATTTCAGATCTGCCGTTTATTAGCTCAAATATAAAACGGCATACATGCTTCAAAAATATCAACATTAGTTCTACTCTGACAGCATGGTGGGAGTTCCTTAAAATGACAAAGTCATCCCTTATCCCATGCAGTCGTACACCTATCTGGAATAACCCTGATATCCTACAAAATAATAAAATGATAAACTTTACATACTGGAAGAATAAAGGTATTAAATATCTGGAACATCTACTTGACGGAACCGAGTTCATCCATTTTGCGAAACTAAATATGCAATATGGCATTAGTAAAAATAAATTCTTGGAATATGAACAACTTAAATCTATAATTAAAAATAAATATAAGCATATTAATGGTGGTTTACAAATCCCAACTAATATATTAGAGTTCCTAGATTTAACCCCCCCCCCAAACTACTGTCTAAATCATACAGGACACTGACTAAAATAGATGATTCGATATCTCTTCCTATAATGAAGTGGGAAAATGATTTATCAGGCACCTTTGAACAAAATTTCTGGGCTCAGACATGTCTAAGAACTTTCAAATTGACTAGAAACACCAACTTACAACTAATACAATACAAAATCCTTCACAGAGTACACTACACAGGACAAAGATTATTCAAGATGGGGTTGGCACAATCTAATATCTGCCCACACTGCATAGGAAATCATCTTGATAATTATTTTCATGCGTTATGGTTATGCACACCAGTCCAGAGGTTCTGGACACAGATATGTAAGGACTTATCAAAGTGCTTGAGCTATAAAATTACACCTTCCCCATCAGTTTGCTTGCTCGGTAATTTTGAGGAAAGTCCTCTGAAAAAAGAAATAGTTTACATGGTTTTCACTGCTTTATGTATCGCAAAGAAAACTATCCTCATGAATTGGAAAAGTAAACAAAATCTCAGTATCGATCAGTATAGAGATCTCTCTTTGGGTCTCTTTGGGCTCCTCTGATCAACACCATCACTTAGTGGTATAGGGGGCGGTGGGTTGCTTCCTGCAGGGCGCAGTGGCTGGATGGAGGGGTTCCTGGGGCCCTGGGGGCGCTTGGAGTAGGGCGCCGGGTGGATCCGGCTCCGGGGTCTGTTGCCCCCATCTGGGAGGAGCTTGGGAGGCCTACAGATGGCCTACAGCAGCCGCTTGCGGCGCTCTTTGGGAGCTGCGTGTTGACGGACGTGGGTTACTGACCTGGTGGCTGTGCTGCCGCTGGTTGGGGCCGGGGTGGGTCGGGGGGGTCTGGGGTCCCTGGGGCGCGCCGTCCTCGGGTGGGGGCCCCGGCGGGGCCTTGGGGGTTCCGGTTCCGGGGGGTGTGCCGCTTTTGGTGTGGGCCGGCGCGCGCCCGGGTGTCCGCCCCTGCACGGGGCCTCGGGTGCGCTGGGGGGCCTCGGGGCCCGTTGGGCTGGTAGGGGGGCATGGTCATTAACATCTCTGGGCAGATGCTCTTCTCCTTCATTGGATAGGCACTCTGCCAGTGGGGGGAGGGGGAAGGAGGGGGAGTAGGGACCTACCCAGCCTGGATGTCTACTGTCGAATGTATGGTGAGTTGTGTGAACGTTAATGTTGGGGAGGGATTAAATCTACGGGTGGGGGGGGGGTGGACGTTCTGGTGGGCTTGTGTCCGGCCCCCGGTCCCGGTCCTGGTCCATGTCGTCTTCCGGTGCGGGTTTCGCTTGGGGGGTGGGGTTTGGGGTGGCTCGTGCGGGCCGTCTGGCCAGGGTCCCCCCCTCTTATTTATTTATTTATTATTATTATTATTATTATTTATTTAGTTTTTTTTGGGGGGGGGGAAAGCCAGTAGGCTTGGTGGGTGGGCTGGGGGGGTTGAGGTGTTGGTCCTGGTGGGTGGTTGGCTGGTGGGCCCTGCGGCCTCTCCCTGGCCCCCGGGCTACGGTGGTGCCGCTGGCGAGGCCCCCTTCTCTGGGTGGGGCGTTCGGGGAGCGGGGGTGCCTATTGGAGTCAGTAGGGGAGCTGGCTCCCTGGGATAGCTTCCCAGTCATTTGCTCCCCATCCCCGGACTCCTCGCTCTGCCTGCTCCATCACGCCTCCACACATGTAGGTCCTGGGGGAGGGGGCGTTACTGGAGGTTGCCACTTTCTGGTGACGCCCCTCTCCCCAATTTTATCATGCATCTTAGACACCTTCACTTCAAACATTTTCACATCGCACACTCATGTAGGCCATGGTAGGGGGGGGTGGGGGGAAGACGTCTGGGGGGGGGCTTATGTTGTGTGAGCCTCACCTCGGACGGCTCCCTTCACCTCCTCTCCCACTTAGACATTGAGGGTTCTGGGCAGTCGCCCGGAGGGGGTGTGCTGGCAACAGCTTCCTTCCGGAAGTGGGGTGGGCTGTGCCGTGCATCCCCTTCGGCGCTCCCAGTTTTTAAACGCACTTGAGAACAACATGCAACAACACAACATCTGTGCGGGCGTAGGGAGGATCGGGGTCTTCTGCACACCCCCGTTCTCCGATGGCGGCAAGGAGTCTGGGGCCTGGAGGAGGTGCGGGCCACTGTGTCCGGGGTCTTGGCGGGGGGCTGCGGTGCGTAGTCAGCGGCTTGCCAGGTCTGGGGCTGATGCCTCCGCTCCCCCCAGGAGGGGCGGGGGGGCAGGGGTGGCAAGGGTAAGGTGGGGGAGGGAGGGGGTTTATTAGGTATTTAGTGGGTGAGGGGGGCTCTGGCTGGGTGGCTCGTGCGGGTCGCGTTGGCCCGCCCTCTCTGGGGGGCCCGGTCCGGGGGGCGTCTGGTCCGGGGCCGGGGGTCGGGCACAAGCAGTCGTATAGTCGATTTGGGGTGACCCCCCCCTTTGGTCAGTGTTGGATGCGAGTGTTATGTGGGAATGTGTGTACAGCGTTTTTTGTTTTTTTTTTTAATCTGTGTGTGGTGAGTGGGGCACAAGGGAGGGATGGTGTGAATGAGTTTTCCTTTTTTTTTTTCCCAGGTATGGGTGTGGTACGCTCCCTCTCCTAAAAACATCTCAAGTCTCCGCTAGGTGCGGAGCCCATCCCCCCACGTCCTGCCCTCCTCCACTTCGTTGGCGGGCGCCTTGGCCCTCTGGCGCGTTGGTTGGCTTCGGGTTTGGGGCGGGTTCCCGGGCGTGCGCCGGCCCACTCCCGGTGGCCTCTTTGCGGGGCCCGGCCCCCCGGGGGGCGGCCGGGGCCCCCGTCGCGGGGGCGGGGCGCCCCGGGGGCCAGAGGCCATGGCCGGGACCACTCCAGCGGGGCTGGCTGTCGTCTCTGCTCCTTCTTTGGGGGGGGGGGGGTTGCAGATATCCTGTGTCGGCCCCTCCTGGGCGACCTGCTTTAGGGGCCCCTTTGGGAGTCCGGGGTTATGGGTCCCCTGACTCCTGCCTCTGTGCTCGGGGAAGGCGGGCCTTTGGTTCTCCACAACCACTATCAAGCTATTTCCTTTTGGAAAATTTTCACCTAAACTAGTGCACTCTCACAAACTCCCACAGGTGCTGGGTCCCAGGTATTAAGTGTTCACTTATATACAGTAATCTTATAATTTATTTCTTTATTTATTTATGTTCTTTCACTTTCTTTTTTCAAGTATCACATTACACATGTCAGCTTACATAATAATATATATGATTTAGCAATGGCATCTAGGTGTTATTCGGTTGTATTTGTTGCTTTATGTCTGTTGGTTGTGCTGTTCTTTTTGCATCTCTCTTTCCAGGTGACGGAGCAGACGGAGAAGGTTTTATCATTCTCTCCCTTTTATCTCCTCTTTCTTTCACCTCTACTCTTTTTTTTCTTTTCTTTCTCTTTCACTTCTTGTTCTTCCTTTACTCTCCCATTGTCATGTCCATATAATTTGAAATTCTCCTTGCAGGAATCACAATAAAGAAGAAAAAAAAAAAAAAGAAGTACAAGGGGTAGGTGAGAGAGCAGTATATATATATATATATATATATATATATATATATATATATATATATATATATATACAGTGTTGGGTAAGTTACTTTAAAAATGTAATCCGTTACAGTTACAAGTTACTTTGTTTAAAATGTAATTGTAGTGTAACTTTTTCGATTACTTTTAAAAAGTAATGTAACTAATTACTTTTGATTACTTTTTGATTACTTTAAGGTCTTAATGAGTATTGACCCATGTTCAACATTTAATTTTTGAGAACTGAATGTGAACCTTAAAAAAGCACTAAGCTGAAAGGGAACTGCAGACAGGCGATCACAGGATGTCCACAAGTGTGTGTGTGTGTGTGACGATTTTTAAGTTTAAAACAAGGAAGATGGATTTTTCGGCAACTCCTTGCCAAAAATTGCATCCCCTGCTATCTCAGAGGAATTGACACTTGTATGACTCTATTCCTGTATATCCATCAGTAGTTAAAGGACAAGAGTCAGCAAATGCAAATTCTGCCCTGTAAAACAATGACAGCACAATTGTTGCTGTATGATCTGAAGCCCCATTTGAAGCTTTTAAACATGCTTTGAAAAACTTTGATAATTTGCTGCTGTAATATTATAGATTTTTTAGAATAAAAAGCTAGCAGATGTGCATAATCAAAAATAACAGAAATACAATTATAGAGCATTTAGTATTGTAAGAAAGCCCACACTGTTTCTGGATAAATACATTATTGTATGAGTTAGGTTCTGTTCCGTTTTCTGCCTTTTTCGTTGTAAAACTGAAATGTCCCATGCTCCTGAATGCACCATAGCTTTCCGACGCTCACGAACGCAACACTGTGAACGCTGAGCTGTGTACGCGCGTTTGATTTTCCTCTTAAGACAAAGTTTTGCAGTTTCACAACACACGTCGGCTCTCACGGTTTATTGTTGTGTGTGAATAACAAGAGACTGCATGATTGCAAAGCGCCTTGTTGCAT